>OZ005655.1:187564845-188049795 GCA_963930645.1 Salticus scenicus | reverse complement strand
TCGGACACTAGACTCGTGTAATCAAATGGCCTTTGACTTTACACTGCCACTAGCATGCGACTTTAACAAAAAACAAGTTTTAGCTTTAACTAAATATAAATTTATCTGATTCTGTTCTCATTCTACCAATAGATAAAAATTTGTTAAATAATTTTGTCATTAGTTATTTTTAGAAGTTTGATTTTGAAAAATATGTTAGGAATATACCTTTTCAGACTTACATAAAATTTTTATTTATTTTATTTATTTATTTATTTTTTAATTCATAAAATATCTAATTTTATTTAAGTTTTTAATTGTTTTTTTTTTTTTTTTTTTTTAAAGATTTAAGCGATATTTTAATTTATTGAATGATTATGAACGACTGTTTATAATAAAATAAATAAATCCTTTAACCCTGCTGTTCTGTTCGGGTTTATTTGACCCAAAACGTTTTTCAATTCTTTATAAAGAAATGACAATTTAGAAATATTTTTTTAGCCATTTTGTGACTTTGTTAGTGTTGGACATATATTAATTTCCTAAAAATATTTTTATTTTGTTTATATTTTTTTATTATATATTTTTAAATGGTACAAATGTAATGTACAAAAAATGGGAACAGAACAGCAGGGTTAATTAAATTTAAATAAATAAATAAATTACTATAAAATAAATTAAAAACAGGTATTGCTGACATTTGTCGACGATATTTTACATTAAAAATATGAGAGTGAAAGCAATTAAATAAATTTAGAATTAATTCTGCATAATTTTTAAGGGGATTTTTTTCCCCCTTTAGAAGCAAACAGAAATATTCAACAGTGACAGAGATTACATATAGTTTACAGATTAGTCAAAAGATGGCAGCACAGCAAATATTGATTCTTAATTTTCATCAATATAAAGTAAAATTATTTTTATTCACTCACAAGCATTAGTTTACAATCATACTTTAGCATGAATTCTACAAATTTAATAAGAGTTTATTATCTATTTACAAATATCTCATGAAATATAACAAAATTTAACTTTAATAAGATTTAAAAAATAAATTTCAATAACTTTTTTTTTTTTCAAATTGTTAAAGCTTTTAGAGCAAATTGTATATTTTTTAAACAAACAAACAAATGATAATAATAATAATAATAATGCTGTTAATTACAATTCTTCTTTTTTTAATACAGTAAAAATAAATTCTTTATTGATAGATGGGCTATATCAGCGGTCGCCAACTTTTTTGACTTCGCGGACCACCAAATTGATAATTTAATATTCCGTGGATCACTAATATGATTGCTTAAGAAATGTAAATATGTTTCTCGATTAATGATCAGAGAACCCCATTTTACTAATATTAAATAAACTTATTTAATGTAAAACAACAGAAATACTTATTTTTAGGGATGGGAATCGATTAAGAGTTTTAACTGGGTTAATCGTAGTTCATTAATCGATTAATCGGATTTTTAATCGGTTTTAATTTTTTTTTATATATAATTTTATTTCAATGAATAAAACTCTCATATTGTGTACAGTCGGTAATAAAAGTATCCGAATACTAGCAAAAATTCCTATGTATAAAAAGCAAAGTTAATACTGTTTTGTTAAATAAATCCTTGTCGAATCATGTTCTAAGTCAGTCTAAGAACATGATTCGACAAGGATTTATTCAAAAAGTTAGTTCTTCTTTATCACTTCGGACTAGAACACATAATGTTATTTTCTGTTTCTATTTCGATAGTTACTATCAGCAATTCTGAACAGACAATAAACATTTGAAGATATTGTGAAACTCTATTGACATTTTTCCCTATCAGAGGGATAGTGGAAATCTCAATCCCTTCTTTTCTTTTTTATCTTTAGCATTTCCATTTTTTGAAAGCTTCTTGTTTCTGAGAATACTATCACCCCAGCCAACACTTTCTGTAGAAGGCTACAGACAGGTGTTGTTGCTCCAGCATGCACATGAAGTGGCATTTTGTTTAATAACTGTCCTCCCCCTTTTCTCTATCAACAAAACTTTTCTCTATCAAACATCTTCTTTTGTGAGGTTTTATTTTTATTTATTTATTTATTTAATTTATTTTTATTTATTTTTATTTTATTTTATTTTATTTTTTATTTTTTATTTTATTTTTTGCTTTTTCATTATTTGATGGATGTTTCTTAGAATGTTTGTTAGGAAAATATGTGAAAAAATATTTTGTAGGCAGAACAGCATTTTTACTTTAATTCGTAGTTTGAAAATTTTAATCGGATTTTGAAAATTTTTAATCGAATTAATCGATCCGATTAACTCGATAAAAAAAAAATTGATCGGGAATAATCATTGATCGATTAACCGAACCGATTAATCGATTAATCAGCACAGCCCTACTTATTTTATTATAAAATTTTATTATAAGATAAATGCACTTTTAACCATAGTAGTGATGCTTAAAAATTCTTTGAGTATATTGGGTGTGTGAATATGACTCAACATTTTTGTTAAAATAAAACACAATTATTAGGTGATGAAAGGAAAAAAATATTTATTCTATGTAGTTCCCATCTGCAGCTACAACTTTCAACCATCTTTCTGGTAATTTATTGATTCCCTCTCTGACGAAATCCTGATCTTTTGAGGCGATCCAATTAAAAAGCCAATTTTCGATTTCTGCGTGAGAACTGAACCACTGTTCAGAAAGAGATGACTGCATCGATCTGAAAAGAGAAAAACCTGAAGGGGCTATGTCTGGTGAATACAGCGGGTGGGGTAAAACGTCTCAGTCCTGTCCTTTTAAGTAAATTTTTTATAATGTTTACAACATGTGTTTTTCAATTGTCATGCAAAAAAATTAGTTTATTTTGCCTATTTACCCATTCTGGTCGTTTTTCCTGTATAGCTATTTTCAAACACGCATAACTTGTCGTCGATAAACACCGCCATTGATAGTTTCACCAGTTTCTAGCAGATCATAATGTATTATACCCTTTTGATCCCACCAGATACAAAGCATTATTTTATTGCAGTGAATATATTGTTTTAATTGTGACGGATTAGGTTCACCAGACTTCACCCACACTTTTTTGCGCTTAGGATTTTCATAATAAATCCCTTTTTCTTCTCCAGTAGCAATTCGATATCAAAAAACTATTTTCTTTTTTTTTTTGGTATCTTTGAAGTAGCATTTCATAAACAGTTTTTCGACGTTCAATGTCTCTGTCTTTCAATTCATGTGGGACCCAGTTATTGGCTTTTCGAACCATTCCCAGTCCTTTCAAACGTTTTGCAACAGGTTGATCGATCAACATTTAATGCTTCAGCTAATTCTGACTGTGTTTGACAACAATCTTCAGACAATAATGTTTCCAATTCATCACCTTCAAAATTATTAGGTGGTTTTCCAAGCTCTTTAGCATCAGTACTGAAATCACCATTTTTAAACCGGCGAGACCATTCCTTGCAAGTAGAATTTGATGGAGCATGTTCACCGTAAATGTCTACAAGCAAACGATAAGTTTCTGCTATAGTTTTCTTGGCAATAAAATAATGTAAAATAACTTCCCGTGAATTATGTTTATTTGGAATAGAATTCATCATTTCCAAAGGGTTAAAAATGCTAGATGTTTACACTCAGACTAAATGTCACATATTGCATTTGACAGCTGATGTGAAGTACTATCGAATACAACTAACAAAATTTTAAAGGACACGTGATCAGTTTTAAAAGCGACATCTTTTTTTTTTTTTTTTTTTTTTTTTTTTTAAGGACAGAGTCGTATTACCACACCTAACAACAAAACAATTAAAGGGGAAAATCATGAACACATTCTTATTGTTTCCAAATTATAAAAAATTGAGACGGGAGATAAAATTACCGCGATAAATTTCTATTTCTATATATAAAACTGTATTTACTAAATGTAGCAATTTGTATATTTTTCGATAATTAAAATCAATGTGAAATTATATTTTTGACGTACATTTGAAATATTCGAATAGTATGAAAATTTCAGAATAATTGTGCAGTTAAGAAATGCATGTAAGAAATTCAAAGCGATTTCATTGCCCGATATGAAATTCAGATTTTTGTGACAGATCAGATAAATAAAAAACATATTCCATTTAACTTGGCGCTCATCCAGGAAATTCTGAAATCTAATGCTATGTGATTCAGAAAAAAATTAAGTTATTAACTTAACATAAATATAATTTACATTTTTATACATAGCAAAACATTAAAAAATGAAAATAATATGTGAGAAAATGAAAATACTCAGTGGTAATCCGCAAAAATATCCGTGTTACTTGCACCATTTTGTTTCTATTTCTTCTTATGCCTACAGTTTTTCATAACATCCGTTTCGCCTATAAAATTTGAGATACTAAAATTCTATAGAAACTGAGGTATAGCTTTCCCGTAAACAGGAAAAATTTCAGTATAACAAGGCCGTATTATCGCCGTATTTACCAGTCTGTTATATATATTGAAAGAAATTTTATATCATAATATATAAGAAAATACTCAATTTATTAAAGTTTAAATTCAATTAAAATTTATTTAAATAAAGAATAAAATTTTAAAATAAAATTAAGGCTTTTTTTTTTTTTTTTTTTAGTTGTGGGTGACGAACCTATTACGTATAATTTCAAAGCCCTAAAAGTAATAGAAGAAATGAGGGGGCTATTTATTGGAGTTCGGGTTTAAAAATCTGTATTAGTAGATTTTTGAGACTGTGAGGAGTAGATTACGTTTAATTTCGAATCCGTAAAATTATTAGAAGGGAAATAAGTACAGGTACTTCAAAAAATTAAAATAGAGAGAGCTAGGAGCTGCAAAAGCCGTGTTAATAGGTGTTTGGGGTCTGGAACCGATTGTGCATACACTGTAAAAAATTGTAACCTCGCTGCTAAAATTTAGCTGTAAATTTTATGGCTAATCCTTATTTTGGATGCTTAAGTTTGCCATATTTTCCGTAATTTACCCCAACTTTTTCGTAAATTTCCCAGTTCACAACAAAATTTACCTCTGAATGGGTGCAGCGAGGTTTCAATGTTTCGCAGCATACTTTCGATGCTGCAAAATGAATAGGAGGATGAAAGGGCAGATAAATTAAAAATTTTAAATTAGAGCTAAGGCCTTGAAACATCGTGTTTCTGTGTTTTTCGGGGTGAGGAATTGATTGTGTATACTTTTAAAGTTGTAAATTTTTTAGAGGAATATGAGGAACATGTATTTAAAAATTTTAAAGTACAACAATGTAGTTGAAAACTGGTCCGTGTAGCTAGGTTCTTTAATGTGAGGAATAAATTATGCATATTTTCGAAGTTGGAAATCTTATGGGAGAGAGATGGGACAGTTATTTTAAAAATTAAAATAGATCTAGGAGCCATAAAAACTGGGTTTCTAAATTTTTGGTATTGAGACTCTATTAAACTTACTTTCTAATCTGTAAAATTAAAGGGGGAGATAGGCAGCCCGCTGCAACAGGCAGAAGGGACTCCGAAACGATCGGAAAAGGCGTTACCAAAGTTAGCACGCATTCAAACTGAAACACTTTGACCGATTATAAAGATTTTTTTTTTTATGTTCTTTTTTTTTTTTTAGATATTATATTAATAAGTGATATGAAATTTTATTAATAAGTGGTATGATATTATATTAATAAGTAATAGGAAATTTTATTAACAAGTGATATGAAATTATACTAACAAGTTATATGTAAAAAAAAAAAAAAAAATCAAATAATTTTCAGATTTTTCTGCGGACCACCAAAATTTTCTCGCTGACCACAGTTTGCGACCAAGGGGCTAGAATCCTTTATAAAGATCCCCATGGACAGCATTTCACCTGTATTAATTACAAAACTTTGAATAAACACCATAAAATGCAATAAACTCGCAACATTGGTTTCGGGTAGACGAAGAGTCGTATGTTCTTTCGACCCGAAACAAATGTTGCGAGTTTATTGCATTCTGTGGTGTTTATTCAAAGTTTTGTAATTATTACTTAAAAACGCCAGTTCTGTAATGTTTTCTTATCATTCCACCTGTAGGCCTAGGACTCTATTTTAGTCAACCAGCCTCACCTCACAAAATCAAACCAAACGAAATATTTAGTGATAGTCTTCATAACAAAATGAAATGAATAAATAAATAAAATACACTAGACTTTATTGATAGTATTTATTGATATTTTGAATTTAATACTCAATATTCACATGGGAAAAACTTTAGTCGAGATATTTAGGCCCTTCGATTCCTTTATTTTACAAAAATTCTTTAAAAAATAACATATGACTAATCTAACTACGTTTGACTAATTTAAATATTTTCATGAATTTTTATTTATTTATTCATTTATTTAATAAATTTGCAGGCATGATAATTGGAATAAATTCATTTCAACATTTAAGCCAATGTATATATATATATAAAATGTGTTACAACAAATAAGTCCTTTTAACATTTAAAAAAACATAAAAATCCTTGATGAGTATTATTTCTCTTATAAAATTTCAGCATTTATACACCCCGCGAAAAAAAGATAGGTACAAAGGGTTTTTTCTTTGATTTTTCATAAAATAACATTATCTCAATTGTGCTTATCATTTATTATTATCATAAAATATCACTATTCCTGGACTAATTTTTGTTTTAAGACTAATTTAGAAAAGTTTTAAGACTAAAATTTTTCTAACTTAAGACTACACTTCGCGACGAAAAGATAAGAACAAAGTTTTTTTTTTTTAATTTTTCATAAAATACCATTATCTAAATTGTGATGATCATTTATTATCATAACAAAATATTATCATATCAAAAACATATTAAATATTTGAATCATATTCAAAATAATCAAATTAAAAAAAAAAAAAAAAAAAAAAAAAAAACCTTTATTCCTATCTTTTGTCGCGGTGTGTAGTCTTAAATTAGAAAATTTTAGTCTTGAAAATTTTCTAAATTAGTCTTAAAACAAAAATTAGTCCGGGAATAGTGTTATTTTATGATAATAATAAATGATAAGCACAATTTAGATAATGTTATTTTATGAAAAATCAAAGAAAAAACCCTTTGTGCCTATCTTTTTGTCGCGGGGTGTAAGTTTGAAATATTGAATAACTTTCAACAAAATCCTATATGAAGTGTGAAGTACTTCTGATTTTGACAAACATAAGAAAAATATCACAACATTAGCTTTTTGAGTCTCTTTAGCATCATAAACTTTTGATTATATTGTACATTAATAGAATATTTTAAACTTTTCTTTTTTTTTTAATAATCAATGTCTATAATATGTCTATATAATTGTATTTCATCCACATTAGCAATAGATGGCGTCACTATGACATTTAAATTGAAACTGCATATTTATATATTGAAAATTCAATTTACTCGAAAAACAGATAATAATAATAAATAATAATAATAATAACAATAACAATCCGTATCATAAAAATTATTATTTCAAATGAATTTGCTGTATTTGCTTCTTGTTTGTATATTTCAAATAACCATAAAAGTTGTTGATAAGACGAAAGACGCCTTAAATACTTTTTGTACACTTTAGATCTAAAAATTTTCAGTCTATTTTTTAAATTCTTACATTCATTCGTTGAATTTTTAAATCTCTGATAATTAAAAAATTATATTTGAGCATAATATAATACATATAGTATTTTTAAGCAACTTTCATTATTTTTTTAAGAAACAACATTAAAACATTTTTTATTACCCTTTTTAACAAGCTTTTCCCATAAGAGCACAAGAAAATAACTCCGAAAAACTATTAAAAACATCCTTTCTGCATTGATAGATGTATTTCTGATTGATTTTATGTTGCGCAAAGACATTTATTAATAAAGACTAAAAAGCTTCTTTAAATTACTATAAGCTTTTACAAGCAGATGGCGCCACTACAATTTTTATTTCCATTGCCCAAATATCATAGTCACGGAGGAAGGTTGGTTGGTTGTAGGATTTTAAGGCCGATTGACTCCTGACGTGTCCTAGGCCTAGAGGGGGAGTGCCCTCCGTGGGGGTCTTTCTAAGGGGTCCTAGCCCGTATTTACGCGAGTTTCGGAGGAAACCACGGAAAACTCCGAACGGCTAGGTCGATGAGCGCGACCTGGGATCGAACCCGGCACCTCCCATCTACCAGCTTTGAGCGCAGAACCGCTCGGCCGCTGGTGGGCCGTCACGGAGGAAGGAAATTCATAGAATATATATAATTATTATTTTTAGTTTATGAGGAAATTCCAATTTCATGATCGTAGTAAAAGCATTGTAGTATACGAACAAGTATTTCTGCATTGAGTTTTCACCTGAGTTACATGTTAAATGGAGTTCGTTCATGTTTGGCGGAATTATAACGATTCACTTGCACGTGGGTTCTGAAAATGGGCAGAATGCTCTCCGTGGGCCTGTGGGTCTCATGAAACTCGCGTCGTACTACGGAAAGATCCAAACTAACCCGACGCATTCTGTCTATCAGCTTCGAAAGTAGAATCTCTCAGCCACTGGTCTCACTGGTGGGGTTAATGTTTAATGATTTCCTGAATTTAAAAAAAAAAATGAATTTTTAGATATTGGACAGTGACGGTGCGTTTCTGTGGGAAATGTAGGACATTTTCTGACTATCATAGCGTCGAAACGGGAAAAAAACATAACAATGAATTTTTAAAGTATAGTGTACAGATGAATTTGTCAAAATTAGGTAAAAATCTGAAAACTGTAAGAGCGGGCAAATACCTAATCTCGCCGACAGCCGTGGCCCATGTTATTCTATGGGAAAATTTGTTTCCATAATCACTCATTACCAAATGTATTTTTTATTTCGTTTTTACATTTAGAAAATTCCCAACCATTAAATTAGTACTAATTTTCCAAAATTTGATTTTTTAAATTTTTTGTATTTCATTTTGTGGTTAAAAAAAAAAAAATCTGGAGTGACTCCACTCGACTTTCCGAACATTGAGTAATTAACAGTTTTGTAGATAAAGTAAAGAAAGAGTAGTTGTTAAACAAACAAAAGAGAGAAAACCATAATAGAGTGTTTGAGTATTTTTCTCCATCTATTACACGTTGTTTTATTTAACGCTACTGAACTTTGAGCCCATAGATCATAATGACAAAGAAATTTTCGTTGTGTCCCTGTAAAAACCTATAAATGTTAGATTCACCAAAATGCTTATAGTTAGTGCAACAGTGATTTATAATACTCATATAAATTTTCAGCTGAATTCAATAAGGCGTTTAGATGCTATCGTACTTTTAAAAATTTAGTCCCATAGGCCATAATGATAAAGAATTTTTCCTTGTGTCCCTGTAAAAAAACTGTAAGTGCTAGATTCACCAAAATCTATACAGTTAGTTCAACTGTGATCTATAACATGTGTACAATTTTTTTGCTCGGATTAAAAAGGCGTTTAGACACTATCACATTTTTAAAAATTTGGCCCCATAGGCATAATGATAAAGAATTTTTCTTTGTGTCCCTGTAAAAAAACTATAAGTGCTAGATTCTCCAAAATCTATACAGATTGAGTATTTGTGATCTATAATATGTGTATAAAATTTTTGCTCAATTGAATAAGGCGTTTAGATGCTATCGCACATTTAAGATTTTGCTCCCATAGGCCATAATGATAAAGAATTTTTCTTTGTGTCCCTGTAAAAAAACTATAAGTGCTAGATTCACCAAAATCTATAGGGTTCGTACTATGGTGACTTACAATATGCGTACCAACTTTCAGGTTAATCGAACGAAGCGTTTAGACGCTAGCGTGTTCACAGACATACACACATACACACATACACACACACATACATACATCATCGTAAAAATAGTGAAAACGGACTCAGGGGACCTCAAAACGTATAGAAACATCAAAATCTCGAATTCGGATTTTTGACATCATTACAATACTTTCCTCACTATAGTGTTCGGAAAGGAAAAAATGAGGAAAATGTAATTTGCGAAAATTTACATTTTTATTAAAATTGAATCATTGAAGAATTCTATAAATTATCAAAAGCGAAAGTTATAATATAGTGTTTGAATTTTTCTTCAAAAATTTAAGTTCAAAATATTTGTAAAGCGGACAGTAATGTATCCAAATTCTTTCGTGCACCACAATAAAAGAGTATAAAAGGTAAGCAGTAGTGATAAGTCTGCAGAAATACTCTAAAACAAATATCAATTTCAATTGCGTCCCTGTAAAAGAACTATAAGTAAATATATATATATATATATATATATATATATATATATATATATATATATATATACAAAGGGCATTCCATAAAAACTGTGAGTGAAATCATAAAAAATCAAGAAATATATTTACAGCAAAAAATACATCATTCTTTTTCAAAATACCTTCCGTCAGATGATATGCAACGGTCTCATCGTTCAACCCACTTTTCAAAACAAGTAGAGAAGCCCTTTTCTGGAAGCTGCTTCAAAGAACCCTCCACTGCTGAAATAACTTCGGAATCTGTATTAAATTTTCTGCCACGGAGCTTCTTCTTCAACGTCGGAAACAGCCAGAAATCGCATGGTGCGAGATCTGGACTGTAAGGGGGATGTGGCATGATTTTAATATTGAATTTACTAAGATATTGCTGAACAGAAGTAGCGATATGCGGACGAGCATTATTGTGATGTAATGTCCAATTCCCTACCAGTTCATGACGCTTTCTCGATATGTGTTGTCTCAAAATTTTCAAAACTGAAAAATAATATTCAACATTCACAGTAGTTTTTGGAGACACAGCATGCTGATAGATTACACCTTTATGACCAAAGAAAATAATCATCATGACCTTTCCAGCCGATTTGGTTTGTCGGATTTTTTTCGGAGGCGGAGAATCAGTATGTTTCCATACACTTATTGCGAACTTTGTAAGGGGATCATAATGATGCACCCAAGTTTCATCACCTGTTATTACAGTCTTTAGGAGATTTGGATAATTTTGAAGCATCTGTTTCCATTCACAACATTGGTGAATTCTTGTTTTCATTTGTTCTTTAGTAAGGTGATGAGGAACCCATCTGGAACAAACATAGCGAAACTGTAAATTGTTGCGTAGAATGCGAAATATCGACGTTTTCGAAATGTTTGTTGATGCCGCTATCTCCTCACATGTCATTCGCCGATTTTCTTGAAGGATTACCCACACAGTGTTAACATTTCGATCATTCACAACACTTTTTGGTCGCCCAGGCCTAGGAGCCAGTTCTGCAAACAAACGGCCTTTCTTGAAATCACCATGCCATCTAAAAATCGTAGACTCACCAAAACATTTGTCTTTGTAAGCTTCTTTCATTAACTTAACTGTTTCTGGAGCTGTTTTGCCCAAACGGTAGCAAAATTTTATGGCACAACGCATTTCGTTTTTTAACTCTGAATCACTCATCTCCATTTCTGTAGGGCAAATAAAACAGTTCTTTAAACAAGCACGGAAATAGGAAAATAAAATTGTCTGCTTCGTTTAGAATTCTGTATAAACGTACAGTTAACAGTTTGAAAAAATCGCCTACACTTCTATTTTTTAGTTTCGCGGTGTTGCCACTACTTAAAAAAAATAATTCTCAGTTTTTATGGAATGCCCTTTGTATATATATATATACATATATATATAATGATCAAGCATTAGCAATGTCGGATATATCTTCTTTTTTATTTAATTATTTGTTTATTTATTTTTAAAATAACACTATTAGAATGAAATCCATATAATTTCATTGAGTTCATAAACAATAATGTGTAAAAATTCTATTTTATTTTCCATTAAGAAACTACGACTAATACATTATATATGTATAGTTCTTGCGTCAATTAGCTTACTATAGCAAGTCTATCCAATTTTATCTTAATAAAAAGAATTTATACGCCAGCATCTTTTAAATAATGTAAACCCATGGCGATAGCCGTAATGATAATGAATTCTTCTTTATGTTCCTGTAAAACATCTATAAGTCCTACATACTTATGAAAATTTACAGAGGTCATACGAGGATTATCTAACCTTACCTATTAATTATTAGATTAATTCAGGCCTTGATCAAGACAGTTTTGGACCCTGGGCAAAGAAACATTAGGGAGCCCTCTTAAAACCATCATAACATAATTCATTTGAAATAGATGGTCAGTCATATGTACAAAGCATAAACAATATTTTTGCGCCTACTAGTTGTACTATTTCTTTCATTAGTTCTAGCACCGCTCGCTGCAAATCTGGTTTTCTATTTGCTGAAAAGCCTAATAAATTAGACACTGCATTTATTATTATTATTATAACAGCTTTTTCCTTAATATTTACCAGCCTATTAGTAGAACCAGATGGGTAAGTAACAGGCAAATCTGACATTGTTGATATAATAATTATTTCAAAAGCACAACTAAAGGAAAATAGTTTATTTCATTGGTAATTGGCATGACATTGTATGTACACGTTATACACGTGAGTTTTTTTTTTTTTTTTTTATTATTATCCCACCCAATTTTGTAAATTAAAGAATCTACAAAAGAGACAGAATGTTCTATATTCATAATGTTTAACCAGCTGCACCAATGAGAATTTGCTGTTTCATTATCAAACACAAAAAAATTGTTTCTATCAATAAAAAATGCACAGCTTTATAATGGATATGTTCTCAGTGATTAAAATAATTCTTTTTGCTAGAAAGTTTTTTAGTACGTGAATTTTCTATTTTTTGTTCGAGAAATTTGATTACTAAAATTTTTGTTTGAAATAAAAAGGGAGGATTTATAATTTAATATTAGAAATGAATTTAGCTTTGTAGTACGGGGACCCTAGGCAAAGTTCCGGTTTGCCTGTGCTATAATATGGGCCTGAATTAATTAACTGAAGCGTATAGAATCTAATTAATATACACACATGCCCACACATACGTACACATATCGTAGAAAATAGAAAAAGAATGAATTTAGGAAAACTCAAAATGTATAGTCAACCAAAATCTCACAGTCAAATTTTTTCATGATTACAATATTTTCTATAATATATAATCGGAAAGTAAAAATAAATTCGGATACTGTGCAATGTAAATTATTTTTGTTCATATTAATTTTAAAAATTTATTATTCATTAATTTAACGGATGGAGCGGAGGGGGGGGGGGGTGGGGAGCGTATGCATACAGTTAAGAAAACTTCATTAATTTGAATAGTTACTTGTCAAAAATATACGTGGCTTTTTCACACATATACACAAACACAAGTAAAGAGAGAGAGAGAGGGGATGTGGTAGTAATCTTGTTTATAAAAAAAAAAACCGGATAAATGCTCCCAAGTACTCACAACATCCGTTTACCACGATGGTTCTACTATGTTTCGGTTTCATCAATGAATGATTAATCAAGTCTAATCCAAAAAGTGCTCCCGTGAGAGAAATTGCACCTGACGCTACACGTGTAACGTGCGTAACGTGCGATTCAAGGGCATCTGCTTGCTGCAAATGAGGAATGTTGATGCATGTCATTAAAATTAAGGATACCAGATGTATGAGAATGAGATTAAACTCTACCGCTTGAAACGTGAATGATTGCATTACTAATATTTTGTCAGGTATTTTCCGGGATGTTTTTCAAAAGGAATCTATGGGAAAATAAATCTATAAACACATACACGTGTAAATAAAAAGAATAAGAAAAGAAAATTGCGAGTTTTGCATAGACTGTAAAACTTATTTGATCTGTAATTATCCGTCTCATCATTTCACCATTATTCTGTTTTACTTACCTGGTGTCACCTAAAAGTAAATTTTGCTTTTAATTATAGAAAAATTATATTAAATCTTTCAAAAACTATATTTATAACTTTACTTCTAAGGAAATATCAGTAAAGAGTTTGTTTTGACGTAACACTGTATATTTTTAAAAATTCCATACGCATCCTATAGTGTACTAAAAATTTAAAATTAAAAAAATAAATAAATAAATGAAGAAAAGGAAGAAATTCCACAACACAAGCTTTAAGGCACTTCTTATACTAACATCTTTCACTTATTTTATCTATTTATATTTTTCAGTTTATCTGATTTTTAATTTAATTTATTTATTTATTTATTTATGGTATTGTGATGTAAATTATCACAGATTATAAAATTTTGTTTTCTCTCAAAAAAATAAATAAATAAATAAATAAATAAAAATAAATAAATAAATGAAATAAATCAATAAAAGAAAACATTTAAATAAATAAATTTATAATTTAAATTATTTATTCTTAAAAATCCTTTTAAATACAACGATATGACCTGTGAATCATAACTTAAATTCATACAAAATAAATGTACTTTTTCTAATTTTTTATATCTGTCCTTTTCCTCTCGCAGTGAATCTATTTTTCAAAACAGCTAAAGTTAAATTTTTGACCATTTCCCATTATTTCTGTAACGTAATATAAATTCTTATAGTAAGATATCTAGTAGTAAAATATACTTTGACTTTATATTTTCTTTTATTTTTTTGTGAGTGCAGATGGTTGTAATTCGGCCTTTCTTTTATTCAGCTTGGAAATGTAAATTTGGTGCCATATGTTGTCGCCTTAAGGGCCCGCTTCTCTCACCGCCGCCGGAAGCCGAAGCTAATGTTATTCTATGGGAAATTTTTCTTTATAAATAACTTATTAACTGATACATATTTTTAAATTCTGTTTTCACATTCTGAAAATTCCCAGCTGTTAAACTGACGGACCTTTTTTAAAAAATTATTATTTTTATTATTTTTATTTTATTTTGAATCTGCAAAATACGAATTTTCAATATGTGAATTTTTTTCATTTTGCAATTTCAAAATAAAATATTAAAAAAAAAAAAAAAAAAAAAAAAAAATACATTTTTAAAAAAGGTCCGTCAATTTAACAGTTGGGAATTTTCTGAATGTGAAAACAGAATTTAAAAGTATGTATTAGTTAATAAGTTATTTGCAAAGAAAATTTCCCCATAGAATAACATTGGCTTGGGCTTCCGGTGACGGTAAGTGAAGAGGGCCGTTAAGAAATCAGTTTAAAAACTTACTTAGCTTGCAGATTCTCATGAACTAAAGTTGGCGAAACTATGTCAATTTTCCAGTAGCCGTTTCCAGTGAATTTCTTGGAGCTTTTACAAAAATTACGCGTATATTTGTAACAAAAACTGCACCCATATTCTTCCTAAAAGGTCTGATCTTGGCGAATGTAACATAACGAACACTAAGGATAACATAGGCCTGCGAAATCGTACTTTTAAATTTTTCTTTGCACTGCTTTGAGTGTTTGTAATGTGTTTTGATGCGCTGAATACAGATAGGATTGTCTTTGTGTCCTATCCCGTAAGGAATTTTCACAAAGTAAGGATGAAAATCGGCAGAAATCACCTAGAGGCTATAACAAATTCGAACCAATTTATTTATAAAATGCATTAAAATAGGCTATTTTTTACACATTGTCTTTTAAATGTGTTTCTTTACATCGAGGCTCCTATTAGAGCATTTTCACGTGTGCACGGCTTCAAATCCTTGTGGAGAGGAATTCTCTATGTAGCATCCAACAACAATCTGATAACATGTTAACACGCCGTCGTCCCTGATACTTTCTGTACAATTCTTTGATGTCTTGATGAAATAGCTCTCCTGGTTCTTCATTCCCATCACCCAGATTTTACGGAAAATAACTTAGATGAAAGTTGAAAAAGTTGAATTTTAGGCTCATACACAATCCTATTTTTTGGCAAAACTGTACGTGCTGAAAATTTTTGAATATTTTTTTCTTAATCAGCATCCAAAATTACCTCAGATAAACATATCACCTTGAAGAAACAAAATTCATCGTTAACCTGTGTAATCATTGCTCTCAATCTTCTTTACCACTTACAATTCTTTGATGTCTTGATGAAATAGCTCTCCTTGTTCTTCATTCACATCACCCAGGTTTTCCGGAAAATAACTTAGATGGAAGTTGAAAAAGTTGAGTTTTAGGCTCATACAATCCTATATTTTGGCAAAACTGTACGTGCTGAAAATTTTTGAATAATGTTTTCTTGATCAGCATCCAAAAATACCTCAGAAAAACATATTACCACATATAACCCATTAAAAAAATTTCATCATCGACCTGTGTAATCATTCCTCTCAATCTTCTTTACCACTTACGTTCAAGATGCACTCCTACAAGAAATATCGTGTATTATCTCGCACTTTTCCCCTCTATTCCACTTCGCACTAAATGTAAATTCAATAATGTTAATGTTTACTTTCACTACTCATATATTTTTCAAATACTCAGTAACTTCAACTGAATTCATTTATTAAAATAATGCCTATTCATTGGATTTGTATCTTGGTTATTTCTACAGTCGGAAACAAAAGTGTCTGAACACTAGCAAAAATTCCTATGTAAAAAAAGTACACTTCATACGGTTTTGTTAAATAAATTCTTATCGAATCATGTTCTTAGACTGACTAAGAACAGATTCGACAAGGATTTATTTAACAAAACCGTATGAAGTGTACCTTTTTTTACATAGGAATTTTCGCTAGTGTTCCGACACTTTTGTTACCTACTACACTATATTCTTAATTAACTTTGATGGAATTTATACTTCTCAAATAATTTGTACAAACTTCTCTATTCACCAACGCATCTGCATCTGACTTGTCCTTATCATGTTCTATAAGAGAAATGTTTTTCTTTATCTGAATAATTTATATTGATTTCATTATCTTTATAAAATATAAAATCATTAAAATAAGCCTAAATGGGGAAATATTTCATAATTATTTACTGGAGCATTTATGGACTGGCCATGAAAATTCGGATACTTCTTGATTTTCAAGGATTGCGAAACTTCTTCTATAAGAAAAACAATGTGTGTCATATTCTAATATTTTTCATAATGCACAAATATTTGGAAGTTTTAACTTCAATCGTACGCCTTTACAAATTTGTACGAATATTTAAAAAATTGTAAAATCTAGAAAAGAAGGAGAAGTGGTCACTAATGTAACATTTTTCATAGCTTTAGTTTAATATTTTTACCAAATATAATAATAATAATAATTCAACTTTACATTTTAGTCAGTTGATAATCCGATTTATTATGTAGAACAGAATTCAACAAACTTTTCGAATTCAAGAACCATCAAATTAAATTATAAATAAAATGTCGCACTGACAAATAAATTCATATTGTAAAATCTCGCTTACCATTAAATTCATTATATAAAAATGCACAATCTAATAATATTAGTTATTATGAAACAAAAATATATATGTAAGATAATAAACAGAAAACGCCTGTTTTATAAACAAGAAATAAGCCCAGTTTGTTTAATTGAAGTGAAATAATTAAAATAAGCTAATTATTACAAAAATTTTACGCTTATTTAAATATTAAGTTGAGGTTTGTGCTCGCTTACCAATAGATTTTTACAAATTCACTTCCAGCTTTATTTATTTTTGCCTGTTTAAATTTCTAAAACATATTTAATGCTATTGCACTTATTATTTCATTCTCTATTATTATAACCCATAGGTTATAATGATGAAGAATTATTCTTTGTGTCCCTGTAAAAAAAAAAGCTATAAGTGTTAGATTCACCAAAACCTATACTGTACATGAATTTTCAGTTTATTGGAATAAGGTGTTTAGACGCTTTCACACTTTAAATAGTCTGAATCCATAGTCCATAAGGAGAAAAAATTTTCTTTTTGTGCACTTGTAAAAAAATCGATAGAGTTAGATTCACCATAATATTTCCAGTTTGTGCGACGGCAACCTTTAACTTGTAAATAAATTTTCATCTCAATCGGATAAGGCATTTAGACGCCATCGCACTTTAAATAATTTGAGCCCATAGGCGATAATGATAATGATGGAGAATTTTCCTTTGTGTCTCTATAAAAACATTATAACAGCTAGATTAGATTCACCAAAATCAATACAGTTCGTGCTACTGGTGTACAAACTTTCAGCACATTCGAGCAAAGCGCTTAGATGCTATCGTGTTCAATCACACGCATAGACACATACACTACAGACATACACACACGCATATAGAACCACCATAAAAATTAGCAAAACTGAACTCAGGGTCCCTCAAAACGTACAGTTACACCAAAATCTGAATGTCTAGAATATTTCCCTTACATATGTATGTTCGGAAAGTAATAATATCATCATTTAGATCATAATATTTGTATGTTTTAAAGCTTGAACGTTTCCAATAAATTATAAATGGCATCATAAACCTTTAATTCAAATTTATATTATTATTTTCTCATGATTTAGCTAAATTCCCAATAGACGCTATCTCACTTTAAATAATTTGAGCCCATAGGCGATAATGATAATGATAAAGAATTTTTCTTTGTGTCCCTGTAAAAACATTATAAGTGCTAAATTAGATTTACCAAAATCAATACAGTTCGTGCGACTGGTGTACCAACTTTCAGTTCATTCGAGCAAAGCGCTGATATGCTATCGGGTTCAATCCCACACACGTATATACACTACAGAAATACACACACACATATAGTATCACCATAACAAATAGCAAAACTGAACTCAGGGGACCTCAAAACGTACAGTTACACCAAAATCTGAATGTCGAGTTTTTGTCATGATTAGAATATTTTCCTTACATATGTACTAAGTTGTAATAACATCATCATTTAGATCATAATATTTGCATGTTTTAAAGTTGGAACGTTTCCAATAAATTATAAATGGCATCATAATCCTTTAATTAAAATTTATATTATTATTTTCTCGTGACGTAGCTAAATTACCAAGATACAGGGGTGGGGTAGAACTTTTAGTGAATCATTTATACACTGTCTACCAATAAATATTTAGACACTTTCCAATTTAGACGTTTTGTCAAATATCTAGAAATTTTTTTTTTGAAATCATCTTGAAACTGTGGGAGTATAAAGAACATGTTATACCTCATATATTTCAGGAAAAGTTTTGCCCTTAAGAAGAAAAGTAAAAAAGTAAAAAATTAAACAAAAATCAAAATATATTGGATCACCCTGTTCAAAGTAAGGCTTGAAATGTGTTTTGACTGTAGCATGTGATTATGAGTTTTCTATCTGTAAAAGTTTTTATGAGGTTACCACATATATTCGTGGGGATATAATGGTTTCTTTAAAAAATTGCAAATAAAATTATTACTTTTTTAAATTAGACATACATTAGACACAGCATACTGCAATCAGAATGCAAAAATGTTGAATACCATACAAAATATGAATATTTTTACTAAATAATTTTTAACTACGCATGCGCAAGCTTTTAAAAAATTTCGCTTGTATACTTTAATTTCCGAAGATATCGAGCTACTTATATGAAAACCGCAAATTAATAGCGTGTAAATTAAAAAAATTATGAGAGATAGAATGAACAGAATTTCAGCTCTCTCAAAATAAATGCTAAACTATAAGGGGTTTTAATCGTATTTTTATTTTGATTCAATCAATGACAATACAATGTTCGCAGACAGTAAATAAATATTGATAAAATCCCCTATACACCTCTTTTTTTTTTTTTTTTTTTCTTTTGAGAAGAACAGAAATTTGTTTCATTCTATCTCTTATAACGTTTATAATTTACACGATATTTATTTGGGATTTTCTTATAAATAGCTCGATACCTTTTACTATTAAATTATACAAATGAAATTTTTTAATAGCTTGTGCATTATTTAGTAAAAATACTCATATTTCATAAAGTATTTAACATTTTTGCATTCTCATTGCAATATGCTGTGTCTAATGCAAAACGCCAAGTTTCCTGTAAATGGCTGGGTCTAATACCTTACGTGTTATATTTTAAAATGTTTTTTTTTTTTTTTTTTTTTTTTGTAAATTTTTAAAGAAACTGTTATAGCTCCATGAATACATGTGGTAGCTTCATAAAATTTTACACAGATAATTCGAATAATCTTCATAATCACATGTTCAGCTAAAAGATATTTCAAGCATTACTTTTTTACAGGGTGGTCCAAAGTATTTTAAATTTTGATTGATTTTTTACTGATTTCTATTCTCTCTTTAGGACAAAACTTTAGCTGAAATATATGCGTTGTAACAGTTTCTTTATTCTTCCAAAGTTTCAAGATGATTCCTAAAGAATTTTTCTAGATATTTGATGAAACATCTAAATTTGACAATGTCCTAATACACTCTATAACAAAAAAAGTGACGCACCAAGAAGGAGTAATACAAACTGGACACAAATTGACATACATACAGGTTTTGATGGAATCAAGCACCAATTCATCATTATCGTCGATCTTACGTGCAACTGGTACTTCAGTGACTTGAAATACCCTTAATAGGCGGCTCAATGGGGTTGAGTTCAGTCCCCGGATCTCTCTTCCACTGAGGACGTTTGGAGCATCATAAAAAGGGTCCTACAACCAGTTCGGGATTTTAACAATATAACGCAACAATTGGACAGAATTTGGCACGATACTTCACAGGAGCACATCTGCCAACTCTATCAATTAATACCAAGCCGAATAACTGCGTACATAAGGGCCAGAAATGGACCAACGCGTTATTGACTTGTTTACTTTGTGAGGCCCTTTCTCTTGATTAAATCATTCAAATTTTCTGAAACTGTAATCAATTGTTTTTCTCCACATGTACATCACATCTACCAATTTTTGTCTCATTCGGACCACCCATTCCACCCCATCTACCAATTTTTATCCCCATTTCTTCTTGGTGCGTCCTTTTTTTTTTTTTTTTTTTGTTATAGAGTGTACATATTGGTAGATAGTGTATTAATTTTGAGGCATTCTAGATATACATTTACGAAAGCTAGAGCCCCAAAATAAGTCAGACAACCAGACAACGTGGTCCGAAGAACATTTTTAAGTTTTGAAAAGCGTTAAGAAATGCTACAGAAGTGTAAAATAAAAGTGATGATCTTTCATAAGTTTTATTAAAACAATGTAATTTTTTCTTTAATGAATTATTTATAATAACATCCTATAAACACGATAAAATAACTTCAATTTCATGCAAATAACATACCACGTGTGTAGAGTTTTGTAAACAATCAAAATTACAGATAATTGTTTTCGTTTTTCACCTAATTTATAACACATTTCTAATTACAAGTCGTTAATTCTCAAAATTCAATGCTGGTTCAGCATTTTGTTTTTAGTGATGTGTCTGAAACAATGCAAAACCTGTCAGAAAT
This sequence comes from Salticus scenicus, assembly GCA_963930645.1. NCBI lineage: Eukaryota > Metazoa > Arthropoda > Arachnida > Araneae > Salticidae > Salticus > Salticus scenicus. Next base: position 188,028,609 of record OZ005655.1, on the reverse strand, counting down.
CTGTCGCAACTTTGCATGATATACCAGGTGCAAATAAAGTCGGTTTATGTATCGTAGTAGAAAATAGACGTGTAGTTTCTCAATATTTAGTACTATTTTTTGTTTTTCTTTGCCTCTGGGAATCAGATCATTTTATCTGACAGTAAAATACAAGCAGTGACGAATCCATCAAATTACAAACACGATGCGTCATAATAGCTGTTATTGTCATGGCATAGTTTGATAATATTTATTTATTTTTTGTGATTTTATCGAAATAATTGAATCATAAAGTGTTTCAGACTATTCATGACTGAACATTTATGGTACCAGTATTTTTATAATTCACATTTTCTTCTATTTTTGAGTACTGTTACTGAAATACGATTATATTATTTTAGCAGTGTATTACTATATACACTATTCGAATTCTATATATTGCGTTACAGTTTATAAAGAGAGCTTTTGTCGATGTAGACAGACGCAGGAAGTCATTATTGAGAGTTAATATATAACTGCTATTCATTGGTGAAGAAGATAACATGAATATATATACAGTAACCGCCGCTTAATAAAATCAACTTATCATAAAATCGCTTTATAAATTCACTGGTTAATAAAATCAGCCGCTTAATCTGATCAAATGTCCAGGACCGGAATCAAATCAATACGAACTACTTTTAAAGCCGCTGCTTAATAAAATCAGCATCACCAGTTTATAAACTCAGAAATATCTCCTCAGCAGCCAAAAATATCATTTATGTACATTAAATTTTTTTTATATTTACATTGTGTTGTTATTATTATTATTATTGAAATAGGGGGGGGGGGGGAAATGACTCTGCTATCGCTCATTGTCGAAGACTTAACACTTGCAGCACAATTACAAAAAACACACCCCATAACTTATCTCCGTAACAGTTCCAAGGAACACATTCTTCAAAATGCAGCAATAAGTTACAAATTTAATTTAAAATGATATATATTTTTTTAAATTTCTAATTATTAAAAAACAATTCCTAGTTTTTATTTTGAAATTACTATAATTCATGAGGTTTAAACGGAAAGATTATAAATTTATGAGAGCAGCGTGAACTTTCGGGAAAGTAATAATGATTTTCCTTAAAGGAAAGCGCGTGGGAACTTGGAATGCGTTTTATTTACTTATATAAAAAAAAACAAATAATTATCTATCAAAATTTAATTATTATTGTTTACTAATTCCATTATTCGTTACATTTTGAAGTTTCTTTCCAATTTCAGGGAAGTAATACCTTTTCCTTAAGTGTAGGAACGTTCGCCGGATATAAAAATCAGCCGCTTAATAAAATCACTTTGGCTCAGAACGAATGTGATTTTAATAAGCGGCGGGAACTGTATTCACAAAATGTTTCTCAACTTTACAGACGATCACTAAAAAGAATGGAGTATAATTCTCTTTTATCTACATGCATTTGTAACGGACGATATGAAAGAGAAAATGTCTATAGTGATCTAATGATTATGAAATTAGATAATGAAAATAAATGAATTTTTCCTTTTCTATCATTCTATAAAGATTATTAAAAAAGAAGAAAAAAGAACGTGTACTTAATTACCACAAACTTCCTTAATGAGCAGCGCTGTTATGTTGTACAAAATATGTTTTTAGTATGACGTTTTTTCAGAGTAGTTTTCCTTTTCCGTTTATAAAATAATAGGACAACAAAAACTGAGTTTAGTGCTCTTTTGTGCTGCATATTCTCGTCTTCTGTTCTTCTAGCCTCATATCTTTTATGCTATGTTACTCCACGTGAAAAATCGTCTGACTTCAGGATATTTTATTTTTCTGCTAGATGACGATTATGTTTTATTTTATTTTATTTTTTATTTATTTAACTGCATGGTTTCAACGTGGAATTGTACTTTTTGAGAGCATAATTAAAAAGCTTTTTTCCCCGTCTTTCATATTTGACAATGAAAAGGAAATGATTAGCGATGTCTGTCTTTTGTTAGAAAATACCTGATTTATCTTTTTTTTTTTTTTTTTTTTTTTTCGTCCTAATATCGTTAATTGCATGGTATTTGTTATAAATAGAATTCGTCAGTCTATAATGCGTATTAGTGACAGTGACATGCTAAAATAGAGCTTGTTTAGTGTTCTTGAGTAATTTAATACTAGTTAATATTCGTAATACATATTTAATACACTGACACAATATGAACATTATTGTAGCTGTATGATACTATGTTGTTCAGACCATATTAATATCGAAATCGTGATTTATTATTTAATGTATGTATCAATTCCATTAATATCCTTAATTCCATGATGGTAGCATTCAGACCATAGATATAGTAATATATATAGATCTATCATCTCCATGTTATCGAGCAAAAAATTTTGATGCCGAAAAAAAGTTCTAAAATCAGCCATTAGAGAGTATTGAAAAAAAGAATAAAAAGGAAAATGAATTTGAAACTGTATCTGGAGTTTTTCATTCACCTTTAGTAAGTAAATTATTCATAAATTTTACTTACTAAATTATCCGTGTGTATTCCTGTTTGTGATTTACTCGGGGAAAGGCGTGACTTTTAGAGTGACTTTTCCCAAAAAAAAAGGTATCACTTTTTCCCTGTCGCTGACCAATCTATGTCTTATTACTATAACATGTTAAGAAATCCCTTTCTTGATTTAATAATAATTATAAAAAAAAGACATCAAGTGATTTAAAACAATATTTTTTCATATGTCTCATTTATAAACTTTTATATTTATTTAATTTATAGTAGTGAGAAACATAATTTTATTTTAGGAAAGCAAATGTATAAATTTAGAAATCAGTCAGCTAGTTTTCATAATACTCAGATGAATAGAATTTCCTTCCATCATCATAATATTATTTTCTTTTTCATTTTGAAAAAAAAAAAAAAAAATGCGCATATATTTCATGTTTACCTGAGAACTTCTTACAAAATAAATATTAAAACAATAAACTGTCACATTATAAAAGTATTTACGATAAATATTTTTAGAATAGAAGAAAGAGAAATTGCTAATTCTTAAAAAACAAAATTGCTAAAAAAAATAATAACCCGCATTTTATTATAATTATTATTAGTAATAGTACGGCAGGGCTTTTCTTTTAGACAATGATTTTGCATTGTCGCCATCTATCTACTCTATACCTTGATATATATACACCTTGATATATATGTGTGTGTGTGTGTGTGTGTGTGTGTAAAGAGTTATTAGAATTGAACTTCGCCTATTCAGAAGGCTCTAGAGCGGGTTCTATGTCTGCAAACAAAACAAAATTGTCCTAGTACGTAGTACAAGTGATGCGCTCTGCGAAAATCGAAAGAAAAAAAAAAAAAAGAAAAAATGTTGGAATTTTCTGCAATATATGGCGTTGATCGAATATCTAATACAATTTTTTCAAATAATCTGAAAAAATTGCCTTAGATATTGGCGCACTGTCAATACTGGCGCGGTGCTCTGTAATAATAATAATAAAAAAAAGAGTTGTAATTTCTGTCAATAGGTGGCGCTGCGCCAATAGATAATGCGATTTTTGGAGATTTATTGTAAAATAAAAATAAAATAAATAAATAAATTTTGAATGTTTCGTCTGGATTGACCGAAATTGGTAGAATGAATCTGCAAAAATTAACATCTGCGAAATATATTTTATTTTATTTTATTTTTTTTGCAAAAATATTTGCAAAAATCACCTTATGTATTGGCGCAGCGCCACCTATTGACGAAAGTAATTTGGGGCCACTATGTTCTGCTCAAAAAAAAAAAAAAAAAAAAAAAATAATAATAATAATAATAATAATAATAATAATAATAATAAAAAGTTTCAATTTTTGTCAACTTTTGGCGTTGTGCCAGTATCTAAGGTGATTTTTTGCAGAATTTTTGTAAAAAAAATAAATAAATAAAATAAAATAAAAAATAAATAAATAAATTTTGTGTGTCTCATCTGGATTGATAAAAATTGACAGAATGACATGACAAAAATCGCCTTCGATATTAAAAACGGCGCTACTCATTGATAAAAATGTCAAGTTTTTTTTTTTTTTTTTTCAGAATGCTTTACTTGCACTACATAGCAGTGAAATTTCGTTTGGTTTGGAGTCATAGAACCGATTCTAGAGCCTTCTGAATAGGTGAACTTTAATTATAATAACCATGTATATATAATACATACAGATATACACATAGATTTAAATAATATTTAATTTAGAAAAATAAAAGTGGTACTGAATAATTTAATTTAATTTAATTTATAGAGATGTCAATGATATAGGAAAAACTATTTTAGCCATTTTCTTTCTAATAATACACAGAACTGAAAATAGATAATATTTTACTCGGAGACATTGTTTATATTTAGACCAATTAAAAAATATTTTTTTCTTTTCCTCTCTCGCATTAAGTAAAAAATATACAAAAATAAAATTGAAAAATTTCGTCCTTCTAAAGCAATGAAGCAGCTCAGAACTCTTGGCGAAATTTGAAATTTGGTACCAAAGTAGCTCGGTATAGAGCATATTTTTAGAGATTTTCACTGGGTGGCACTAAGATTATGAGATAAACCTATTACACGCACACATATAGTACATACTTGTAAAATTTGCCTCTCTTCGCTTAAAATGTCTGACCACTATTTTTAAATAGTTTATGCATATATCAATACAGTAAGAAGGAAAATATAAATACACTAAGGAAAAAAAAAAGAGAGAGAGAGAGAGTATTCAGTTATTTGAAGAGCTTGGATATTCATAAAGGTTTTCTACCTCTATTTTTTCCCCCATGTTTTGGAGTGTGAGGAATTTTAAAATAACAAGTGTCCATCTGTAGGATGTCTGTTAATGTGTTGGTTTGTCAGTATGTTAGTCTGTGTATACGATATCTCAAGAACAAATTGTTACAGAGAGGTCGGACCGATTTTAAAAGATTACTTATGACATTGGCAAGAAACTTATTGATTTGCAACATTCTGATGTGAAAACTACTTCACAAGTTATTCGAAGTTTACAGTTTTCTTAATATGGGAAAATGGGGCAAGTTTTCATTTAAAAGTGCATTAAAAGGAATATTTTGTTGAATATATGTCAGACCAGCTTTAAAAATTATATTATTCTAATTTTATTTTATTATTCTAATTTAAAAATTTTGCAAGTTATTCGAAATTTAAGGTTTTCGCAACATAGCAGAATAGAGCAATATTTCATGTAAATGTGCATGGATTGTAGGGATAGTTGCATTTGAAATGTTATGTAATTGCATGAAAACTAAGCTACGAAACTGATTAAAATATAATAAATCAACAAATTAGAATGAATACGGTAAATGTGTCGAACTGAATCGTGGGTAGCATATTAGGTGAGGCAATTCATTCTGTCACTGTGTCGAGCGATTGATACAATTCATTTCTCTAAGTACTAGAAATTTATAAGTAATATATGATGGGCACTGATTGTGGGGATCGTTGCATACACAGTTGATGTAACTGAGCAGAGTCCATCTACGCCAACTAGTTTTCTAAGTAATTATTTACAAAATGCACAAATAAATTTTTTTTTTAAATATGGGGAAAAAAAATTAAGCAAAAATTTCCTTTTTCTGGTATTGATAACTCAAAAATAACCATCTGGAAAAATTAAATACCTGTGGAGGGGGTGGAGGTGGGGAATTTAACTCTCAGGCTGTGTTATTATTGTTATTTTAAACAAAAATGTTGTTTCGCAATAATTCGTAAAAAGGTTCTTTCATAGGAATTCAGACGAAATTTTGTTCTATGCTGCCATGTTAAAAAGCAAAAAAAAAAAAAACTTTCAAAAATTTCAAGAAGTTAAATTAAATTCCTCATCATTCAAACAACAGTTATGGGGAACATGTATTTGTGATATGTATACACGGTATTTGTGAAAATTTTCGACTTTTTTTTTTTTTTTTTTTTTACGCGTTTTGAAGTGTGAGGAATTCGAAAACAACAGAATTAATGGTGGCCGTTTGTAGGTTGTCTGGTGTGTTAGTTTGTGTACATGACATCTCAAGAACAAATGATCACAGAGATCAGATTAGTTTTAAAATGACGTTTGTGACATAGGCAAGAAAGCTATTGATTTGAATTTCAAACCAACAGCTTTCTTTGAAATTTATCTTAAATTTCGTAATTTATTCGTAATTTAAGATTTTCTTATCATAGCAAAATAGAGCAATATTTTGTATATATTTGTATTATGGGAAATAATCAAATTAGGATAAGGTAAATATATCGAACTGAACAGTAGGTGGCTTATTAGGTGGGGGAATTTTAATTTGTCATCGTGTCGAGAGATTGGTTAAGTTCATTTCTCTTAACATGAATATAGTATTTCTTGTACCTGAAATTTACGACAACATATATATATATAATGAGAAATTGAGTAGAGTCCACCAATGCTAGCTAGTTTCTTTAATTTTTCAATTTTATTCATTTCAGAATTAAGATAAAAATCCCGTCTTTTATCCTGTCTCTTATCCAAAAAATCCTATCTTTTTTATAAGCGCTGTATCAAATAGCAATGATACGTTGCTTGTTGATTGTATTGTTACTTATTATTAGAAACCCATAGCGTAAACTTGACCTGACTGCCTATTGAAGGTTGTAAATGTGACATTTTATATTTGAAACACATTCTGACATAAATTAAAAAATAAAAACAAATATAAAATATTTTAAAAAGAAAAAGGATTTTAATCAATAATTTTAAAAGGGGAAAAAAAAAAAAGCTTTTGGTCAATGTTTTTTTAATCATTGATTGAAATTTGAATTTTAATCAAGCTGATTTAAATTAACCAATATAAATATATATGGCAATAAATCAATATAAAAATCGATTTTTTTTCTTCTTTTTATATATATATTTCTTGTTGGTGACAAATTTTAGGAATTTTTTTTTTTCTTTTCTTTCAATACGTAAATAAATGTCATCTGAAAAGTACTTGGAACTTCAGTAACTCATCTATTGTACAAGAAAACCAAAGACTATTCAATATTGTCTTCAAATAATTCAGTATTACTGCATGTTTTTCAATTTATTCGTAGAGTGTGACGTGACATAAGATGATTCAATGCTACAGCTCTCCAGAAACGAAACAATTTCGTGTTGGACATGAGGTTTTCAGCATGTCAATCGACAACCATAGCGGTCACTGGCACACAAAGTATAGCACAGACTGAAAAACTGCAGAAGTGAAACAGGCACGACATTAAGATTAAACTTCCTTAAATGACTAGGAAAACACAAAGTTTAAAGATTTCATAAGACTAGAAACATTGTTTTCCAAAACCTGGAAATGTTTCTTTCTTTCTTTTCTTTTTCTTTTCTTTTCTTTTCTTTTCTTTTCTTTTCTTTTTTTTTTTTTTTTTTTTTAACGAAGAAAGAATATTTAGATATATTTTTTAAAAGTAATAAAATCTGGATATAATAAATGTTATTAAAAAGCAGCAATAATATTATATTTTTCTTATCGATTAACTTAAAAAAAAAAAAAGAAAAAAAAGAAAAAGAAAAAGATGAATGAAGAAATAGAAAGACAAAGATGTGTGTGTGGCATATGTATGTGTTTATCTGATCGCTTGTGCTGTTTCCATCTACAGTCCTGTCCAAAAATATATGGCGTGCTCAAATGAAAAGGAGACCTTAGCTGTATCGGCGTTATATCAAATCTTAGTGAATTAATGTGTTAGCCAATAGATGGCATGGTGGTACTGCTAGATGCACATGCGTAGTTAACGGCTTCGCATCAATATCTTCACTGCTGGAGAGTCATTTCCGCAATTCGTTGCATGATGGATTCCTCCAGATCAGCACAAAGAGATCGGTTGTGGATGAGCTCATACTGCAGAATCACCGAATCATCACACGTGACATTGTTGATGAGCTGTCGATAAGCAAAGGAACTATGCATCACATAATTCACAAAAAGCTTGGTTATGGCAAAGTTTGTGCACAATGGGTGCCCAAGCATCTGGCAGAGAATCAGAAGACGGAGTGAATGGGTGTTTGTCTGATCCAACTGTTGAGCCATCAACTCCCTTTCTACGCGCTGTGATCAGTGCTGCCAGATTTGAGGGAAATTTTTATTCAACAGCCACCGTTAAATTTTACTTGTAACGGTTATCTAATTATTTAGATGATTTCTGTGAGAAATGTTTCGAAATAATTACAGAACCGTTTCAATTAAAATTTAGTGGTGGGAGTTAAATAAAAATTTCCCTCAGTCTGGCAGCACTGTCTATGATCAGTGAAAAAAGGACAATGGCAATTATTTATAGTTGTACTATTCCACATGAACGGTAATTATAATATTGTTATTAAAATTTTTTCACATATAACTTTAGTCTCTTTTTCATTTGGGCACACCTTATACATGAAAAAACAATCGTTTTTCCCAAAGTACTTTTAAAAATTAGATTAACTGTAGTACAAGCATATTACATATGCAAGATTGGTCATTTAAAAACGTGCATAGGACATGCGATTATAATAAAAATAACTTGTAATAACTGTGATTTATTCAACTCATCCTTTAGGAGCATCTCAGAAGTTATAACGGGTTTGGGTAAATAAGTTTGCAATTAACCTGTTCCTCAAATATCATCATACTTTTAATCAGTAAACATAGCTTTATGTGGACGAGTATTTTCATCGACAGGGAGAAAATGTGGCCCAAAAGGTAAAGACGTACATACCTTAAAAATAAAATGTTTAAAAAAATCCCGATTTTTCTTTCTGTATTCAGTTTTCTTTTACTTTTATGACGGACTTTTTGAAAAAAATATTATTACTAATTTGTAAATTATGAGCATCACCAAAATAATAAAAATGTCGATAAATAATTTTATTTTATAACGAATGTCTTACAGTCGGCAGCAAAATTACTGAAGCACTAGCAATAATTCCTACTTAAAAAGTAGGCTGTTAAGTAAATATTTGTCGAGTCCTGATCTTAGTCTTATACTGTTTATAAAAAAGTATGTTGATGATAAAAATTAGCTATCAAACTAAAAAAAAAAAAAAAAAAAAAAAAAAAATGTGAAAAGTGTGGATGTGTGGACGTGTGATTTAATAATTTTGTTGCCGACTGTATCCAATTTTCATGTTTGTATATGCATATTTTTTTTTAAAGTTATTCATATACGTTAAAAAGAAGGAAAAAAGAAAGAACAGAAAAGTGAATACATGAAAAAAAAATAGGGTTTTAATCTAACACATGGATGCATATGCATCTTTATGACCATTTTTCATTAAGTTTCTTTTCTAAAATTGTTGATTTTTTTCATTTTTTCCAAAGCTTACTATTGAGAAAAATACAACAATTATTAGTTTAAAAATTATTACTTACGCTAAAGTTATATAAAATTTGAATAGTGATATGATAACAAACATGCCATCCAAATTTTGTGTTTGTATGTACATTTGATTAAAAATTACGCACAAAACAATGAAACGAGAATACAAGTTGTACACTATTGTAGTATTGACAGCACTCAAATTTCAGTTTAATTTATACTTTCGTTGGAACGGTCTCAGACTATCCCAGTAGGAAACCCAATGAATTTTCTTTTATATCAAAACTCTGGCTATTAGATTTCATGTTTATCATAATAACTCATTTATTTATTTACTTATTTTTTCAACACAAATGTGAATTCAATATATTAGTTCTGTCCTTCGACTTTTATGCATTTCATTTCATTTCATTTATTTCATGATTTCATTTTAATTTCCTTTTTACTTTGATACATGTATGTTTAGCATCCCACATGCCACTTTGGCAGGATATGAATCGAATCTTATTCGAGAATATAATTAAAAAATTACTTCATTTCATCATGTGAAATTTGCAATAACAACATCAGAAAATTGTCTGTATTTCCTCACTTCACACGTCATTTTGTTGCTTCAATTAATTTTTTCAAATAATGCGTAAAGACATAGATCCTCTTCATTGTTTCAGGAATTCTTATTTCAATAACAATTTCTTTTTGCAGTATACGCGATAAAGAAACGCCGTAAAAATATCTTCCAAAAGATTTTTTAAGGTAATCTTCACTACATTATCAAAAAAATAACTATAGTATAAATCTTTTATAATTTTAAAGATGTATTGACAAATTATTTTCTCAAAATTATTTTAAACGTCAGAGTATAATTAATCATGTTACGATGATTTGAATTTCAGTTACGTACAATGTGGTGCGTTTTTCATTAACTGTGCATGTGAATATAAAAGAAATATGTTCTCTCTCAAATGCTTAATTGGTTTTTATGCTTTTCTTTAATAAAAGTTCGGTCAAAAAAAAAAAATATATTTAAAACGCTGCCATATACATAATTCTTTTCAGAAGCTAACATTTGTATTAATTACATCCAGTTCTTCTAAGAAGAAAACAATACGAAAGCTGCAGTTAATTAAAAAATGTTATTGTTAAAGGGTATGAGGTTAATTTGATAATTTATTGTTCCCTTTAAAACCTTATATTCAGTTCATCCTCAATAAGTTCATTATTTTCTCATAGAATTTCGTAAATTATGCAACCTCGAGAAATTCATTTATCATAAATAATATGTAAATTTCCATTTCATTTTTACTAAGAATAAATCAAGGTGATCGAGATGAATAATATATTCTTTTTTTAAATTAAAACAATAAAATGGCTAATGAATTCATTTTGAAAAAACAAACCAATCATCAAAGTTTTAAAATAATTCTCTCTCTCTCTCTATTTTTATTTTTTTTTAACTGAAAAAAATAAAAAAAAAAATAAATAAATAAATTATCGTGCAATACCTTTCAATAAAATAGATGATTCTTTCATAACCATATCAACCAACCAACTAACCGATTGTTATGATGGTATATGTAAGAAATCGTGTCGGTAAACACTCTGTATTGACAAAAATCTATACATGATAGGGAAAAAAATGGGCTATATTTGCGGTTTCACCATATCAAAAAACATAAAGATTAGCTGAAATCATCAAAACAAATTTAGCCAACTTCATTTTTGTAGGCCTGTGATATTAGATTAGTTTTTTTTAGAAATCGACCTATTGCAATCACTTCGTTTATCTATCTATCTATCTATATATTGGAAATTTTGTCATCAGGATAACTCCCGAAATAATACTCCATAACGAACCAAATTTAGACAGCGAACTTATCTTATAAGTATCGTGGATGAGTTCGCAAATCAAGTTGCTCTGCCATTTTATTTTCAAGCGGCAGCCAATTGAAATTTTCAAATCCACATTACAAAAAGCGTATTTAAAACTAGATATTCTTGAATTTTTATGTATACATAGACTGTATAAGGGTCTTAAGCAAGTATATAAATGAATTCTACACGCCATTTTTAACAAAGTGACGGGTATCTTAAATTAAGTGGGGCCATTTGAAATCAAGTTACCACTTGAAAATTTATCATCATGACAACTTTTTAAATACTGAATCAATTCGAAATAAAGTTAAACAGTAAAATTATTATACAAATATCTTGGATGGGCAACTTGTTTCGACAATCGACAGTTTGTTTTCAAGTTGCGTCCCCTTGAAATCAGGCTGCCACTTAAAACTGCGCCATCACGATAACTTTTGATATACTAAACTGATTTAAATCAAAGTTGGATAGTGAATTTATACAAATATCTTGGCTGATTTCACTGAGCAAGTTGCTCTACCATTTTATATCCAAGTGGCGGTCACTTGAAAATTTGTCATTATGAAACTTTTGTTATACTGAATCAATTCGAATCAAATTTGTGCAATGGAGTTATCATTTAAATATCTTAGATAAATTCGTTGGGCATGTCACTCAGCCCTTTTGTTTCCAAATGGCGGCAACTTGAAATCACGGCGTCAGTTGAAAATTTCTTAACACGATAATTTTTTAAATACTTAATTAATTCTAGCCAAAGTTGGACAGTAAACTTATCATACAAATATCTTAGATATTTTCGATGGGGAAGTTGGACCGCCATTTTGTTTCCAAGTTGCAGCCACTTAAAATCAAGCTGACACTTAAAAATTTCTTCTCACTATAACATTTGAAATACTGAATTAATTCGAAACAAAATTGGACAGTGAACTTATCATGCAAATACCTTGGATGTTTTCGCTGGGCAAATTGCTTCGCCAATTTGTTTCCAAGTTGCGGCCACTTCAAATCAGACTATCACTTGAAAATTTTCCGTAATAATAACTTTCGAAGTACTGAACTAATTCGAAACAAAGTTGCACAGTGAACTTATGTTTCAAATATCTTGGATAAATTCACTGAGCAACTTGCTCCGCCATATTGTTTCCAAATGGCGACCACTTGAAAATTTGTTATCACGATAACTTTTAAAATCCTTAATTAATTCGAACCAAAGTTTGACAGTGGACTTATCATTCAACTATCTTAAATGATTTCGGTGGGCAAAATCGGTGCTCCGGAAATTTGTTCCAAGTTGCAGCCACTTGAACGCTGCCACTTGAGAATTTGTTATCGCGATAACTTTTGAAATTCTGATTTCATTCGAACCAAAGTTGGGCAGTGGACTTATCTTAGAAATATCTTGGATTAATTAACTAAGCAACTTATTCCGCCATTATGTTTCCAAGTGGCGGCTACTTAGTTTGTGAACACGATAACTTTTCAAATACTGAATTAATTCGAACTATATTTGCAGAATACTCTTATCTCAAACATGCATTTGATATGTTTGTTTGCCAACTTGGTACGCCATCTTTTTTCCAAGTGCCAGCCATTTGAAATTTTCAAATCCACATAAAAAATGTATTTATGAACCGAATTTCTTAAAACGTATTGTACATAGCCACATCAATATTTCTTCCAAGTCCATTAATAAAGTGTAGCCGCCATTTTGTTTTATATGGTAGCTACTTAATAATGAAAAAGAAATCAACCTACTCTTTCCAATGAGGCAGAAGGGCTTGTTCTCTTTGTTGAAAAAAAAAAAAAAATATTTAAAGCGAGTTTTAAAACGGTAAAATAACCAAAATCTCGCTATAAATCTCTTCTTAAATCTCTACATATAATAAAAGAAGATACGTGTGTGTGTGTCCGTCACTTTTTAGGCAATGGGCTGATCGCAGAGCTACCGTATTAGCTTGGAGTTTCCTTTCGACCTCTCCTGATGCACCTCGTAGACTGATTTTCGAATTTTTGATTTCTTTTTTTTTTTTTTTTTAATTAATTAAAATATACAAATTTCTGAAATAATCGACTTTGAAGATAGGAACGTAAACGTAAAAAACCATTCCGCAACCCATCAGCTCAGCTGGTTAGAAAGCCATGCTAATAACGCGAAGTTTGTGGGTTCGATACTCCAAGGACAAATGTTTTGCTTTTTGCAGTTTATTAATTAAAAAAAGGTATCAATTGATAAAAGAAAATCGCTTAATGTCTTCGCAGTGTCCTAAATCGCATGACGAGAAAGTGACAAAAAAATGCCACACTTCACCCTATATATTTCTTCTGCCGAAAAAAGAAAACAAAAATTTAAAATATGTTTTAAGAGATTAATATAACTGAAAACACATCCTCAAATAGACTTAAAAAAAAAAGCAACAAATGATGCCTCTAGTCGTTAAAATAACTTAAAGTTTTATTTTATACGGATTTGAGAGCGAAAGTATTCGATAACATTCTATCCTCGATTTTTTTTAATTATATATTTCATTCCCTCCTTTTACATATGCAGCTGCTTATTCTCAAATTGCTTCAATTTCATGAAAACATCACAGGAATTCACTGAGTTTTCAAAGTTCAAATATCCCAATTGATTTTCGATTTTCAGTGGACCTTGCAAATTTACTTACAATGTTAATTTAAGCGAAAATACATAAATTTATTCATTATCATATTTTTAATAACATTAAAGTAATAATTAAATTAAGAATAATTAATGTTATTTCAATTTAAAATAACTTAAAACCTTTTTTTTTTTTTTTTTTTTTTAATTAGTAAATATTGGTTTTCATTTTCAAATACAATCGAAAACTCCAAAGTATTTGCTGCCAAAAAATAACACTGCTCTGCATAAAAAATCGGTCCCAATACCATTTTTGCAAATTGTTTTGTAAAATGACCTCCTAAATCCGAATATGACGTCCATTTTGCCCTATCACCCACCATTTTTGGGGGGACGCCCCCTATTGTTATTACTTTTCGGTAATTTTATGGCTATAAATTTTATTTGAAGGAGAAAAAAGAATTATTTTAACTATTAAATATCTTCTGAAGAACTACGAAAGCGAAAAATTCTAAAATATGAACATTTGCAGCAAGTGGAATATTTAGGGGGCGGGTGGGGTTAGGGGGGGGGATTTGCTACTGAAATTATAAATTAGATTTATTATATTTTATTAATCAATTAATATTATTATTTATTATTCATTATATTTTTTTCTGTGTTTTAGTCTTAAAATAATACTTTTCCATTCTCTAAACGAAATTCATGGCCATAAAATTACCAAACAGTGAAAAAACAATTGAGAGATTGGGTGGCATTTCGAGAAAACGGTGGGTGATTGGGCAAAATGTAGGTCATATTCGGATTCAGGAGGTCATTTTACATAAGAATCAGTAGGAATCATAATTATGGCTCGATATTTTTTTTTTTTTTTTTTTTTTTTTTTTTTTTAGTGCAGTGCAGTGTAATCAATCAGTCGATTATATATTGTGATTGATCATTTTTGAAAACAGTTTAGTTATATTTCTATTGTGAAGAAAGTGATATAAGAAAAGAACATTGTTATATTATATAGTCCTTAAAAAGAAGTAAATAAAAAGAAAATGAACATTATTTAAAAAGAAAACAATAATTTTAATTATTGTATTGCTTGATTAATTACTCCTGTTACTCAAATACCGTAGGTATTTACTGTGTTGTATTAGGTCAAATATTTTGATATCGGGCTTTCCCTTGATTTATATGTTTTAAGATCTCCCGAGTCCAAAAATATTGTTCTTTGAAATTTGTCAGTATGAATATGTGTAATGGAGGAATTGATGTGACTACTATATTTCCGAAACGAGAAAAGATAGAACGATGAAACTTCGTAATTAATACAGGTACTAGGCGAGTCCTATTAATCCCCGACGATATATTGAACGCCCCAGCCCACCCATTTCCGCTCTTCGATGTCTTTTTCTAGTCAATTTTGTCGTTTTATCCTTTTCAGTGATAGCCGGTTTTTTTTTTCTTTTTTTTCTTACACATAACATTGTAAGTTTTTTTCATTTTCATCCCATGCTTTTTCTATGGAATTTTAGCTTTTTACCCCATGTATTTTACATTCTGAAGTGCGGTGGTGGGAATTTCATGAAAATTGCCAAGTTTTAGAAGTGGGTAACGGAAGCCGTGTGGTTGTTATACATTAAATAAAAAAATACATTTATATATTTGTACAGGAACTATTAAAAAAAAAAAAAAAAAAAAAAGAAGAAGGAGGAGGAGTACAGTAACCGTTGTTAAAAAAGTCAGCTTTATATTTAAAAGCAAGGAATCAATTTTTAAAACCTACATTTGAATCAAAAGATCTTAATTACATTAAAATTATTAAAAAAAAAAAAAAGGCTTAAATTTTTCCTTTTTACGCAATTATAAACTTTTTTATATTTGTAATAGAAGACTATCTCGTATAACATTATGCATAATTTAATGTGATCTACCACAAAAGGTGATGATTTTGTCTTCGTGTCTGACAGAAATGGGACTCTGGTCATAATAATTAATGTAAATTTCGTTATAATTCCTTATTTAAGTTGTATGAGAATTTCTTGTAATATGATTTATTATATTTATTGGAAAAATATTGACATTTTTCGAAAATTCTATGCTTGCGATAGTTTTCTGTGGACTCAATAAAATATTATTATAAATAAGGATATGAAAAACACAGAATTTAAAACTAAGGCATCTCATTCGATAATAGCCACTAGAACTGTAACTCAAGTTATCACTCGTGTGGATTGGCGTTTTACAAAATATTGCTTTCAGTTTGTTGCAAAATATTGAACTCTTTCCTGCATCAAATTTGTTGCTGTGGTAAATATGGATTTACAGTACAAGTGGAAACAAATCGCAGTCCATTCACCATCATTAAGGTTAATTTTGGTGGCAAACTTGGTGACATAGCGACGGATTTGTCGACTTGACAACCAAATTTACGGGTACATGGTAATTTTTTATTACCGAAGTTTTGGAATATTTAATCATATTATAAACACAGGGTCACCTAGAATCTTCCCCAATATGCAGCCAAGAATATAAAAAGGAGCAGATTAATCTTTCAGAAGTTCTTTTGTGTTCAAATATCTGAGCTGAACAAACACCTCCTAAAGCCAGTGTTGCCAGGTTGCGGATTGTATCCCATTGTGGGGATTTTTTGGACTTCAGAGAAGCTTTTTGGGGACTGAATGTTTGTGGGGAATTTCGTGGGGATTTTTTAATTTTATGGTGAGAAATCTGGGGAATTGTTCAATTCTTTAGTCAGCCTGGTAAGTTTATAGCGTTACCAAATGTAGGTATTTGTCTCAATATGTAGGGACTTTTAACAGTTTTCTTTCGCATGTGAGATCTTTTTGAAGGTATCTTTTCTTCCCAGGACATCCTGAGAATGAAAGAAAATCCTATGTACATCCTCCACACTAAAGTACCTTACGCAGGTTTAAAATTTTCCCATAACTTGTGCGTAATTTTTATTTCTTTTTGTGTATGGGGATTTTTTTCAAAAATGAGCTTCATTTAAGGAAAAATTTGGGCTTAAATCTGTTAAATAGTTTTAAAAAATTGTTTGAAAATTTTATTTTTTATTAGAAATGGGGATTTTTTGGGGATTTTTTGGGGAAAAGCCTCTGATTTGGGGAAATTTCAAAGGCTCTTTGGGAAAATTGACTGTCGATCATCTGACAACACTGCCTAAAGCTTCTGCTTTGAGCTGTTGCTCTATTGCTTCTGAATCAGCAATATTCGTGTTCTGCGGTGTATTTAATGCTGCTTTATTTGACTTTTGTGGTGCATTTAAGAATTTTATTGGGCTTCTTCCAGAATATTCGTTGCTTTAACAGTTTTGTTAGATTTTGTTGGGAATAGTTGTTGAATAGGAAATTTTATTAGCCACGTTTCAGTGAAGAAATACGTATCTGCTCTTTTATAAATGCCTTCATGACATTACTGCCCCAGTGCTTTATGCATGACCACGAAATATTTAAGGAGTTTAAAATTTCAAACACAGCATTTTCTCTAAAAACTAGCTATAAATTAATCAACGTCATCGTTGAATTAAAATTTTAACAGTCAATATCGCATTTTTCAACTAACATCTTTGCAGTCCAAAGAGACCTTGAAAGCGCCATAACAATTAAAATTAATATCACAAAAAATTACAATATTGCTTAAATTGTATGATAACATTTTCTATATAGTATACACTTCATTTGTGTCGCATATCTTAATCATAAAACAAAAAATAAACAACCAAACAAACCTTGACTAAGTTTCGCACATGATCGAACACCGATTCCACTTAGGGGAATTGCAGATTTAAATGGAAATTGCTGGTTTTGCGTACTTTTTTATTTCAAGGTTACATAAGATGACAAATCCTCTATGCTTGACTTTCTTTCCTACCCCTATTTTCAACTTATTACGCATTAGATTATGTTAGATTAAGATTTTCCAAAACGGAAGTTAAAATACATATTATTAACATATTCTGTGAAGTTTTATCTCTGAGGATGGATGAATTTCTGTGGGATATGTAATATTGTCATACAAGAATTTTAAATAGAGTTGCATAAATAATGGCAGAAGAAAAACCTGAAACTTAACTAAAGAAAAAGATATCGAAAAATATAATTTATAAAATGTTTGTTCATTAACACTTTCGCGACCGCATGTTTTTGTCTTTTCGACAGTAAGGTTCGCCTGTGGGCGTTGTTCTCCCAAGTTATAATATTTCAGAACAAAATAGTCAGATTTATATTACAAATGGATATGCATTATAATTATACTCTTCCTAATCAAAGTACGCATATACATAGTATATTGGTTGTACAAATATAAATATTGTGTATATTTTTAAGAAATAAATGACATACAAATTGCAAAAAAAAAAAAAAAAAAAAAACCACTGGCGGAGTTAGAGATTTACATTAAGATAAAAGCAAAATATAGTAACAAATCTATATTTGTAATTAATAAAAAATATGTCTGATTTCTCGATTTTTCACTGAAGTAATCGCAATGAAAAGACCTTCTTGCTGAATTATTATAATTATCATAGATTAATTTTGATTTAAGTCCCGTAAAAAGTGCATAATTTGTTTTAAGTATATAAATTTAGTTCTCGGTGCATATTTATTTTGATTCAATATCTAAGTTAATTGAATTTTTAACAATTTAGTCTCATAATTTTTCATATGTTCCAAAAATTCAATATATATTTATGAAAGGACATAAAATAATTGATTTTAATTAAGGAAAAACCTTTTAAAAAATTAGAAATCGCTACTGAAAATGAAAAATCGCTTATAATTCGTAATATTTCTTTAAAATTCGCGTTTCACGGCAGAGTACTTTATTACTCGAGAATCCGAAAATGCACAAATTTAAGAGATAGATTTTGCAACCTCAGAGTTATATGAAGTTAACTACGTCAAATATGGCATAAAAATTAAAATACATATTTTTGTGAGCGCCAGAATAATTATAAACTAATCAGGATCGAGTATTCCGGCAACTCAAAAGCACAAACAATAAGAGCGCCTTTTGCACAGATCTCAATTGCTAAACATCTTCCTGGATGCCGTTCCCAGCTCAAGATTTGACCGAAATAAAGACGTTTCAGTAAACTAATTCAGAGTCATTCCTTTGCCAATAACTACATGGCTTAAAGCATTACATATATTTTATATACTGAAACAAATTATTCACATTAACCTTTGTTTCTGAGTGGGAAAATGTCTGTATTAATCTTTAAATTTACACTAAAGTTTTCTGATAGATAATACTAATATTTAGTTTTTAATTTGCAACTAATTTATAATAATTACTTTTTAATAACTTTCAAGGATGGAACGCTGGCACAGAGCTTATACCGATATTTGTTTGTGAAATTTCTCTGCCTATAATAACGGTGGATTAAGAAGTAGAAAATTTTGTTTCATTGACAGTGGTATGCGTTCTGCACCAATGTTCCATCCCTGAACTTTATCTAGATTTAATTCCTTTATTTTGCCATTTAAAGTCAACATTGCCCATTTAGAAGCTATAGCATTTAAACATATTATCTGAATAGTAATATGGGGGGGGGGGGAGTTTTGAAACATCATTTCAGACTCCCTCTAAAAATTTTAACATATTTTCTTATTGAATAAGTTACTCGAAAAATATATTAATTTGAAAATAAGTATACTGCTTATCGGAAAATACATTAGGTAAATTAAATAACTTTATAAGAACCAAAAATTATCAGCTGCATAACAAAGTTTTATGCGTACTGTCCTCTGTATAAAATTATGAGTGCTCATTTAATGATACAATTTTTCTGTTCAGTTAAAACAATAAAAATTTACTTCCTCTTATTTTAAAGCACTCGCAATATTTATTTTTATATATTCCATAGTGCAACTAACTCACAGATAATGTTAGTTTTATACCAGCAGTACTAATATATTAGGCATAAATAAATAACATTTTAGAAATATAACCATTTTAATTATATCTGAGATAAATTTATTAAATGAATTCAAATGGAATTAGATTATATAAATATTGTAATCACTCTGAACTTAATTACGAGACAACGGGAGATTCGCGCAGATACATTTAGAAGCCATTCTAAAACATCTAGAGTGAGTAATTTGATTTTAATATACAGTATTTATGCATTTCGAACGAAGATAACCTCAGCAGACTCCCTTCCTGAGCAAACGTGACCTATTCCAGAAATGTTTCGAATACGCCCTGAGTTCAATAATTCTGTAACTTGTAACCAATTCAGTGTCATTGCTAAGTAGTGACAGCGGAAATGCCATCCTGAAGAATTTAAACAGAGGTTGGCTGCAAAACTCGAATTATGCAGCATTTACAGCATTATATAATGCAATGTTCCTGATTATTAATCTTTTTTAGAGGTTTTATGACAAAGATGTTTTATCCAGAATACATATAGTGTTTGGCTATATTCTTGATTGTTCGGCTAAAACATAAACTTTTTTAAATGTTCGGGAAATTAGCTCTACAAGGGAGATAGGAGTGTTTAAACTAGATATCTTCACGGACCTGGCCTTGATCTTAATATGTTTTTCCATTCCCGGGTCGGGTTGAGCTCGGGCTTATACTTTTTCTGTATACTCGGTCTAAGTCAGGCCTAGATTACATTTCATTCATGCCGTGTCGGACTGATTTTTTTTTTTTTTTTTTCACTTTCCCCGTTAATTATCGAATAAAGTAAATGATTTAAATGTGTGTTATATATATATATATATATATATATATATATAATTTTATATGCTATTATGTCCTGAGAAACTTCAACTTCAGTATCAGTCCGCTTGACTGTCTGTCTGCATGCATTCTGATTTCCGTATATATTCTTAGCATTTCTGGAAACTGATATATATTATTGAAAGTCACAATAACGTGTTTCCTATTCAAAATGGTGTTACTAGTTTGTTCACATGTATCTACAAAAGAATTTCGATACGTTATAGTCTACGAGAATTTCTGTCCTATAGTCTATAGTATCTATGATCTATGTGGGTCTTTCTTAAGCGCATTTTAAACTTTATAGGGCATTTAATGTAATGAAAAACATGCATTTATCAGATACACATAAGCATGCTTTTCCAGAATTAGCATAAATGATCCGTTTACAGGTTCACACAAAAGGATTCGGATACATTACAGGAAAAGTGAAAATAACTGAAAGAAGAATTTTAGTATTGTGAAAGATCATTAATATTTCCCAACATTGTTTGACATGTCCTTATGCTTTATCTTTCACTTTCTGTCTATGCATCCTTCTGTCTGTCTGGCATCTGTTTTAACTTCGTAAATATGAGTCGATTGCTAAAAAAATTATACATACACTGCATCATGATTTCTACTGAAAATCATGTATTAGCTTTTATAGTTCTTATACAGAAACTTACGAAAACTTCGTAAATTCTTATTGAAAATTATAAGGTATGTAATGAATCATTAAATTGCTTCTTACTGGGAAAATAACGAACCAAAAATTACCATAACTTTTGTGACTTAACTTACGTTTTGAAAATTGCATGCTGTTATATTTATTCATTTATTTTATATTTTTATTTATTTATCTATTTATTTATTTGATAAATTCCAGGTAAGTACATTTTTTTTACTTTTTACTTTCTCTTACCCATAAGGTAGAGAAAGTATTGTTTTTGTGTCAAATTTTCGAATGCGAGATTTTGTTATATTTACACGTTTTGAGGTCCCCTGAATACGAAAATCATGTTTTTAGCAAATGGTCTGTGTGTGTGTCTGTGTGCGTGTGTGTGTGTGTGTGTGTGTCTGTTATCAGCATACCTCAAAAACAAATTATCGCAGAAAGTTCAAACTTGGTATTCTAAATGTGTATCATATAGGGATGCTACAGTAAGCTTTTCGTTAAGATCAAGCAAATGGTTCGTGTACAGGGACAATCAAGAGAATTCTAATACATTACGTCTATGGGGGAAATTGCAGGTAAGTAGAGTTTAACGTCTATCGACTGCACTAAACCAAATGGAACGAATATATATTTTTTGTAATAGAGATAGTTAACTGGGGAAAAAACTTTGTGTATGTAGGAGCCTCGCCTCCCCCCCTGGGGGGGAAGTCCCCCCTCGAGGGGAGTAAATTTTCATGATGGGTATCTTTCAAAAGAGCTCGCCAATACCTTTAAAACGAATGGTTGAACCATCGATATGCGATAATTTAAAACAAAGTTATCGATTTTTTTTACTTTTAACGAAAAAAAAAAAACTTAGAAAAAAAATCGCATTTTTTTTATTTTATTTATTTAATATTGAGAATAAAATGGGCGTTTTTTTTAGATATTTGGTGTTATACTACTTCTCTAATATGGAAATCGTCTGCAGTATCATAAAAGATATTTTTTTTTTATTATTATAATATTAATAAATTATTTTTGAAAAACAGAATTATTTTTTAATAACCGAATTAAATTCTATATAAATGTAGGTACATTAATGAAACGGGGGGTTGAGGGGGGCGGTAGCCCCCCTCACACAGAACTAATTATCATTAAAAACTCTTCAGAAGCCTAATCTGAATTGTTTAACGCAGGTTTACATAACAGTACTCGTTATCTTACCTTTTTATCTGCAACCTGTATTTATAGTATTAAACTTCAGGGTAAGAGAAAGTCGTGTGGGTGACACACCAGATTATTTTAATTATAAAGATTTACTCTTAAGATTTTTTAAAAACAAATATTATTATTGTTGTTATTATGTTATAAATATTATTATTATTATCTACATGGATTATTAAAAAATTTCTCTTTTCATGAACTTACATAAACTTCGTATATCCATATTACAAATTTTAATGCGTGCAAAATATCATAAAATTACTTTTTATTGTGAAAATATTAATCAAAAAACTATGATAAGGTTTGTGATACAATTTATGTTTTGAAAATTGTATACACTTAAATGGATTTTCATTTGATAAATTACAGGGAGATACATCTTTTACTTTTTTAATTATTGAGATTTATTATTAAGTTTTCTTAAACCACATATGTTTTAATTTTGAACTACATTGATAATTAATAAATTTCTATTTATAATTGTTTATATGTCTTGTTAATTATTTAATTCTGCAAGTGATCAGTGGCTTTCTTATTCCATATTCTTGCATAGAAATGTATGCAATAGATTTTTATTTTTACTTATTTTTATCGGACCGGGCTTGATTTTATCGGGTTTTACCAAGTCGAGCCATTTGCAGCAAAGAAATAAACGGGCCGCTGTCTAAGTCAAACTTTTAATATTGTTCACTGAAGTTTATGAACCTGGAAGAAATATTTAGATTCAAGTTTTAAAGCCCTTTTTTACATTATTTTTGTTACTTTTCTTCAGAGGCAGGTGATGAATTTAATTATCATATTTTTTCCCAAACAGACACATGGAGTATGCATCTTGCTACCATGTCTTATTAAAATTCATTTTAATCTGTTAAAGAATTCCACATTAATAAATAATATATTTCCATATTTAAGTGAATTTTGTGTTCCAATTTAAAATATATAATTACTGATACATCTTCGTAAATGGTTAATATAGAGATTTGCATATACATATATTTTTTAATTTATTCAAAATTAATTATTAGAATACATTCTAGAATATGCTAACTTAACATATATTTGAAACCAACTAGGCAGTATTCCCAGCTGCTGAGGAAGAAAAACTGTTTCTGTTAAATTTTTTGACTTAAATTAATGTATATTTTTTTTTATGTATATTTAAAAAAATTAATATTAATATTCTTTTTTATAGTTCTTATTGTTATGTTAATACACTTCACTATAATTTTTAATAACTCATCATTTTTTATAATTCACATTGTATTATCTTATTGTATTTGAATTTTTGCGGCTTAAAAGCTTATTTTAGACTTTTTTTTTTTTCATTCAGATAAAATTTAAACTTATATATATGTATTATAACAAAGCAGCAGAATGAAAAAATTAGCAACAACAATAATAATAAAATAATAAATAAAAAGTAGATGATAAATTGCCACCATAATCCGCAACAAGAGTGCAAAAGTTTCTGTCTCATGATGGAACACTGACACCAGTACTTTTACTTGTAATGAATAATTTCTATCACAATCAATCACAATAAAGTACTGCACAGATATTATAGAAATTATTGATTAAAAAAATAAAATAAGAAAAGTAAATAAATAGGGTAAGTGCACCAGTGATTGACACTTTTAGAGCAATCTCTGAAGTTTTTAATGTTCTAGTCATCAGAAAATATATTTAGAAATCTTAAGTTAATACATGGCATGAAAGACATTCAGAACCACATATATGTTAAAACATATACATATGATAACAATTATTATTATTATTATTATTTTATGAATTTTTATTTGACACCCACTCAATGTTCCAGTAATTGACACTGCCAGTTTTTCCTTTTATTAGTAATTGGCACACTATGTTCCAGTGTTTGACACTGCTAGTTATTCATTTTACCAGTTATTAGCACCCTATGCTCCAGTGTTTGACATAAAATGTTAAAATTCTTATATGCAAAATATATGATTTTCTTATTTTTCTTATTTTATAATTATTTCAGGATAGATGTCAATTACTGGAGCCTGTCAATCACTGGAGCACTTACCCTAAATACCGGTGCAAGAGTTCGGTCTTGAGACGGAAACTCTTGCACACTTGATCCACAAGAACTATAATAAATTAATGAATAGCTAAAGTAAAAATCACCAGTAACTACTTTCAAAAAGACATGAATCTTGTAATGATATGAAAACAACCATATTACTCATCGGAACATAATTCCCAAAATCCCATAAAAGAAAAAAATAAAATGAAATAAAATAAATAAACCATCTATAACGAATTTTACAGGGAGGATTTGATTTAGAAATAGAAGGTGAAATGACATATTGTTAATAATCAAGAGTGTTTATTCAGATCATACTGTAACAAAATAGAACAATAATTAAAATATAAACCCTAAGACTATTTTTGTTTTCTAAGTAATAGGTATAAAATTCTGCACAGAATTTAATTTAGTACGACAGGACTTATTTTAATATATTCTACCATATAAAGGCATGCAGTAACCGTGTTTCATTCCCATGGCATCATTAACTATATCCATTTAATAAAATTTATTTAGTATAGCTTTAGCTTACGAGCCCCTTGGCGGCTTTTTTTTTTTTTTTTTTTTTTGTTATTTTGGCGATGTATTAAAAGGGCTATCGCAATGGGATCTTCCCAGCATCGGCGTCGTCTGCTTAATCACGTGATATAGAAAAACAAAGAATCGAATTCAGTTAAATATTGTTCTTAAGAACAAAAGTATTAATATTTAATATAAAATAAAATAAAAGTAATGTTGTGCATCTGTAAACAGTAGAATAATTGTATTTGTAAGTTTAATAATTTAAAAAAAAAACACTTTATATGTTATTTTCACAAGTAAGAATCGATTTTTGTATGTTCTAGTGTAACTGTTACGTTAACTAATCTATCAATAAATAATAGAATGTTTATAGATTATAACTTGAAATTAATTTAAAATGTTTTAAGTTAAATTTAATCGCGTAAAGGTGTTACAAGTTAATTAACTTAGCTACTGTCCGAAATGGCTTTACACCGTACGATGTTACACTGTTAATGATATAAGTACCAAAAATCAGAGTACTTAACATGTTCTCCATCAACAATAATTACAAATATAAACTAAATGATGATTTTAAATGTATACAGCGAGCAAAAGATGATGAATAATGATATAAAACGAATTAAAAATAATGATGTATATAAAAAAGTAACACAGATTAAATTGGATTGATCAAAAATAAGAATAGAAAATGTGTTATTTCAGCAATCGCTATAGTTGTAGAAGACTTCGTCTGCTCTTTGTTTAACTATGCCATGTGACGTCTGACGTCAGGTGTTAAGAGCCCATTGCATAAGTAAAGATCTTGGCGAGAAACGCCCGAGCTACTTCGGTACCAAATTTCAAATTTCGCCAAGGGGGTTCTATACTAAATCTGTTTCATTTCTTTAGAACGACTTTTCTCAATTTTATTCTAATTATTTAAAAAATGTTTACACGTTCCTTTTTTTCGACATAAAAAAATGATATTTATTTATTTATTTATTTATTTTGGCTCATAAATAATAAAATCTTTTGATAAATTTTTAATAGTAATATTTATGTCACAAAGTTTGTTTACTGTCATAAATTTCCATTTCTTTTATTAAATTTTAGCCTTTTCTGGCCTTTTCCATTTATTTTAATTTATTAGAAATTACCAACATTATTTTAGAAGCTTTAATTTTATTTTCAGTAATTTTTAAAATGTTAATTATAAATATTTTCAAATAAACTTCTTAGTTAAGTTAAAGTTAATTACATGCAAGTTAACTTTTCTTGTAACTTTTTCCCAACATTTATAAATAATAATATAATAATAATACACAATATGTATCGTTCTATACTAAAGCTTTTCCATTTCTTTAACACGATTTTTCTATATTTTATTTAAATTATTAAAAAAAAAAAAAAACTTTCACGTTAATTCCCCTCCCCCGATATATATGGTGTATATCCAAGGTGTAATTCAAACGGCAACACATCAAAATCGCAGATTGAACGAAATACAACGACCTGTCGTACTAACAACAACATATTCAATATTTAAACAGTGAAAACATGCTCAATCTGAAGAAATAAATCTCGTACGATATCTATAAACAGGCTCAGCATCTCTTTAGTCAGCAACAAAATGCGAGATTTCATTCTATAGCAGCATTTTTAAACATAATGCTATAGGTGTTACCAATCTTGCATTAAAAAACAAATATATATAAGAGAGAATACAAATATAAATATATAAAAAACAAATATGCAGAAATATATAATTCATAGAATAGAACATATAGAACATTTTGAAAAAACTTACATTGTGAAAACACTAACAAATAAGTTAAATATTTTTTACTTTTATTAGAAACTGTGGATATTTTTTTTTTCATAGAAATAAATATTCTTAAATAAATATTCTTCTTCCTTTGCAATCTCAAAAAGTATTTAAAGCTGAAATTTTGATTGATGACATTTTAAACAAACTGGGCGAACGTTGCATCCTTTACGCAAAGGTTTGCATTTCATGCAAAGAAGAAGATAACTCACATCAATATTATCTTATTACCATGTTTTTATTAACTTCTATTCTTGTGTGTTTGTCAGGGACAAATCTTGCAATCGATTTTTAACTAAACTTCCCGACTAGCTAGACATTTGAAACTTTCACAGAAGCTCAGAACCCGGTGACAACACAATACTTCGAAGTCAGATTTTCGAATTTTCGAATAGTTTTCTTTTAATTAATTAAAATGTGAAAATGATAAGCTCCTAATAGAGCAGGCGCACTTGACGTTACTGTGACAGGTGATTCCGCGCGTACTTTAGAATGTAGGCAAAATGTGGGATAAAGCACCAATGGAAAGGCAGATATTTTGCCTACATGCGCAAAAGTTGCAGAATAGCGTCGCTTGTTTATAAACATGCGCCTGCTCTATAGCAATAAAAATAGCCATTAAAATATTAACTGTAATTTAATTGTTGCCAAAAAAAATTTACGAGTTCATTTTCTTTCGACCTAAAAATAAATACATTTAATTAAACGTGAGCGTTAAAAAATTGTTAAAAGTTAAATTATGCATTTGGCAAAAATTGACGTCGTTATCATTTTAAAGATTTTCTACACAATGATAAAGTGCTAATGTAGTTCATGATGCAAATATATGTTGTTCGGAAAGGATTAATATTTTATTTTTAAAACCAACTTTTTTTTTTAAATTCAAATTTCCGTTAACTCTTTAACCAATCACATTAGAACGTCCATCTTTGGAATATCGATAATAAGAATTTTCTCGCCAAAAGTCGCCAAAAAAGTCGCCAAGGGCAAAAAGTTGTCAAATTTGGCGCCAAATCCATTACCTGCCTATTGGAGCTTTTTAATGCGTTTTAAAGAAAAGTTTAAGCTATTTAAAAACATGGTATATAAAATTTTTTTTATCTTATAATTATTTTTATCAGTTTTATTTGAATAACCGTTAAATTTACTGCCTTCAATAACTTTAAACTTTTACTTTCTTTATAAATATTGGACGGAGATTATTTAACGTAAAGTTAAACCACTTGATTTTTTAATTTTATGCTTCAGCAGATATATATTAAGTGAAAACAGATGCACTTATCTGTTTAAATAATGCAGTGAGTTCAAAAAATTTAAATGAAGGCATTTAATCTATATCATTATATAAAGCGCAAAAAATTGTTTGTTTGTGGAGGGTAATCTCTGAAACTACTGAACCGATTTAAAAACTTCTTTCACTGACCGAAAGCTACAGTATGCCATATTGTTATAGGCTGTATTTAATTTTGATAAAATAAATTTTAGTTTAAAATCTGAGCATTTTAATTAAAATCCCCATAGAAGCCGTAATAGAAATGGAAATAATGAAATATTAAAAAAATTAGCTGCTGCCAACATAAAAGAAACATTTACATATTCATTTCGTTTTTAAAATATCTTGACGTGAAAAGAAAAGAAATATATTTGCACGTGCATTAAATTGAAATTCATATAAAGCTTTTTTAATTGTTAAACTTACACGTTAAATCTGACGTCATTATAGAATTAAAAGTGTTTATTTTTCTAATAATTTAATTTGATATGATATGATATAATATCTAAGCATCAATGTTTAAACCACGGAGTCTTTATTACTCCGTGGTTTAAACTGATGTGTGTAAACGAAATTGGAATTTAAAAATAAATAAATAAATAAAATAAAATAAAATAAGAAATTCTATTTTATAATATTGTTTATTTTAATTTATAATTGTTGCCAAAAAGATTTACGAATTAATTTATTTTTAGACATATAATAAAATATATTTTCACGCGAACAATAATATAAAAAGTGAACTGCATTTTTTGTAAAAAAATAATAAAGATCGAGGAAAATTATTTCCCCATTTTAATCCCCATATTTGGATATAGATATGTATTAGTTATCATGTGCATCCGTTAGATTAAATTGTTTTTGTTGTAAAATTGATAAAACTGGAATTTTAAATTTCAAAACTCTAGAAAAAAAAATGGCAAATTTCCATATTCGATTGAAAACATAAACATTTCATTTCAAAGGATGATATTTACACAATAAACATCCAACTAATAAACTAATTAAAAGGGAAAGGATAAATATTCTATCATAATTTGAAGTCAAATTTGTTTTCAAATGTCTAAATAAAGTATCTGATATAATATACTAATATGTTGCAGCGGAATAGATTTGATATCCGTCATCCTTGGCAGAAAAAAAAAATATCGCCAAATTATCTGGCGAATATAATTTAATTCCTTTCAAAAATCATGGTTATTTTAAAAACTTACATTAAGAGTGTAACGAATAATATGAAACAATATTTCGTACAATACATATTACGAAAATATACATCTGGCATGTATATTTTCGTATTACGTTTTTGATCGCCAAATACAAAAAACGCCAAGGGTGACAGTTTTGAAATTTAAAATTAAAATTTTGTCAATTTGACAGCAAAATAACTTAATCTAACGCATGCATACAATAACTAATACATATCTATACCCAAATATGAGGATTAAAATCGGGAAATAATTCTTCTAGAATTTTAATAAAAAAAAAAAAAATCCAATGAGCGATTAACATGGAAAATCTTTTTCTTGCATCCACGGGCGGTCAGTGATGTCATACTTCGCTTGCGTGTTGAGATGTTTAAATTTATTTGGCGACTATTTTTAGCAACTAACAGTTATGGCAAGTAGCTCAATATACATAGCGCATACAGCCATTACTGAAATGTAAATAGCATTTAAATAATTGAGTTACATTATGTTGACTGGAAACCTATTTAATATACCTATGCTCTATAGCTATACTAATATAAAAAAAAAGAAAGGTTTATATGCATATGTAGAGAACGATCGCTAGAACTAAATTTACCGATTGCTTTTTTTTTTTTTTTTTTTTTTTTTTTTTTCTTTCAATAATCAAAAGTTACACTGTCTCTCTCTAAGTGCTAGAAGCTATAATAAATTTTGGTAAAATAAATTTTTAATTAAAATTTTCAATATTTTAATTGAAAACAAAGCATAGATTTGATATCTATCGTCATTGGCGATTTTTGTATTTGGCGATCGAAAACGTAATACGAAAATCTGTATATTATCGTAGTAAATACGAGATGTATGTGTTTACTTCAATTACCCTACTACCGTAGGTAGTGGAAGTATTGTATAGGCTTTGGCAATTGGTCAGTGTGTGTGTATATGTGCACGTGTGTGTGTAATCTTCTGGCTGTCATATCTCCAAAACTAATAAAAATAGAACTACTAAACTTCGCAAGTGATTCAGGTCTGGTGTACAGATAAATTTTCCAAATTTTCGTGAAAATTGAAAAACCGGAATTGGGTCATCGAAAACCAGAAATGGGACCCTAAGCCCATATTCAAAAACACCTCTAATGATTTTCTTCAAAGTTGCTATATAAATAATATATTAGATGCCCTTTCGATTGAAAAGTTGCTTAGTTCAGGAAAATTGATAGGCGTCCTCTATAAACAGCTCAATTTCAGACTTCGCAAGTGCGTTCCTTTAAAAACGCCTGTACGGATTTTTTTCAAACTCGCCATGTTAACTTCCTATTAAATATCCTTT
This sequence comes from Salticus scenicus, assembly GCA_963930645.1. Lineage (NCBI taxonomy): Eukaryota > Metazoa > Arthropoda > Arachnida > Araneae > Salticidae > Salticus > Salticus scenicus. The sequence continues at coordinate 187,998,047 of OZ005655.1, read as the reverse complement.
TGTATGTAATTATTGTTTTTAGGTCAATAATTGAGTATGTTAAGTTTTGGTAAAAGTTGGTATCTCAAAAACGGCTCTAACGTATTCTTGAAAATTTTTTCTTTAATCCAATTTAGATAACCTTTCTCAAGTATTACGTGCTTATTACAGGAATATTAACGGTCATCCTGATTAGGTAGTTCAGTTTTAGATCTCGGAAATTCGTGTTTAAAAAAATAACTATCTATTTTTTTCCCCTTATTTTTTTAACTCGCTATGCAAACTCTGTTGTATGTGTCTTTATACGTGTATCAAGTTTCTCTTACTCGAAAATCTCAAAAAATGCAAATAATATCTCCAAAAAATTGTATATATTACGTGTAATAGTGGGTAATGGAAGTCGTGTGGTTGTTTCACACCAGATTCTGTAATAGTATATATTGTACGAATATTGTTTCATATTATTGATTTCTCCTTTAATATACATTATTAAAATAATAATCAATTATGGAAAAAATTAAATATATTTGCGAAATGAAAAAATAAATAATAATTAAAGCTATTATGACGTCAACTTTATTAAAAACATATTCATGTTATAGGTTTATTTTTCAATATTTTTTATTCATGAGTAAAGACATGCTTCTTTTTATGAAATAAATAAATAAATAACATAAAGAAAAAATTACCAACATTTAACAACTGATTGAAAAAAATAATTGTAAAATTATATTTTGACTTTTCAGTTGATAATATTGCCTGACTATAACATATAAACTGATATATTTTTTTTTTATTTTTTGCATATCAATTCATCGTTAACTAAAATTTGTTCATCCGTGCGAAGTAGGACGGGTCAGCTAGTCTTTAAATATATATCTTATAGTGTAAATTGTAAAGTGGCGTGTAAAAAGGTACATAGGTGTATGATATTAACCCCTTAACTGCCCGGGGCGTATATGTACGGTTTTCCGAAGTACGATCCCTTGTATTTTACTGCTACCAGTGAAATTACTGACACCGTTTGACAGTGTAATAAAATAAACTTGAAATTGATCTTGACAGTGTTTTCGAAAGATTTACTCATTTCAGTGTTGAAAGAGAACAGTGGCACTTTGAAGCGAATTCGTAAATTTTCCTCGGCGGGTAAGGGGTTAACTAAATTTTCAGGGGATTAAAAACTTCAGATATTATAACATTTAAAATTTTATATAAAAATTATGTTTAAAAAAAATAAATAAAATGTCCAGTGAATTAATTGTATCCTGTATCATAATTAAGTTACATAAAAATTTCAGCATTATATTATAAAAAGTGTTTTACACATATGTTAAAACAAATCTATTACTACAATTGTCACATTTTTATGCATATACGATATCATTCGTTTCCCTTACCTTTTGTACATGATCCTTGAAACAAGTTTTTTCAATAAGGATTTTTCTTCGGAGAACTTATGTAGAAGCATTGGTAAATGGTTTTTTTTTTTTTTTTTTTTTTTTTTTTTTTGGGGGGGTGGTGTCTTCTTATATGCATGGGATTCTTTTTATAATACAATGCGAAATTTTTATGCTTATACATTTATTAGTAAATGAAATAATAGTAATGATAATAACACTTTTCAAACGTAAAATAAAAAAAAATTCTTTGCATAAAATCTTAAAAATTTAAAAAATAGGTACTGAAACATATAATGCTTTTCACTAATAGTAAAATAATATCATTAAAAGTAGTTGCACTTATTAAAAAGTCGATAAATATATATGTTACAATGTCATCGCCATTGCAGTTACAGTTCAGTTTTATTGACATTCCGCATGCGAATGGTGTGTTCACAGATGAAGAATATTGCTGCACCAAAGGAAGCCAAGTAGATGGAAAAGCTTGTAACTTGAGAAGAATCGGGAGAAATCATTACGTAACAGGAGTCTGCAACGAACTTGCCAAAGCTAGGAGAACACTGAAATGTACCTATAACTTGAAAATAACTTTCTTAATAAAACTTCAGGAACAATATGTCACCAACCAGAAGAAAACAAGAACTTGCATCACTTGAAAAATATAACTTACGAAAGGAAACAGTTAACTTTCAAGAGCCATTCAAATGTGCAATATTTTAAGAAATATTCCCGAGGTTTTATGTTTGAGCAGACCTAAAACCGTCGTGATAACTGGTGCACGTATAATTCGTTATGGTCCCAACGTCATCCATGTTTTCATCCAAATTATACAGTCACTGATATAAGTGATGGCACATTTTCGAATCCAAGCGTTTTTGTCGAAAATCTAAAGAAATACTTAATAGTTTCTTTTGAAACTCTAGAGGTAAAAAGAACATTTTATTCCACATATATTCCAGTAAAACTTTTGTCTCGATAGCTAAAAAAGGATCAGTTACAAATTAACCAATAAACATAGTCTTTGGGATCACCCTGTAAAAAATAATGCTTCAAATGAGTTGTAGCTGTAGTATATCATTATGAGTCTTATTTTAATTATAGATATAAATTTATATGAGAATTGTACTTATGTTATCGGAGATATAGGGATTTTTTTAGAAACTTAGGTGATTTCGCAGAATCCTATATATCTCAAACAAAAAAAATAGATATACGTGAAATTTTTGCTCTAAAATATAGCTAATGCAACTATCTAAAAACCAATTTCTGGAATTTTAGAAATTCAGCCCCCAGGTGGGGCAGCAAGGGGGGGGGGCTATGGAGCAAAAACAAATAGAAGTACAGTTAGGCCGTTCAAAATTGGTACAGATAGGTTTTAAAGGCCTGCAAGTCGAATGGGGATATTTTCGATTGTGTAAAGTTATTAGGAGGGGCAAGAAGGGGGAGGGGAGGGGGGGGGGCAAAAAAATAAAAATAGTGTCAGATCGTTCAAAATTGGTACGTTGAGGTTTTCGATACTTACAAATCGATTGCGGATATTTTTGAATTTGTAAAATTATTAGGAGGGGCGGGTAGGGGGGTGGGGCGGTAAGGGGGGCTATGGGGCAAAAACAAATAGAAATACAGTTAGGCCGTTCAAAATTGGTACAAATAGGTTCAAGAGGCCTGCAAGTCGAATGGGGATATTTTCGATTGTGTAAAGTTATTAGGAGGGGCAAGAAGGGGGAGAGGGGAGGGGGGGGGCAAAAAAATAAAAATAGTGTCAGATCGTTCAAAATTGGTACATAGGGGTTTTCGATACTTACAAATTGATTGCGGATATTTTTGAATTTGTAAAATTATTTGGAAGGGCGGGTAGGGGGGTGGGGCGGTAAGGGGGGGCTATGGGGCAAAAACAAATAGAAATACAGTTTGGCCGTTCAAAATTGGTACAGTTAGGTTTAAGAGGCCTGCAAGTTGAATGGGAATATTTTCGAAAGTGTAAAGTTATTAGGAGGGGCAAAAAGGGGGGAGGGGAGAGGGGGGGGGCAAAAAAATAAAAATAGAGTTAGATCGTTCAAAATTGGTATATAGAGGTTTTCGATATTTACAAATCGATTGGGGGTATTTTCGAATTTGTAAAATTATTAGGAGGGGCGGGAAGGGGGTGGGGCGGTAAGGGGGGCTATGGGCAAAAACAAATAGAAATACAGTTAGGCTGTTCAAAATTGGTACAGATAGGTTTTAGAGGCCTGCAAGTCGAATGGGGATATTTTCGAAAGTGTAAAGTTATTGAGGGGAGAGGGGGGGGGCAAAAAAATAAAAATACAGTTAGATCGTTCAAAATTGGTACATCGAGGTTTTCGATACTTACAAATCGATTGCGGATATTTTTGAATTTTTAAAATTATTGGGAGGGGCGGGAAGGGGGAAGGGAGCGGAGGGGCAAAAAAATAAAAATAGAGATAGACCGTTCAAAACTGGTGCATAGAGGTTTTTGATACTTTCAAATCGATTGCGGATATTTTCGAATTTGTAAAACTTTTATTGCGCTCATATATATGCATTCGCGCGTGCGCATCGCGCACGGGTCTACGCTGCCGAAGGCAGTGGGGACCCGGTGCGACATTTTTCCCGATCAGAGTTTTTTTTTCTTTTCTTTGTTTTTTTTTTTTTTTTTTCAAAAATTAATGCAATTTTGAGAATTCATTAATTATAATGATTCATTTAAAAATAGCGACCAGCGAAGCGGGCGTAGCCTGCTAGTCCTTTTTATAAATATGAATAAATCTGTTTATTATGAAACACAACAAATACTTACTCTATTACAAGTAAAACGTATATAATTATTTATTCCTAAGAACGATGGTTCGGTACTCGAGCCAACCAAAGACCGTCGTGTACATTAATGGTGGCTGGTGCACGTAAAATCTGTCGTGGCCGCAATGTCCTCCATGTTCCCCTCAAAAATTATACCTTTAGGGGTCACCGAAGCGGAAGAGCCATCCCTTCCGTGGAGGATCAAAATTGCGATGACATGTCTCCGGACCACCTCTATGAATGAGTCTCAGACCGTCGCCAATTGCCCATCTGCGCAGCACTAGTGCGACGAAAAACCCAACCAACTAACCAACCGGAGAACGATGATTAGGGTTGATTGTAATAAAACAATTACAGTGGAAGAACCTGAACACCATTTTTTTTTCTTTTTGCTTCCACATTATGGGAAACTAAGTTTAAAGATTTTTAGCAACATAAAATGATATATCGACATATAAAACTATATTTACTCAATCCAATAACATGTGTATATTATATAGTTACTTTAATAAAATCCATTTGGTTGGGTGAGTTTTTTACGTCGCACTAGTGCTGCGCAGATGGGTAATTGGCGACGGTCTGGGACACACCCCTAGCGGTGGTCCGGAGACATGCCATCACAATTTTGATCCTCCACGGAAGGAATGGCTCTCCCGCTTCGGTGACCCCCAGAGATATAATTTTTGATGGGAACATGGAGGACATTGCGGCCACGACAGATTTAAGTGCACCAGCCACCATTAGTGTACACGACAGTCTTTGGCCGGCTCGAGTACCGAACCCGCAATCTTCCAATTTCGAGACCGGCGCTCTACCGACTGGGCTACCCCCCCGAAAATTATATGATTGATGTACATTTGAAAAACTTTGATAAATTCGAATATACTAATAAATTTAAAACCACGCCTAGTAAAGTATCAAATGCAGATCAGAAATTCAAAGGCATAACTATGCTTGGTGCCACCAATTCAAATTTTTGTGATTAAATATTACTTCATTTATCCTTTTTTTTCTTCCAGAAAATTCTGAATTCTAATAACGTAAGTATGAGTGAAAAAGAAAGAAAAGAAAGATTAGAGAAAATTCGGAAGTTAAAATTAACATCAGTATAATTTCTAATAAAAAAAAAAAAAAAAATGCAAATAATGTCCATGCATTTCTGCAGACCACCCAATTTTTGCCGGAGACCACCAGTGGTCCATGGATCACCGGTTGGCGACCACTGCCTGACTGTATGTTAATTTTGTAATGATATACTAATCTTATTGTATTCTTTTTTTAAGAAGTCTGCAGAACTTCAACAATATTGGTGCATTGTCTAAGTCCCACCTTTCGAGGGGACTTAGTCTTTTTCCAATAACGCTTTCTTAATTTTCGTCAAGGTCCCTTCGTTCGAGCGGACTTAGTTTTTTCCCCAGCTCCTGCCCAATTTAGTCTAAGTCCCTTCGTAGGAGGGGACTTAGCTTTTTCTAATAATGATTCTTTAAATTTCGTCCAAGTCCCTTCGCTCGAGGGGACTTAGTCTTTTCTTAGCCAAAAATTCTTAAATTTCGTCTAAGTCCCTTCGTTCGAGGGGACTTAGTTATTTTTCCTCAGCTCCTGCCCAATTTTAGTCTAAGTCCCACCTTTCGTGGGGACTTAGTCTTTTCCAATAATGATTCCTTAAATTTCGTCTAAGTCCCTTCGTTTGAGGGGACTTAGTTATCTTCAATGACTAAATTCTAAAATCACGTCTAAGTCCCTCCGTTCGAAGGGACTTAGTCTTTTTCGTCTGCAAGCTCCCATTTTTTGTCTAAGTCCTCTTAATTGAGGGGACTTATTCATTTTTCTACGCATATTCCCCAAATTTCGTCTAAGTCCCCTCGTTCGAGGGGACTTAGTCTTTTTCACATCAACCTCCAAAATTTCGTCTGGGGACTTAGTCATTTTCACAGAATGAACCAATCTGTCCTCGCTTCATAGTGCTCTCCTTATATAAGGTGAAAGTTTTGAATCTCACTTGCCAGCACTCTACTCCTTTTACGATTTTTGGCTAAGTCCCCCCAGTCTTGCCCCTAGTTTTGTGTTTAGGTGCAAGTTTTCAGCACTGCGCCCCCCTCCCCGCGGGTCAGGGTCTAGCAACCCCTTGGCCTCCCCCCCCTCCCCCCCTCCCCCCCCGGGGTCTTTCTAACCCATTTCTAAGCCTTTTGAAGCGTTTTTAAGCGCAAACTTCAGCTCTAAGGTCCCCATTTTTATTTTTAGCCTCCCCCCTGTCCTGCCCCACCTCCTAGGCTTGCCTTCCCCTCCCTTCTTTTTCTTTGCTTTGGCTTGCTAGTCTCCCCCCCCGTCGCCTCTGGAGCATGGCCGCCCCCGGCCACCTTGGCCCCCTCCCCCCTCTTCCCCTCCCCCCTCAGGTTTTACCCTCTTTTAAGCCTTTTTGAAGGGTTTTTAAGCTCTTATCAACTGCAATGTCTTCAATTCGTTTTTTAGGCCTCCCCCTAGCCCTGCCCCCCCCCTAGGCTTACCTTCCCCTAGTTTTCTCTCCTTTGTCTTGGCACGCTGGGTTCGCCCCTGCCGCCTCTGGGTCGTGGTAGCCCCTGGCTACCTCGCCCCCCCCTCCCCCCTCCCCCCCTCCCCCCCGGGCAATTTTTTTTTTTTTTTTTTTTCCCTACGTTAAGTTTGTTCCTTTGTTCCTTTGTGCTACCTTCTCGATTTAAGTTAATTTTCTTTCTTCCACTTGGGTTTTTTTTTTTTTTTTTTTCTCCCTCTCCACTGCGCTGCTTGAATGGTATCAAACTTAATTATTTTCATTTATTAGTATTTTCTCTTAGCTATTTTCGGGAGTCTAGGCTCCTGGTTTTTGCTTTTTTTTTTTTTTTTTTTTTTTTTTTTCTCCCTATGGTATGATACTGAGGCTCCGGCGAGCCCCCTCCGTGCACTCAGAATATTATTCACACTCAGTTTAATATTGTTCATTCCATCTCAAATTTTCGTTTCAAAACTATAACAGCTTTTCTCAAAGCTAACACTAGGATCTCGACCAAGTACAGCAACTAGCGCCTGCAAGATGACAGACTCAGATTCGGAAGATGATTTTTCAATTGCTCAAGGCAACTTTGAAGACAAGGCGATTGACTCTGACTCCTCATCAAGTGAATCCGTCATCTCAGTAAAATCAGGGACCTCAACGAGGTCTCAGACAAAAAAGCACAGAAAGAGTAAATCAAAAACATTAGCAATGAAGAGAGAGGACTTTCTAAAGGATACGTGTGCACAAACAAAGGACACTTTTAACCCAAATGATGACTTCAAAGACTGTAAATCAATAGTAGCAATCACCAAGCAAGCCATGGCTATTATAGCAACTGTTAGAGCCAGAGGCAGCAGAGCCCCTCTGGCCCTACTCCACAGGGCTTTCATGCGCATTAGAGCCATCAACAAAAGAGCAAAACTAAGAGCACTCACGAACGAAGAATCCACTCCCACTGAAGAAGTATCAACAGTCAACACACCTCAAGAAGATGAAAGTACCCCACCAAACACGCATGGTCAAATTCTTCAATCCTTCCAATTGAAACAACTACAGGACCAACTCAAGATCCAACAACAAGAGTTCCAAGAGAAGCTCGATAAAATTGCAACTCAGCAGAGGGAAATTCTCCAACAAATAACAACCAAAATAAACACACAAACCACTGACCTCTCCTCCTCCACAGCTCCCCAGCAGCAACAAGCAGCTACTAGCGCTGCAACGGCGCAGCCAACTTCCAACGAATACCAGCAAATCATCCCAGACCCCAACTTCCCATCACTGATGGAAGCAAGTAACTCAGCACACCCAACCACATCTTCTAGTCTTCCTCAAGTAGCAACACCAAAAGCCAATCTCACAGCAGCTTCAAACACTTGCAACAAAATACAAAGTACAGTCTACATAGCAGCCAAAGACTCTTCACTAAGTGGCTTTGAAATTTTAAAACTCCTAAGAAACACAAAAATCATCACAGCAGTCAAAATAAAGAAATACAACACCTACAGAAGATCACTGGACATCATATGTAGCACAAACGGAGAAGCACAAACCCTTATGCAAGACTATTCCAGCATAAAAACTCTGACAGATTCACTGACAATAAAACTAAAACCATGCCCTCAACTCCGATTTATAGTCATGGGAATTCCAGAAGACTTGGCAGGCGAAACTATAACCTCAGAACTGCTGGAACAGGGCTTCATCAGAGACTACATGTCATCCACAATAAAGGTCTTAAGGCAGTTCCCCTCCAAGATACAAGGCTTAAATAATTGCATCTTTGAAGCACCGCTCCCCATTGCAGAAGCAATAATAAGGATTAAATCACTGCAGCTTGGCCTTATGCGGTGTCTCATAAAGCCACACTCAAAAGCCTCCAGGTGCTCTAACTGCCAGAGCTATGATCACACACCAGCGCACTGCGACCAAGAATAGTACTGCTCACATTGTGCGCAAAACCATAAGAACGATAAATGCACCGAAAAACCAAGCTGCATCAACTGCGCACGGGCAAACCTCAAGAATGTTGCAAAGGGGATTCGTCCTCAAAGCACAAATCATCCTGCCTATTCTCCAACATGCCCGGTTCACTTAGAAGAATATCACAGGCGCAGGGAGGCTTTGGACAAAAAGTTTGAGGACAAGGATGCCAAGAAACAGCAAATACCTCCCCGCAGACACCAACAACCCGGAAGTTCAGGCGCGGACAGACAACTGAATCCATCTTCAGGCTCAAACCAACAAAGTCGAAGGCAGAACAGAAACCAACAAACACCAGCAAGCCCCTTCCCTTGGCTATACAACCCATTCTCACATCTACAGCCAATGCCATCAGCTTTTCAACAAGGCCCACCACAGCACTTTCAAAGGGGAGACAGAATTAATTCAATAGCATACCAACAATGCCCGCCCCTGGGCTTCCAAGAGGTAAACAGTGCAAGCAACTCGCGGAACTTCTACTACGAAGGAAACCAACGCTTTCTCTCACCATCCGGACCCTTTGGCTTCCCCACACAAGAACCACAAGGAGTACAGGGGTAACAAAAATCTTTTTCTCTCCTTCTCTTTAACTCTATCTCTCTCCCAGCCATCCTCTCGGAATGGCTAAGTCAGGCAAGAAAAAACGAAAAGTTCTCTCCTCGTCCTCCCAAGAAGCAACATCCACTCCCCCCGTCATAACAAACTTCAATAACTTAAAATTCCTACAGATCAACCTCAACAGGTGCATGGCAGCAAACTCAACGGCTCGGGCCTTCATGGAAGAAAATTCCATTGATTTCGGGCTATTGCAGGATGCCTACTGCAATGTTGGGGGTGATCTTTATGGCTTCCCTTCGGCCTGGTCAAGTTTCAGTTCAAAAAACAACACTGCTCATATAGTCATAACAACCAAATCACTAAATTACACTCACGTTTTTCACAGGAGACAATTGTGTTTTTATAACACTAACCACGAAGGAAGGCGAACTGCTCCTTGGAAGTGCGTATGCAGCCCCGTCTGCGGACTTTGAAGCCTGTTTGCTCGAGTGGCAACACCTCATAACACACAGGTCACTATTCATCTGCTGCTGCGACCTCAATGCTAATTCCCCGTTATGGTGCTCACCAAACGAGAATAGCAGAGGTCGCGAACTAATAGAATTCATAGCCACTAATAACCTATGTCTGGCCAACATAGAAAACTCCACACCAACATTCAACAAGGACGGTGCTAAGGGCTGGCCGGACTTCACCCTCTGTAACCCGAAGGCCTTTGCCAAAATCAACGACTGGTCAGTCCTGGACACACACAACAACACAGATCACAATTACATCACCTTCTCAACCAACACCACACCAACAACTTCTCAGTCCAAACGCTTTGCCACTAAGAATAAAAGCTTTAAAAAATTCAACAACATAATGCTCAATGATTCGACAAAACTACTGCAAGAACTAGAAACCGTCACTAATATTAATCAGCTCGAATCTTTTACACAACACCTCATAGCCACAATCCATACAGCAGCAACATCGGCATTCAGGCTTAAGAAGTCGGGACTGCAGTCCGCCTATTCCTTCTGGAACCCTCAACTTCGTTCCATGCGTAACAGACTTACAGCTCTAAAGCGACAACTCGAATACATCGAGCCCTCTCTAATCCCGCAACACAAACAGAAAATCAAACTCCACTCTGCCCTATTTAAAAAACACATCAACACAGCCAAGCGCAACGCATGGAAAAAATTTTGCACTTCACAGACAAAAATATTCGGAACCGCGCAAAAGTTTTACTCCAACAAGTTCTTCACACCAACAGAACTGAAACTGGAGCGTTCCCCGGCGCTCTCTTCCAAGCGAAACAACCTGGAACACCTAACTAGCACTCTCTTCCCAGAATCACTTCTCCCGCACTCTCAAGAATTCTCCTTCTCGGCTCCCTCGGATGTTCCTTTCACGGAGGCCGAGATTAAAGCCACTCTTTTCAGCTTCAATGTTAAGAAAGCACCCGGCCCTGATAATATAGATTTCAGAATTCTTCGAAATGTCCACCAAACAACCCCACAAACTCTACACAAATGGACTAATCACTGCTTAAAATATCACTATTTCCCAGAAATCCTCCGCAGAGGCGAAGTGGTGTACTTTCTGAAGCAAGGGAAACTTCCCTCTGAACCCTCCTCATATAGACCGATCTGCCTCCTCCCCACTTTAGGAAAATTATTGGAAAAACTAATAGTAACACGTTTAAATTTTTACCTGGAATCCCACAACCTCCTTCATCCAAACCAGTTCGGGTTCAGAGAGGGTAGATCATGTGAACTAGCAATGCAAGCCATAAAAAGTTCCTGCGCCATCAGCTGCAATGCCCAGAAGTACACCACCATTGTCTCCCTTGACATTCAGGGTGCCTTCGACAACATAGAGTGGCCCCACATTCTACAAACACTCCAGGACCTTGGCTGTCCAGGGAGTCTGGCGGGAGTCATCCACTCATACTTATCAAAAAGAAAGATCATTGTGAATTGGGGGGAGGGCACCTCAGAACTTCCCCAAACCAAAGGCTGCCCGCAGGGCTCATGTCTTGGCCCGCTTCTCTGGAACATCATAGCCAACAGAATCCTCCAGGGCATGAGTAATGCGGGTTTCGAGATCTTTGCCTACGCGGATGACTTTTCCCTGATTCTCTCGGGCCGCATAAGGAAAGACTTGGAAGATCAGGCTCAGGCGGCCTTATCCTTATTCAGCAAAATTCTTAAGGATCTAAATTTAAATCTGTCCACCTCAAAGACCAAGGCTTTGACCTTGGCCTTCCCCAAAGCTCTAAGCAGCAGGAGGTACCCCAAGATGCGGATTGATGGCATCAGTGTTCACCATGTAGAACATCTCAAAATTCTCGGCGTAACGTTCGATCGACGCCTCAACTGGCTGCCCCACATTAAAGACTTAAAAATTAAAACATTAAAAATTTACCACAGCTCTATCAAAATGGTCGGTAAGAGGTGGGGAATTTCCACCAGCCTGCTGAAGACATGGTATTTTACCATTTAACAGGGAGCAGCCCCCGCTCATCACTCTTGGAGCGATGTAGAGCGCTTCTAAGGGGACTACTCGCAGTTTATTGAAAAACTCAAAAAAAAAAAAAAAAAAAAAAAATACAAATTTCGCCAGGCGCAATCCGGCCTAAGCCGACAGTGGGCGATTATTCAGGTGCTAAATTTCCGGGCTATGCCCCACGCGACAGGTGGCATGAAGTATACGAAAGTTCTTGATTGAAAAGTCTATATGAGTAAAGTCTCTGGGAAATGAAACAGATTGCTAAATACTGGTACTCCTGCAAGTTTCCAGGATAAGATCCCATCGCGACAACGGGCAAGAGCAGATGGTGGAAATTATTGCCAGGAAATTATTATCCTTTCGCGACAAGGGGCAATACTTGTGTAATGAAGAAGACTCTGTTAAATAGCCACGGAGCAGGCAACCAAGTGCTATTGATATTAATTAATCAGTTGAGTTAACTAAATCCATAAGAAAAGAAAATATTTTATTTAACTTATTTATGAGTAATTTGCGCGATATTATATTTTCCAACCAATTATTTGGTCGTGGGGAAGGATTTCTTAAGTGAAAATTTTTGGTCAGGGGACAATGAAAATAATAATGGCTGGGAGTACCCTCTTCGCCACAAGGACACAAGGGAGAACGCCGACGACGAAACCTGTGGAGATAAGAAGGAAAAGGACCATGACCGGTTAAAAAAGCAGTAATGGGTGGGGTAAGGGTCCAAGAGTTAGGGCTGGCCTGTGGCAAAAGATTAAAAGTATGTCTGCCCTTTTCAGACACACTCCACAGGTCTTGCCATTTTAAATTCAAAATTTCCTTTATTCGAAGTTTAACATAAGAGGGAGGGGCGGGGAGGGAGAAATTTACATTTTGGAACTCTGTGGCTTCTTTTGCCAAAGAGTCCGCAAGTTCATTGCCGGCTACTCCCCTGTGGGCAGAAACGTGTGCCAGGGATATTTTTAATTTTAAGTTAGATAGGAGATTTTTTATTTCTATAATCTGAGGATTTCTGCTCCTGTGGCGAGCAATAGCAAGCAGACCCGAGAGGCTGTCACTAAAAATGCTTATTTCTTGGTAATTATGATTATTTGTTGCCCAATCTAGGGCTTGTTTAATTGCAAAAATTTCAGCCTGAAAAATTGTATTATAGTTCTCGAGCCTGCCCGCCCACCGATGGACAGTCTCACCAAACGCAATAACACAGAATGCCGCAGCGACACCCTGATCGGTCTTGGATCCATCGGTAAAGATCGCCACCGAAGCAGAGGGAGAAAAGCTATTTTTAGAACAATTGGTTAACAGGGAAGCAACGTCCTTACCAGGGTGAATATTCCAGCTGCAGGTTGTAGTTTGGATGGGGATATTGGGAAAGACTATTGTAGCTAGTTCAGTATCATTAAGTTGTAATATTTTGGTTTTAATATATGTCTGGGAAACCTGCAGGTGGGCATGAGGAATTCCAGTGATGACGGTGAGGGCATCAGTCGAGATAGTTTTATAACCTCTTGCAATTTGCAAGAGGAAGGGCCTTTGAGCAGAATTTAGTAGAGCTATTGCGTCAGTTCTAAGATGACCACCCCAGATGCCGGCACCGTATGTTAATATTTTTTCTATTATAGTAGTGTACCATGTTTTAAGGAAAGAGGTGGAGATACCCCACCTCTTCCCCACCATCTTCATTGAATTGTGGTAAAAAGTTAAGGTTTTTAATTTGAGATATTTGACGTGTGCCAGCCAGTTGAGGCGATCATAAAAAAAAATGCCTAGTAATTTCAGTTGTTTTACATGATGAACACTGATGCCATCAATCCTCATCTTGGGACTCCTCTGCAAGGCTTTAGGAAAGGCTAGGGTTAAAGCGTTAGTTTTTGAAGGGGATAATTGGAGATCTAAACCTTTAAGGAGTTTACTAAAAAGGGTGAGAGCTTCCTGGGCTTGTTCCTCCAGGTCTTTCCTTCTAGGCCCCGAGAGAATCAAGGAGAAGTCATCCGCATAGGCGAAGGTGGTAAAGCCCCCAGAGGCCATGCCGCACAGGATTTTATTGGCTATAATTGTCCATAAAACTGGACCTAGACATGAGCCCTGAGGACAACCTTTCGTTTGAGGAAATTCAGACATACCCTCGCCCCAATTGACGAGGATTTTCCTTGCTGAAAGATAACTACGGATGACCCCCGCAAGATTACCCGGGCAGTTAAGTTCTTGTAGTGCTTGGAATATGTGTGGCCACTCCACATTATCAAATGCTCCTTTGATATCCAGAGAGATGATAGTGGTGTAGTTCTTTGCATTAGAGCTGAAGGCGCAGGAACTTTTAATTGCATCTAAAGCCTGTTCACAGGATCTGCCCTCTCTGAACCCGTACTGATTTTGGTGGAGGAGTTGGTTTGTTTCAAGATGATAGTTTAATCTGGTTACTATGAGTTTTTCGAGCAATTTTCCTAAGGTGGGAAGTAGGCAGATCGGTCTATAGGAAGTGGGTTCAGAGGGAAGTTTCCCTTGCTTTAGGAAATACACCACTTCACCTCTTCGGAGGGATTCTGGAAAAAATTTGAGATCTAAGCATTTGTTGGTCCAACCCACGAGAATCCGTGGCATTGTGTAAAAAATGTTTCTTAAAATTTTGAAATCGATATTGTCAGGACCAGGGGCCTTGTTTGTATTAAAACTATGTAGAGTGGCTTTAACCTCGGTCTCCGTGAAAGGAACATCCAAGGGAGCCGAGAAAGAAGGTTCTGGAAAATGTGGGTAGATTGTTTTTGGGAAAAGTATTTCAGTTAAGTGTTCTAGGTTATTTTTCTTAGAGGAAAGAGCTGGAGGACGTTCAAGTTTCAGCTCAGTGGGTGTAAAGAATTTATTACTAAAGAATTTCTGTGCTGTGCCAAAAACATTTGTTTGAAATGAACAAAATTTTTTTCCATGCGATATGTTTTGCCAAGTTAACTTGTTTTTTAAATAAGGCCGCATGACGTTTGATTTTCAAATTGTGTTGCTGTGTAAGTGAAGGGTCTAGGTATTTGAGCTGTCTTTTTAGTGCTGTAAGATGATTTCGCATGGAACGAAGCTGGGGAGACCAGAAGGTATATGTGAACTGCCGGCCCGACTTCTTAAGTCTGAAAGATGAAGCAGCAGCGGATTGAATAGTTTTAACAAGAGTTAGGGTGAAATTTTCTAATTGAGTTGTATCTGTTATTGAATTTAGGTTATCATTAAGGGAGGAGATATGTTTAGAAAGAAGATTATTAAATTTCTTGAAATTGCCATGTTTTGTTGCAAATCTTTTTGAGTAAGTTAGGGACGGAGTTGAATTTAACGTATAAGTTATATAATTATGATCTGAGTTATTAGCGATATCAAGGACTGACCAGTCATTAATTCTTGCAAAAGTCTTAGGATTACACAGAGTAAAATCTGGCCAGCCCCTGGCATTATTTTTGAAAAAAGTAGGTTCGGAATTCTCTATGTTTGCCAAACATATGTTATTTGAAGTTATGAATTCTATGAGGCTGCAACCCCTGGCATCCTCCCGTGGGGAACACCACAACGGGGAGTTAGCATTGAGGTCACAGCCACACAGAAAGAGGGATTTTTGAGAGATTAAATGCTGCCACTCCAGCAGACAGTCATCAAAGTCTGCGGACGGGGGAGCATAGGCGCTGCCCAAAATCAGCTCACCCTCCTTCGTAGTCAATGTAACGAATACACAAAAGTCCCCAGTGAAAAGGTGTGTGAAGTTGAGGTTTTGGGTTTGAATTACAAGATGTGCTTTGTTGTTTTTCGAGCTGAACTTGGACCAGGAAGAGGGGAAGTCGTACAGATGACCCCCAACAGTGCAATATTTTTCAGGCAGAACTAATAGCAATACAAAAAGGTCTAGATTGGGTAGCCACAGCCACGCACCAAGAAACTAGCATCTTCAGCGATAGTCTTTCAAGTTTGCTCGCTATAGCCAGCCACAGGAGCAGACATCCACAGGTCATAAATATCAAGAACACCATAAGCTCCCTTAATAGTAAATGCTCCCTGGCTCACGTTTCAGCCCACAGGGGAGTGACCGGCAATGAAATAGCTGATTCCCTGGCAAAGGCTGCCACGGAAGCAGATGCAGTAACAGTCCCGCTTCCAGCTCCACCCTCGTATGTAAAAAGTAAAATTAAAAATATTCTAAAACAAAACTGGCAAGACCTATGGTCCCATTCAGAAAAAGGAAGATATACCTTTAATTTAATACCAACTGTCAACAGTAACACATGGACTCTGACGCCCCCCATCACAGCCTTCTTAAGCGGCCATGGACCTTACCCGTCCTACCTCTATAGATTTCATTGCCGACGCTCGCCCCTGTGTCCTTGCGGCGAGGAGGGAACACCAGACCATTATTATTACTCCTGCCCCCTAACTATAAACTATCATATAAGAAACCCTAATCCCAGGCCAAACAACTGGCTTACAAACATATTAACAAGGAAACCCCTCATACAAAAGCTCAATAAAATCTACTCCCTCCTAAATGAAATTTGTAATAACACAAACTGAAATCTCCCCATTAATCCCAGCTTTTAAATTTCTGTCTTTCGTACTTAATTTGTCTTTTTCACTTCCTTCTTAATTTAAAAAAAAAAAAAAAATCCTTTCTCACTAAATTAAGGCGCTCTATACCCTAGCTTCCAACCAAATACTTTCTAAAGCCTCTTTCCTTTTTCCCCTGTACCCTCCCATGTCTCTGCTCTAAAGGACGTAATCTCCCAGGCAAGCACCACAACAACCAACGACCATTGAAGTGCCCAGATGATCGAACACGTACGCAAATGCATCGCTGCGAATGAGGATTCGTCCAAGGACAGGACGTCTGTGTGGAAAGCCTCAACCGCAACTCTCAACAGTCGTCAAGTATACCAGAGTCATGTTGGCATGCCATCTGTCGCGAGGGGCCGGCTGGGTCCGGCATGCCGACCAAAATGCAATGTAAAAAGTCAAATGTACGCCCTCATCGCCCACTGTCGCGAGCAGGCATTCTGCCTGGCGATGACCTATGTAAACCTCAACTTGATTTTTCTAAATAAAGGTTCGGCAGGGCCGGAACGGCCCTGATGTCCCTCCTCCGTGCAGGGGGTTTAAATCCCGGGACAGCCCTACTTGGACTTCGGTCCAAGTATAGCTCAAAACTGCTCTTCGAGCGGTGAGCTGGGGCTGCGCCCCTGTTCAATCTCCTGTTCAATATTGGTGCATTAGTTTTTAAAAATTCGTGTAGCCCACCGCTTTTTTGAAGAGTCTCCGTAAACCAGGACGCACTGGGTGAGTTTTACATATGTTTTTAATAAAATTTTTATAAAATATTTTTTAAATATTTCTCTTTTATATGCTTAAATGTTTTAATAATTTTTTTTTTATCAATACTTAAAAAAAAAAAGAAAAGAAAAGAAAAGAAAAGAAAAGAAAGAAAGAAAGAAAATATGCTTTTTCAGTCTTCTAAACCTATACAAGGGGTTACATTGTAACCCTTAATCTGCAATTCGATTCAAATTTAACACACTTCAATCTGAACCTAACCTGAATAAAGATTATTAAATACAAAATCAACCCTTAACACGAAAAATAAATAAATCGAAAAAATACTATAATAGAATTATCGAAAAAAATATATAGAGGAGTGTCTCCTGTTACGGGCATTCTGCGGTTATGGACACCCTACCATATCTTTTAACAGAAAGTAAATGTGGTAGATTTGAGTACTGTCAAACTTGTATTGTGACAGTGCGCAGTTTTTGTGCACTGTCACTAACACCGAAGTGAATAGACGCATTTGTTTAGTAAATGCAAGCATCGGGAAAAAAAAAAAATGGAATAAAGCAACACAAACGTTATTTGTGAATATTTTCAGAACGCGATAAATCGAAGTGAATTGATTAAAAAATGTAAGTGTAATGTATATTCCTGCAGCATATTCATTATGTTTTTTGATGCAATATTAAATTCTGCCAAAATGTGGACCGAAAATTGCTTTTTTCTGTCATTATAAAAATGGCTGCCATTCCCAGTTGTGCTCACCTCCATGTAACCGGTTGTGGGCACACTTTTTTTTCTCTATTTCTTTTAAAGCGTGTGTTTAACTTACAAATTGTCAAATATGGTCGTTTATGTTTACATAACATATTGTACTAGTGTTTTTTTTTTTTTAATGTATTTTTAGGCTTTTTTAGCCATGTCAACCCCGAAAAATTCAACCAATCCAAAAGAAATGGATTTTAATGCGCTGGTTAATGCCATTTAGGATTGCTTAGTAGATAACAAATTCATAAAATCGACTGCCCGGGTTATAGACTTCTCCTCGCAGCATCTGTGTCACTCCAGAGGAAGCCTGGAAAAGTAAGGCAAACTCCACTTGTCAAACGGCCGTCCAAGCACGCTAAAAATAGGAACATCCACAGTCTGATAAAGGTGTCGACTTCTGCATCATCTGTTTGGAGCACCTGCTACCATATGCCTAACAAGTCAACTCAATCAACTGCGACCAGTGTGATCGTCTGGTGCATTTGAAGTGTGCTAATATACATGCAAATTATTTTACATGCAAGCATTACACTTCTGATTTGGAGGACGAAGAAGATGACAAATAAAATTGGGAAAATGCCATTCTCTATTGTTATTTTGGCCACTAAAACCTTACAAAATGAGTGAATTTTGCTATCTTCTGTATTTATGGTGATTTTTCTTATTATATTCCCACTTTTAGCGTATTTTTCAAGTGTATCCACAACTGGGCACACATTTTTCTTTTTTTTTTCTTTTTCCTCCTTATGGCCCCTTATTCACTCTAGAGAAAGGAGGTATATTTTTTTTTCTCAGTGTATCATAAAAGATCTTCAAACTTAAAAAACAAGCTAAAAATTTATAATTATATAATTTGGAATTATAAGTGTATGGGGTGGGGGGAAAATAACAGCTCGGTGACTGGATATGGCCGTCAGCAGCGGTGAGATGGTTAATGTTTAAAACACATATATTTTATTTTTTCTAGTTACTCGAAAACCAACATTCAATCATAATTAACACTGATTATTGGTTTTTCTGCAGAATTGAATTTTCTTGATTTCAAGCTAAAAAAATTTCCAAAAATTAAAAAATGGATACATATATTGCTTGTTACACTTTATATTTTATACAATTTTCTTGACTTAAAAAAAAAAAAAAAGTTTTCTTGAAAATTATGAGATCGTTAAGGGGTTAAACTACAATATGTGTCTTCTCCTGCCTAGAGGTCTATATTTTCATATGAACCTATTTTTTAATTCGCCAAATCAAAAACAAGGCCGTGATAACTATCCAATAATGCAAATAAATAAATAAATAAATAAATAAATAAATAAAATTTAATTAAAAAAAAAATCTGATGTGGACCCATATGACTTCCTTATATATCCATTGAATTATGCATATTGTTATGAAAACATTCACATTTTTGTGTGAGGTAACTGATTCGTAAATACCTGTCTCCGAAGATTCCCGAAGGCAAGTGCCCCCCCCCCTCCCCCCCCCCCCCAAAAAAGAGGAAAAAAAACTGCTATTTCAGCTACAAAAGCCATGATAATAGGATTATATATACCGCCGAGACAAATACAGTGCATTTTTCTCCATGGCTTATTACAAAATCTCACATTGGCAAATATGCAGCTTAGAGTACAATGAAAATCATTCGAGTATAGATGGTCTAATTTTGTTCTCTTTGGCGAAAATTAGTGGCAAGAAATGATACATTTTACTAAAACAGTTAACTCCGCTAAAATTAAGAAAGGGTTTACTAATTCTGGCTATTCTGAAATAATATTTTCCGCGAAATTTGATAACTAATCTCAGCTAACCGCCAAGTTTGTAGCCAAATCAGATTTTAGTCTGCATTGATTTTGGCGATTTGGAGTCGAATTTGGTAACTTGCCCATCGAATGTGTCGAAAATCTACAGTTTAGGGTTGCTGAACTACAATACTACTTTACGGGTCTCGAAGCTCTAACTTCAATAAGAAAAGAGTTCTGGAATTTCCCCGAAAGATTCATTTCTTTATAGCGCAGAACTAAATTCTTCGAAAGTTCTATAAAGGACTAACAAGACTATAAAAAAAAAGAGGAGTGATTATTGATGATTGTAGACTAGAATTTGCCTATATCTTTAGGTGCTACTTTCTATACGGTATTACAGTAAAAGTGGAAACAGATGGTAGTTTTTTCATTTCAACTAAAGTAGGCGTTGACTTAGCTTCAAATTAGGCATTCAAATGTGGTGAAAAGTGGTAATTCAGGATTCCCAAAGTTTGGAAACTCT
The DNA here is from genome assembly GCA_963930645.1 of Salticus scenicus. Classification (NCBI taxonomy): domain Eukaryota; kingdom Metazoa; phylum Arthropoda; class Arachnida; order Araneae; family Salticidae; genus Salticus; species Salticus scenicus. The sequence continues at coordinate 187,977,998 of OZ005655.1, read as the reverse complement.
AACTGCAATAGGAGTCGAATTTTAGAATGTTTTGCAATGATTGATTGGTTTCTAGTGCAGAACTACTTTTTTAGACTTTGAAATTTTCATTTATTCCTGAATTAGCAAAATTTCTGCTCTATAGTGTATTTAACAATTTTATTTGATTTCTGAGTAATAAGGACTGTTTCCTTGGATTGTTTCAAGAATATTAACTGATTATTGACTTTTTTGGACAAAAAGAGTTTTATTCAACTGTTTTCTGAATATTCATTAAATAAAGAGCATTCCTTAACTAGAACCTACTTATGTACTTCCTATACTCAAAAAATATCGACAGCTTTCCTAACAATATTATTACGGCTCTATCTACGGGCTGAATATTCATTAAAAAAAAGTGCATTCATCGACTAGAACCTGCTTAAGTCTTTAATAATTACTTTATACACACAAAAAGATCTACAACTTTCATAACAACATTATTACGGGCTCTGGAATTAGCTTATTTTGAAATCTCTATGATGGTAGGTCATATATAATGGCCAAAACCTTTGTATTTTTTGTAATTATGAATATAACTTTAGTAAATATCTCCAAAATGGGAAGTCACAGAAAGACCAAAAAGGGAGGTGCGGAACTAGATATTATAGAAAACCTACATGTCAATTTGCGACATTCTACATCCAATCGTATTCGAGTTATGCGAGATACACACACACTCACACACACAAACGTACATACAGGCGTCATAAAAAATCTTACAAAATTGCAGATATATCTTTAAAACGGTAGCTCGTATTAAGACCACAGATATAGTAATATATATAGATCTATCATCCCCATGTTATCGAGCAAAAATTTTTGATGCTGAAAAGAAGTTCTAAAATCAGCCATTAGAGAGTATTGAAAAAAAAAAGAAAGAAATATGAATTTGAAACTGTATCTGGATTTTTTCATTCACCTTTAGTAAATAAATTATTCATAAATTTTATTTACTAAATTATCCGGGTGTATTTCTGCGTGTAATTTACTCGGGGAAAGACAGCCATTAGAGTGACTTTTCCAGAGAAAAAAGAATCACTTTTTCCCTCTCGCTAATCAATCTATGTCTTATTACTATATCTATGGTTAAGACGAAAGTTGGAAGTGTAAAACTAGATACCATGACAGTCACAAATATGAATTTGCAATATTCTACGATTGTTCGTTTTTGAGCTATGCAAGATAAAATATCCACTTCGCAAATCGGAATTATAATGCTTCCTTAAATATTGTATAAGGAAGTAAAAATCAAAATAATGGAATTCGAGTAATGAAATGTAATTTAATTTTAACTAATTATGAAAATTAGTTTCAGCACAAATTCTTCAGTATCGTGTCTAGTTTATTTCTCGAAGGGATAACACCTAAATGCCACAATTTTATTTATTTATTTATTTATTTTACTCTATGCTTGAATCCGATTCAGATAACACAAAAGTACCACAATTTCTTTTGTTTGAATATCCTATTATTTATATTATTTTCAATAGTATTAAATTATTTATTACTATTATGATTCATTTAAACTGTTTTTACGTTTTCTTTAAATTAGTTAAATATTTTGACCATAATTTGGCGATTTATAGCGGTGGCTGTTAAAGAAAACCGCCAAATCGCCTAGTGACAACCCTTACACAGTATTTACATATTTATCAAATTTTACATTATCTTTCAGACTTATTTTATTTATTCCCTATCATGGGGGGAAAAAATTTCAATACATTGTGACAATTGTCACGTCAATTTATTTATTTATTTATTTTTTAATGATATTTTTTTTCTATTATTTTATTCTTTCATCCAAGCCAATGGTAAAAATTTATTTTCTATATTTCATTACAATTTTGTATCTATGATGTTAGAGCTTCCAGCGCTAGTCCCGAAAAAATTGGGCTTTTATTATTTAAGAAGATTATTTTGGTTATTCAGATTTTTTTTTTTTTCTTCTTCTCCTTTAAGTACTGTCGTCAAACATTTCTTTTATTTAGATTTTTAAGCAATTTTCATTTCCATAAATACTTAATTTGTATTTGAAGAGCAAACGTTTAAACCGTGTTTTCTTAAAAAAAAAAAAAAAAAAAAAAAAATCTTCCTAGTAACTATTAATTCATCTAAACAAACGATAATTACGATTCAAGTATAGTTATTTTTTAACTTTTTTTTGTGTGTGTCTGTGCGTGTGTTTTCTGAAAAATTGTATTCGAAGGAGAAAACATGGTTTGAATGTTTGCTCCTCATTTATAATTTACACTGCAATTTCCATTTTTGTTTTAGAATGTATTTACTCTTATATAATAGCGATCTTTCATATTTAAGGGCCCGCTTCACTCACCGCCGCCGAAGCCGAAGCTAATGTTATTCTATGGAAAATTATTCTTTACAAATAACTTATTAACTAATACATATTTTTAAATTTTGCTTTCACATTTTGAAAATTCCCAGCTGTTAAATTGACGGACCTTTTTTAAAAAATTACTTTTTTACATTTTTATATTTTATTTTGAAGCTGCAAAATACGAATTTTCAATATGTGATTTTTTTTTCATTTTGCAATTTCAAAATAAAATATTAAAAATTAAAAAAAAAAAATACATTTTTAAAAAAGGTCCTTCAATTTAACAGTTGGGAATTTTCGGAATGGGCAAACAGAATTTAAAAATATGTATTAGTTAATAAGTTATTTGTAAAGAAAATTTCCCCTTAGAATAATATTGGCTCAGGCTTCCGGCGACGGTAAGTGAAGAGGGCCGTTAAGACATAGATATAGTAATTTATATAGATCTATCATCCCATTGTTATTCTGCAAAAATTTTTTTATGCAGAAAATTTTTTTTGGCATCAGCCATATAGTGGTATTGAATCCATTGAAACTCGGCAATTGTAATAGAATAGAATAGAATGTTGATGAATTTTCAAAATGTCGAAATATTGCGTCTTTTAATTCTTCTAATAAATTTATGAAAAGAAATGGATAAGTTATCATAAAAGTAAATGATATTTGACTAAATTATGAAAAATATAATTTTTATAATCCATTCCTTTGTTATTATTATGAAATAAAAACTGGTTTGATTTTTAATGGAATACATTTTTACATTTTTTAAAGTTTGATATTTCTTAAGATTTTATATTAGTAAATAATATGGAATTTTCAAAATTCTTTTAAATATAGTTAGCAGCGGCGTAGGTTAAAGAACGTTAGTTTTAGTATATGAAAAGAGTTTAACTTTAAATATTAACTAAATTAATAAATATATAAAAGAAAGAAATAAAAAGAAAAATGAATTTGAAATTTTATCTGCAGTTTGTCATTCACATTTAGTACATAAACTATTCATAAATTTTATTTTCTAAATTATCAGTGTGTATTCACTCGGCGAAAGACGGCCATATTGTGGACTTTTCTCCGAGTAAAAAGGAATCTTTTTTTTTTTTTTTTTCCCAATGATCAATCTGTGTCTTATTACTATATCTATGATTTAAGAGAAGGCAAATATCTAATGATAAAGATTAATTTTTATCGAAAGAAAGCATTAAAACGAAATTGTAATTTTAAAACTTGTTGCCATTAGAAAAATCATAAAATGACAAAAATAATCATCAGTAAATTGACATAATTTATAAATATAGGAAAGATTAAATGTATTTATTAATAATAATATTATTATTATTTGTCAATACATAATTCGAAATGCACATTTTCATCATTTAATTTTCATTTTCTTTCCCCTAGCACCGCTACATGAGAAAACAAATAAGAGGAAAAAGAAGTGAGAAATTCTGGTTTTTTCACAAATCTTTTAAATTGCAATTCAGTTAATTAGAAAAGAATTTTTAAATTAAATAAAATAACATCTACATTTCAAAAACGGGAATTTTTTTTTTTTTTTAGAATTTCCGGTAAAAATTCGTGTTCACGTTGAAAAAAAAAAAAAAAAAGGAACGAATTTATAAACACAGAATAGTGAACTCTTGTGAAAAACCGAAGTTAGCAGACGAACCGTGAAAAATAACCAACGTCACAGGTCATGTGATACATTTCCTCCATTCGCCGGTTCCATGTGTCTTCCAGAGATTCTCTCATCTTCTCCACTTGTGCTGCTTGTTTATATATACAAAAAGATTCTTTAAGGCATGTGCTCCGGCAGAGAGGACTGTATCCATCTCGGAACTGTGTTTAATTTTTTTTAGTTTTTGTGAACATTTTGAATGTTTAATTGACAAGACTATGTAAAAGAGTGATGTTTTACTTCTGATTGTTTTGTCAGCAGCCATCAATTTTTTTTCAAAATCTCTGTGCAGTGATCTACATGTGATTGAGAGCGTTACAGGGAAAAACAGTATAGAAAGATACACAGGTAAGTTCATTCTTTTCAGTTATTGTTTTGTGAAAAGAAAAATTATATACTGCAATTTATTATGGCTAGTGAAAGTTATTTTGTTGTACATATATAACATATACATACAATATAAATACAACATATGTAAGTTTTAATGTACTGTTATTAACCTGAACATGTATTGCTTTATTTTATATAATTAATTACGTTTGCGAAATATAAATAATTCCACAAGGAAAAATTTGAATAACTACACAATATTATTATATATATATATACGGTGTGCGAAAAAAAAAAAAAAAATAAATAATAATAAATATTTGTGTTTTTAAAATAATAAAATTAAATATACTGCTTTAGGTATCAATTGTGTATTTTCTCTGCTCTTTTTTTTTTTTTTTTTTTTTAATCAATATGTCGTAAATTTCTAATTAGTATTTGATAACTATTTTTACTTTATTTTTCAATAAATTTTCGATTTCTTAAATTACTTATTATAAATTTACATAAGATGATCTTGGCTAAATAAGAAAAGGAAAAAAGAAACTATTATTTATTTAATTTATTTATTAAATCTCTGAAAATTTTTATTTTAAAATAATCCAAACTGCGTGTAAATGCAACAATCAGCTCAAAAGTTATTATTTTATTTAAGTTGTGCAAATATTGGTTCAAAGGCAATTACTTAAAATTATATAATAATCCCAGTTTCTTTTCTTTTTTTTTTTTTTAAATTCATTTGATCAAGCCTTGGTATATTTAAATTTGCTGTATTTCTAAATTTCTGTATAAAATTAAGCTATGAATCTTTATACGGTGGCTTTTTTTTTTATACATTTTCAGCAAATTTTTTACGAGAATTTTTGTTACGAAATAAAATTATTTAAATATGAATTTCATATTAAAAATACGCTTTATAAAAACTTTCTCTTTTCCCTAATTTTTTATCAATTAAATATTTTTACAAATCTTGAAGGCAAATTAATATTTATTCTTTTATACATAAAAATTTTTAAAAGCATAGAAAATATATATATATTGTAAGGAATAATATGAATTTTTAAAAATAGTAAAGATTTTATTTATTTTATTTTAATCAATTGCTTAAAAATTATGTTTGTTTACAGTTGAAAAAAAAATGTATGTTAATGTATTTTTCTTGAAAAAAAATTTTAATATAAACTAATAATAAATTAATAATAATAATAATAATTAAAAATAATAATAAAATTTTGTATCTTAAACTACCGGGAAGAACTAACGCTTCAAACTTGAGATAGATCTCTTTTCTTTATTTTTAAATTGCAATTCTGTATGCATTTTTAGATAAATATGAGTCTTGGATAAGTGCATCTCTAAAGAAATCTGAGTGATGCTGTAGTAGAATAGGAAGCAGCTTATCCACGTACCAAACTGCTATATAAAAGTGTGAATATAGCGTGAAAGGTGTCATAATATTTAGCAATGATTTACATCAAGTTTTTTTAAAAAGTCACAGTTTATTTATTTATTTTATTATTATTATTATTATTTTCTTAATATTTTGCGTATTGCAAAAATTATTTAATGACTGAACTATTTTTTCCCCCTATTATTAATGCATAAATATAAAAGTAACGTTGATAAATTCAAAAATAATAAATGTTAATCAAAATAATTTATTTATTATTATTAGCAAACCCGTGCGAAATATTCGCCCTTTATTTCTTTTCTTATTTACCTTCAACATTTGAAACTCATAAATGCTATACCAATTTTACCACCTAATTAAAATTTGAATTTACCAGAAGCCAAATTATTATTAAAACCAAATTAAGATTGTACAATAGTGAAACCAAAATCATTCAAAGAAAGGTTTCCAAATAAAATTATGGTTCACGATCCAAATTTCATACTTCCACAAGCAGTACAGTTTTAATATATAAGACTCCCACGACGCCTTTTAAATTTTTGTCGCCATGTTGGCGATGACTCTTTATTAATTTTGGTGCATTCTTTTGTTTACATATATATATATATATATATAATAAAATAAAATAAAATAATTCCTATTTTGTTTATATTTTTTTATGATTGTGTTTTTTTTTTTTTTTTTTGTTTTTTTTTTGTTTTTTTTGGTCAATTTATGACACAAAAGTTCATATTCGGTATATATCTTTAAAATACTGCTAGGTTTAAAATGACGCTTGCAAAGATTCTGAAGAAACAACTGTTAAAAATACATTTTTTAAAATAATCTCATCAGACAAATGTCGTCATTTTTTCTTATTAGTCCATTGAGCTATGTCCGCGTGCTTAAATATTGTCCATGTATAAATATTATTTTTTTTATCCTCGCGTATCGTATTGTTTTGACAAAAAATAATTGAAACTGGTCCACGTTAGAGAAATCTTATATAGAATGTTTTGATATGCTTACTTATAACAATAAAAAAAAAAAAAAAAAAAAAAAAAAAAAAAAATGAGCGTATCCTAAAATTTGAAATAAAGCACGTTCTAAAAATTTTTGATAAAAAATTTGTAAATTTTATGTAATGCTCTTAGAGTACTATCAGTAACTTTTCGGTGCATTTGTTCATTAAAAAATCGATTATTCACCAAAATAGCCATTACTTGCATAGAAATTAATATGTTGCATTAAAAGTAAAATTGGTTAATACATGTAAAATTTATTTATTACAGTTCTTAAAAAGTGATCCGGATGTTTTCTAATTTAAAAAAAGCGTTATAATTCGAAATATAAATACTTTTTTATTTATATATATATATATAATATATGCGAAATTTATTCAATAGAGTTATAATACTTTTGTATAAGATGATTTGATTTCATCCTGGGACTTGTAGTTTTTTTAAGCCGTATTTTATTTCTGTTTCATACAATAATTATAATTTGCATATTTTTGCTTTTCTTTTTTAAATCATGCGTTATTTTATTCACTTATTTACTTATTTTTGTTTTGGAAATTTTTTATTAGAACTTTAATTTGTTTATTTAATTATTTATATAAAAACATTTATTGTCCGGCAGCGTTTATATGAATTTTTTCAGGTTTATTTATTGGAATTTATATCAGCTAATTAAAATGTTTGAGAAATGTAAATTGTAATATTTAAACCTTGTAAAAAAAATATTTTGCAAAGAATAATTGAAAAAATACAGGTAATAAATTGCGAAATAATCATAAAGTTAACTATTTCATCGAATATGCTTCCTAAGTTTTTTTTTTTTTTTTTTTCCACAATTCTCTTCTTACGTATGACCCAGGGAGACATATTTAAAATCGCAATCTCAGGCAATAATTCTCTTTTGATTTTTTTTTTTTTCCAATACGTCGAAATATTATCTGTTATATAATTAATATATATTTTATGTTTCAGAATGATTCTGTTCATTTTTTCTTCCATTTTTATTGTACTGTATGTCTCAGAGAAACGCTACTAAATTTATAGAATTATCTATGTGTTTCTTCGGATAGTTCTCTCTCTCTCTTCCCCTGTTTTTGGCAATATATCGAAATGTGCTCTTGAATGTTTCTCCTCATTCATCTCTACTACTCTACTACCATGACCGTATGTCTCTCACTGCAACGTGTCTGACGATAATTCTCTTTTGTTTTTTCTGCAAAACATCGAAATATTATCGATTTTATAATTAATACATGATTTATGTGTGTGAAAATATTAAGGTTTAGTTCATCGTCCGATAAAAGTTTAATGTACTGAATTTATAGATTTATCAACTAAAAAAGCAATTACATACATATTTTTTTTATTATTATAATTATAATTTTTACTTTCTTCTTCTATATAATATATAAGAAGAAGGTATTGTATTCGTAAAAATTTTCGGTCGCCGGTTTTCCGTGGATTTAGACATTTTGGGACGTCCTGAACACAATTTGACCATTTACAAGAAAAAGAGATATATATTTGTATGCTTGTGTGTATCCAATTTTTTGTAGACGCTGTATCTTACGCACCGATTGATGAAAATCAATGTAAGTTTATATTTGGCTGGACTTTGACTTAAGTTGGTGCTGATTAACTTTTGATAAAATTATTCGACAGATGACGTTGCAATCCTATTTTTTCACAATTTTTAATAAGGCAATTAAAGACAAAATTTCGTATAAAAGTGCACTATGGGAATTATTTTTGCCAAATAAATGAAAAATTAAAAGTAATAAGTGTAGTAGTTATTGTAATCTAGGAATATTTTGTATATGCAAAATCCTCTCTTCCTCCCCTGGATGGCAAGTACACACTAGGGTGTAAATTATCAATATGAGTATTTTTTCAAAAAAATCGTCAATATCTTTAAAACGAATAGTTGAACCATAGATCTGTGATAGTTTAATTTTTTTTCCATTTTAACTAAAAATAAATAAATAGCTAAATAAATAATCGCATTTCCTCAGATCGCGTCTATAGCGCACCAATTTGACATTCTTTCGACACTTAGAAATATATTTTTCTGGGATGAAAATCGTCTGCATTTATCATGAAAAACACTTTTGATAAATAATAATTGTAATAAATTGGTTATATAACAGTTAAATAGCAACATTAATAAATAATACAATTAATAATTTGTACTGCATTAATTTGTGCAGGAAAATATAGATGAATGTTTTGTGATAGCCGCAGCATACTAGTTTTTCTGTAAATAAGATATTTTGTAAATGGTTCTTTTATTTTTTTCCAGTTATAAAATAGATTTGATAATAATTCTGTATTATCAAAATATTAAGATGTTATATCGAATATGAGACATATCCAGCAGTACATAGTTGGGATCATTATCCCTCCTACAATATGACAATTCTAAAGAAAAATACGTTTTTCTAATTTTTTTAAGAATATATTACTTTTTTCTCTTGAGAAACCTTAAATCAGGTTTTGCTTCTCAACCAAAAATAAAGCTTAACCAAAGAATTGCGGAAGTTTTCTTTCTTTTCAAATTATATTCTCAAAAAGATTACGCAAATTTTCGGATTTTACAAAGAACATTTCTTTAAAGAAACAAAAAAAAAAAAAAAAACCTCTTTACCTTATTTTCGGAAAAAATTGCCCCACACTTTTCAGGTTGTTCTAAAACATTAATAATAATGAATTTTTAACAACTGTTATATTATTACATTACAAATTACAGTATTTATTGTGCAAAAAACATGAAAGTACTGTTTCCATACATATTCATGGCCGCCAACAGACTGTATCTTAGTTCCAGTTATAGATAATTATCGAGAGTAGGGACATAGTTATCGAAGCGTGGAAAAGTGTAATATTATTCAGTTGTATTCGAGAAAAGTAAAAAAAAAAAAAATCTGACATTATAAATTTAAATCTTGATATATAAAAGAAAAGCTGCCATCTCACGTTATTATTCTAGCACAAAATGACCGTCATGCCAGAATTCTCCCCCACATCTGTTACAGATAAGAAAGTTCGGCAGATAATTACACCAGAATAATAGAATTGTATTATAATTACCAAATTCATGATTTATGATCTAGTTAAAGAATAACGTTATGTAACTCTTCACAAGTCGTGCATCTAAAAACTTTTTTTGCTAATTAACTCTTAAAATAAAAATTAAAAGAAATTATTTCATTTTTTATGCTATGCCAATAAGTAAAAGAATATTAATTTATTAAAAAAAAAAAAGTTTGAACTTTAATAAAATCTTACACTAAATTTTTTATGGGTTTCTAATTAATCTGCAAAAATTGAATAGTACGTAAACTGATAGAGATGAAAAGTTAGATCGCACAAAGGTCTGTTCTAAGATAAGGAAAGTTTTCTTGATAAACTATATGCTATTCAGAAAAGTTTATCTTGAGATGAATTAAATAAAAGAATTAATTAAAATTATTTTTTAAATGTTTTATTTTGAATATTTTTTAAATCTGTATTTAAATCACTTAAATATAGGTAATTATTTACATTAAAAATAAATGTTCATTATGGGAAGGTGGAAGTCGAAAACCGTTCTTTAACCCTTTGCGGCGTAAGACAATTCGGATCATTTAAATTATACTGCCACCGGATTTCATGAACTAAATTTAACTAAAAGAAATTTTAAATTTTAAGTTTAAAAAAAAACGGCCTTTTCTGATATGTTATAAACGTATATTTTTGCTAAATATTTCCGGGAGGAATTTTTGCAGCTGGATCTTAAATTTTGCGTCCTCGCAGCGAGGACAGTGCGCATTAATGGGTTAAAACTGCTGTCTTAGGGTTATGAAAGTTTTCTCACATAATCCTTCAAATGAATCAGTATTAAATATATTAAAATTTTTATAGTACCAACTTTTTAAATTTATTTCGGAATGTTGTTAGTTTCGACCCCCCCCCCTCTCACACACGCTGTAATCTTTTTAGAGTAATTTTCTTCATATTTAACTGTAATTGTATATTGAAGAAAATTTTTTGACAAAGAATACGGTGGGAAAAAAAGGGCAGGACTAACAATATTCCGAAATAAATTTAAAAAGTTTACAGCTATAAATTTCTAAAATCATTCAATAAATAAATAAATAAATAAATAAAATAAAATTTTGAACTTTAATTTCTTTATTTTCAATAGTTTTCTAGAAACTTTAATGTCTTTAATATTGGTATATTTCAATGATTATATATGTTAACTTTACATTTCTAAGACAATAATTTGAAAGAATGACATTCAATGTCCACCATCCCCTTAATAGAAATTAATTATAAATGTGATAGAATCCTACCAGAATGATATAATAACTAAAAATAATTACACTACATTATAATAATTCGCTGAATGTTAGATTAAAAAAAAAAGAAGAAAAAAAGAAAGGCAAGTACAAAGGAGTATATCCGAATAAATGTGTTATAATTTTTATTTAAATATTACTTCTTTAGAAAATATCCTTTCAATGGATATTATAATCTTTTTAAACCAGTTAAAGATGCACTTTTTACGCCATGTACGACCATTATTCAAAAAAAAAAAAAATAGATTTAAAGCCAAATATTTTAAAAATATTTCACCTTCTAAGAATTTGGAAAAATCAAAGATATAAACTTTTTGCGACATTTTTTTTTTTTTTTTCTCTTAAAGCTGCTTTAAAATTTTAGTGATTATTATTTCGTTTTATTGTAAAAGCTGTTGGATACTTTTTACACTCTTTCTTTTAGAAGTTCTGAAAATCCCAGAATTCCTAATTGTAAATATTTACCAAATTATGGACTAAAAATATTTTACAAATGACTATCATTAGCCGTCATAGAAATATATTAATTGCCATAAATCTCAATAAAGGTAATAAGTTATTTTTCATATTATTTAAAGACATATTATTGATATATTAAGAATTTCATTACTTAAAGTTAATATAAGGGAGAGAAAAAATATTTTATACTGTTGTTTAAAATCCTTATTTATTAGGCCCGCTAGCGGCCGAGCGGTTCTGCGATTAAAGCTAGTAGACGTGATGTGCCGCGTTCGATCTCAAGTTGCGCTCCGAATTTTCCGTGGATTTCTTCAAAACTTGCGTAAATAAGGGTTAGGACCCCTTAGAAAGATCCCCATGGAAGGCACCCTCCTTCAGGCCTAGGAACCAAGTGTAGTCAATCGGCCTTACTTCCAAAACACCAAACAAACACCTTATTTATTATTTTGTATTTTTTTTTCCTTTACGAAACCAATATTTTTATATTGTTCTTCAAAGTAAATATTTAAAATACTCAATAATTGAAAAAAAAAATAATAATAATAATAAAAAAAAAATTAAAAAAAAAAAAATAAATAAAGATACTTAAAATGTGATTGCAACCAATAAAAATATTTAAAATGTGATTGCAAAAATGAATAACATTTTATAACAAACTTCAAAACTTTTGTGTGAAATTTGTACAATAATTTTGTTACATTTCAAATTCTTATGGCATAATTTTTGTAGAATCTATTATTCCCTTAACCCTTTATCTTATGACGGTACCTTAAAGTATTATTATTTTAAAAAGGGCATAAAGTCCGATTCTTGAGCAAAATGGCAAAGATATTTATAAGAACTCCCAAAACACCAAACAAACACCTTATTTTTTTTTTTTTTTTTTTTTTTACGAAACTAATTTTTTGATATTGTTCTTCAAAGTAAACATTTAAAATACTCAATAATAATAATAATAATAATTAATAAATACAAATAATTGAGGACGTATTAATCTGTTATCCTTGTGTGATTCTTTATCTGTCATTAATGATTCTTAAAATGTGATTGCAATGATGAATAACATTTTATAACAAATTTGAAAACTTTTGTGTGAATTGTGTACAATAATTTTGTTACATTTCAAATTCTTATGGCATAAATTTTGTAGAATTTATTATTCCCTTAACCCTTTATCTTATGACGGAACCTTATTATTTTAAAAAGAGTATAAAGTCCAGTCATGTAATAAATGGCAAAGATATTTATAAGAACTCCCAAAAACACCAAACAAACACCTTATTTATTATTTTGTATTTTTTTCTCTTGCGAAACTATTTTTTTATAATGTTCTTCGTAAATATTTAAAATACTCAATAATAATAATAATAATAATTTAAATACAAATAATTGAGGACGTATTAATCTGTTATCCTTGTGTGATTCTTTCTCTATCATTACAGATACTTAAAATGTGATTGCAACAAAGAATGACATTTTATAACCAACTTCGAAGCTTTTGTCTGAATTGTGTACAGTAATTTTGTTACATTTCAAATTCTTATGGCATGATTCTTATGACGGTGCTTTAAAGTACCATTATTTTAAAAAGGGCATAAAATCCAATTTTTGGAATAAATGGCAATGGCAGATATTTATAAGAATATAGCGTATGGTAGGTGCTCCAGTGATTGGCATGCTCCAGTGATTGGCATGCTCCAGTGATTGTCTTGCTCCAGTAATCGACATCTATCCCGAAATAATTAATAAATAATAAAAATTATAAAATCATATATTTTCTATGTAAGAATTTTAACATTTTATGTCAAACACTGGAGCATAGGGTGCTATTAACTGGTAAAAGGAATAACTAGCAGTGCCAGTTACTGGAACATTGAGTGTGTGTCAAATAAAAATTCATAGAAAAAATAATTGTTATCAAATGTATATATTTTAATATATATGGAGTCCTGAATGTCTTTCATACCATATGTACTAACTTAAGATTTCTAAAAATATTTTCTGATGACTAGAACATTAAAAACATCAGGGATTGCTCTAAAAGTGTCAATCACTGGTGCACTTACCCTATATACTTCACTTTAATTTCATTTACATGGTACTAGACATAACATGTTGTCGCTTTTGTTTTAGAAATTATTTTATAGACTGCTCTCGGGATTCTTGCTGGTCATTTATCCCGATATTTATGTCTGTTATAATTAATTCCCATATAACTTCAAAAATCTACCTTCAGTCTTAGAAAAAATATAGGGAATATAAAAAGTAAATGCATTTTTACACTTTTTTTAAGTTCCTAATATTTTTTCCGACCTCTATAAGTATCAGTGGTACCATTTCACTAAATTCTCATTATTAATTGGGTCGTTCATTGTAAAAGTGAATTATCTCCTGGAAATTGATTTTGAAATAACGAGCTTTTTTCGAATTTATGCGTAAGAAAATAAGTCAAGATTCAGTAAGTGGTATCGATGTTTGTGTTTAATACAAATCATAGTTATAAGAATTTATAAATTATATTAAAAATAAATTATGTATTTTCATCTAAAAAAGGGCTTTTCCAACTTTTTCTATACTGTCCGTTTCGATACTGATTATTATTTTTTTTTTTTTCTCGTGAAATTCTGGCAAAAGCAGAATTTAGTTTAGTATAGAGGACTATTAGTTATTTTTTTTTCTAATTATAACATCACTTTCAAATTATTCAATTATATTTTCAATAAATTTCCGATTTCGGTAAATGTCCAACCATCGTAAAACTGGCGACAACGTTTTATTTGTAGATTGAGACTAATAGTCCTCCTTATTAATGATTTGAAGTAACATAGAAACTTCATTTTTGTAATGAATATTTAGAAGTTATAGTTTTCTGAGAAAAACATGTAATGCTATTTATGGGATTCTAATGCAATTATTGGAATTTTTTTTCTTTTTTATAATGAAAGATGTGACAAAATGTGATACGATTAAGCAAATGTGTATATATATTTAAAAAATATGGAGTTACACCACTTTTACAATGAGCCGTCCAATACTATGATGAGGTGTTGTAAATAATTGTTTTGCACATATCTAAAAAAAAAAAAAAAAAAAAAAAAAAAATATCTTAAGTAACTAAAAATATATATTTCAAATACAGTTTTTTGTCTATTTCATAATACAGTAGATAAAGGGTTAAAGTGGCTCATTATTCTATCGCATGCATAAAGCTATGATACTGATAACGTTTCTCATAAATTTATAATAACGTGGTCAAGAATTTTGACGTAGTATGTCTCCTAAATATATTTATAAACGCAATATTAAAAATTCAAGTAAATCATTTCTTAATCATTAAAAGAAATACATTTAATATTTGTTGATTATAGATTAAAAATTGCTAAAATGCAGTTATCTTGTCAGAAATTCCAAATATTTCAACTTTATTAAAAATTAGTATGATCTTATGTCAAGCTGAATGAGTGATAGATTGCTCGTATGATATTTAGTTTTAAAAACTTCGTGTTTAGTTCAGTAAGGTTCAATTTCAAGGTATGAATAATTTATTAAAAATCAAAATGAGGAAACAAAAATATTTTAATAAATGGTTTATAATTTTCTTAAAAGAGTAAAGAAATTCAAATCAAGTTTTATTATCTAAGAATTACTTTTAAATGTTGATTTTACTAAATATACTCATGTCCAAAATTATCTTTACATGTATGAATTGACGGATTTCTCAGAAATTGAAATTGTGATCTATAATTTTATGACACATAAATACAAGAAAAAATTATAAGATCACTGTATATGATGTATAATTGTAGCATAAAACAATAAAGATGGCAATAAAATGTGATAAAGGTAGTCCAGGAAAAAAAAACTGAGAATAAAATAAAGCCTTGCGAATTTTTAAAAAGATATATTTGGACATGAATATATTTGTATTATGAGCATACTCCTTTTGTTAATAAAACTTTAGTTCTTTTGTGTGAATTTATTTTATTGATTAAAGAAAAATTAGCAAACCGGCTGTTTACCCATATTACTGTTACCTTCTTCATTGTCTTAAAATTTTCATAAATTCTTTTAACGTTATGACTCTATCAAATCTGTACCAAATTATTCCTTCTGTATCTATACAAGTCCAGATATACAATAGGATATGATATACAATATTTCCAAATGCTTGTTTGCTATAATGTAGTAGATTGAAACCATTGGCATTAGCTTTCTCATTTCTAGATTTTATTGATTCAATGTCTCCCCCCACATTCGGAATGGATTAAAAATTATACTCCATATGTTAAGTTCTAAAATTTTTTAATTTTATTTTAGAAGAATGCGCATTCATAATTTTTCCTGTAAATACAAATACTCAGTAGAGCTTTTTTTTTTTTTTTTTTCTAAATTATATAGAGTTTTAAGCAGAAAAATTTAATTATGTTTTTTAAGGCATAATTAAATTTTCATTCAATAAATAAAAGACCTTTCTTTAAAAAAAGAAGAAGAAAGAAATGAGAAAGCAAAATTGTTTGCTGACTTTCATTCTCTCCTTGGCAATGTGCTTTTTATGTTTAAAAGAAAATATTGGGATTTGCATTTTATACGCAATACATGTACTTTACTGCCTTTTTATTCAAGTGACAGAGAGTATTTTATGTCTGATTCATTTTGATTTCATAACTGAAAACACACGTTTGCGATAATTTATTTTGTTTGTCATATTTTGACCTCTATGCTTTACCTTGGCCGTCAAGTATCATCACTTTTCTTTTTTTCTCTTAGAGAATTACCAAACATATGTAGTCACACAACAAAATAATTCAAGCCAATATTAGTAGTTTTTTACCTGGCGTATATAACGCTAAAATCGTAAATTACACTTTAAATAATAGGAACGTATACGTATTCTTCAGTGATGGACACGAGCTAATGGTCGCCACTGAGTAAAAGATGAATACGATAGTGTCACGATGCACGATGGTGTCTGTACTGACTCATATTTATGATTTTTTTTTTTTTTTTTTTTTTTTAATATTGCTATGTTGTGAATGTGAAATTTTTTCCTAAAGAAGAATGTAATATTGTCTTTTCTATTGACTGGATTTTTATATAAAGTAGATGTAGTAATTCTTTGAAACATATACGTACACTGAGAAAAAATTCTATGACTGGCATCCAAAGAGTAAATTATGGCTCTAGAAAATATACTTTCATGTCATCCTGATAAATTCTAGTCCGCTTTGCTAGTAAGTTATAAAAACCGCTATTAGAATTCGAGAACGTTTTCCTATATTATCGTGGTCAAACTCAATAAAAAAATCTCTGCAAATAAATGCAAGCACAAGAGACGAGTTTTAGTAGCTATAATGATCCAATTCTAGAAAATCAAGCGAGAATTTCTTGTATTTATCTTATACGTATAACTCAAAAATCTATATTTTCAGTTTGGGGATTCAGAAAATAAATACTTGTTCTTCAAGACGAATGCAGTGTATATACACTGAGAAAAAATTCTGTAACTGACATCTAGAATCTAAATTGTGGATCTAGAAAAAATAGTTTCATGCTATCCTTATAAATTCTAGTCCCCTTTAAAAGCGAGTTTTAGGAACCCCCTATTAAAATTCTAGAGCGTTTGCCTATATTCTCGAGGGCAAAGTTATTTAAAAATCTCTGCAAATAAATGAGACTACAATAGGCGGGTTTCTGCAACTATAATCTTGGTTTATTACCCAATTTTAGAAAATCAAGCGAGAATTTCTCGCAATATAAATGATTCTGAATATTTAGAGTATTCAGAATATTGTTTCACCATCTAGAAATGTGTACACTAGAAATTCTCGATAATTTTGTCTATTCAGTTTATTGGCGTGCCTTATGCGCATAGCTCGGAAATCTATATTTCTAGTTAAGGGATGTAGAAAATGGCTACTTATTCATTTTAGAAGAAGGCGGTATATTTTTTTTTTCTCAGTGTAGTAAACCATGATTTCATACACTACGAATGCCATTTTTTAAAAGAATTTTTGCTATTGAAATCACTTATTTTAAGCTATATTTGATAACACAGTTGTGTCAACTGTAATAGGAATAGCGAATTTTTTCATATACCGTAGCGAAGTTCATTTCATATACCGTAAAAAACATTAAGAGGAAGGTTTTCTTTGTTAAATCAGTAATTATCGAATTGGAAGTTACCAGTGTTGCGTATGGTATTACTTTTCAGTTAGAAGAAATTATGAAAATTTCCAAATTACTGGAACACTTAATTGTATCAATATGTTTTCCAAGAGCAAAAGAAGTTTAAAAAAATATATTTGTCATAAGTTTAAGAAATAAAATCAGAAATTTCAAAAGACAGGCTTTCATCAACTCCCTAGTAGGTAATCAATTGGCGCCTATAGATTTAATTTTTTGTTTCAGGTTTTTTAAGCAATTAAATTCCTCTCTCTCTCTCTCTCTTTTTTTTTTTTTTACCCTTGAAATTGGAAAATTTTGCCTCAATATTAAGCTATTAAGAATATATATATATATATATCTTTTTTTTTTTTTTCCTAAAACTTTAATACACTTTGTCTTATCATTGATATAAAAACTTTAAATTTGAATGATCTGGCA
The DNA here is from genome assembly GCA_963930645.1 of Salticus scenicus. Classification (NCBI taxonomy): domain Eukaryota; kingdom Metazoa; phylum Arthropoda; class Arachnida; order Araneae; family Salticidae; genus Salticus; species Salticus scenicus. The sequence continues at coordinate 187,959,826 of OZ005655.1, read as the reverse complement.
TCTTATTTTAGTTTAACGCATATATGTACTTTTTGTACAAAGTGCACGCATAATTTTTGCTCAATATTAATTAAAAGGTTATTGTTATTTTTTTTATTAAAAGAATTAATATATTTTCCTTTTTCCTTTTTCTTTTCACGTATTATATGCATAATTTAATCTTTCATTCGTATTATGCATGATTATATTTGTTTCATACGAGCACTTATTATTTTATTCAAACGCTTTTTTTTTTTTCTCTCTTTTTTAAATGTTTTCAAACCTTAAAATTATTTGAAAGTAAAACAAAATTGAAACAAAACAAAAATTATTCTTAATTGCTTGGAAAGTCATTATGGAGAAAAATGGAAGTGATTTCTATAAGGGATTGCGAGGTCTAAAAACTGCTTTGAAAAGTACGCTTGATCACAAGCGAGATTTTCATAACTGAGATGATTTTAAGTTTATTTATTTATTTTTTATTTATCGTATATTTGAAAAATAAATAAATAAATAAAATAATAATAATAATCACAGTTCTTGGCTAACCATAGCTCTAGTTTATATCTCTTGGCTGCATATCACAATTTATTTTACAAATGCTTTCGTCTGAAATATTAAGTCGACTTTGTTTTCAAGAAATTAATTTACAGACACATTAATATTTCATTTATTATATGCTGTGTCACTTTTTTATAAATCACACTTTTGTCACATGTTGAGTTTTATTCAAAATAGCATTAAGGTATATGAAAAAGTCTTATGCCTTTCAGTTATATTGTAGAAGTTAAGTGTGTCATTCAGACCAAACATTCGTAACAGATGAAATAAGAACGTCAATCCAATATTCTTTGTTTAATAAAAGCATTGATTTAAAACTGAAAGGACTTAACTGTCAATTAGATAGCTATTGAATTATACACAAATCGCTGCTTAATTGAAATTTGTAGCTGGAACCATGCAAATAATCGGACCAGAAAAACTTTTTTTTTTTTTTTTTTTTTTGTAAGACAGAAACTTTGGATACATCCAATAAATCACAAATAATTTTAGATTTTTTATCATACTAGAAATATAGGGAATTTAGGTAATCTTAAAGCTTTCGATCTTTTTTTTTTTGTCCGTTTTGAAGTGTGAAGACCCAAAAATATGTATGGTTTCCGTCTGTAGAATATGTGTTAATGTGTTAGTTTATTAGTTTGTCATTCTATGTGCACAATATTTCAAGAACAAATGATCGTAGAGAGATCGAATTAGTTTTAAACTATCACTTATAACACTGGTAAATACTCTAACTTAAAAACTTCGTAAGTTATTCGAAATTTACAATTTTCTTAACGTGGGAGAATAGGGCAAATTTTCGCTTAAAGGTGTATAAAATGAAATGTTTTTACTATAAAGATGTTATATAAGCTTTAAAATATCAATTATCATGTTGGCATGAATGTCGTTAACTATAAAAATTCAACTTTGTAAGTCATTCGAAATTTATTAATTTCTTAATATGGTAGAATAAGTCAAAATTTCTGATAAACGTCCATTTTAAGAGATATTTTCATCGTAAAAATTTCAGTCCAGTTTCAAAACATCACTTACGATACTCGCATGATTATCATTCACCACGAATATTTTAATTTGAATAGTTAGTAATTTATTTGAAATTTAAGATTTTATTAACATAGCAGAATGTAGCAATTTTTCATATAAACTTGCATTATGAGGATCGTTGTATTGAGAATATTATAGAATTAAAATTGAAAACTAAAATATGAAATGGGCTCTAATAAGACTAAATAACAGTTTAGGATAAGGTATGTGTATAGAACTAAACGGTGGGCAGCCTATTATGTTGGGCATTTTAATCTGTCACAATGTCGATCGATCAGTCAAATTAATTTCTTTTAGTATGAATATATTATGCCCCGAAGTAGAAATTTATAAGAAGTATATGATAGAGAGCTGAAACAGTCCATTTATGCCGACTAATTTATAGTCATTTTCGTTTATTTTTCAACTTTTTAGCTGAATTTTAATGTTTTTTATTTATAATGATTATCTCTGATTACATTAGTAAAATATTGTCTTCTTTAAATGCATTTTAATAAGAATATTATAGAATTATTATTATTTACTTAAGAATTCAAAAGCGAATTAATTATCTGCCCCTCTATCAGATAAATAATAGACTAAGGTATGTATTAAGGTATGTATGTAATAATAGACTAATGTATTTTATAAAAATCTATCCGAAAAATTTTTACCGAACAGAAATAATTCAAACAAATTTTACGTTATTCATAGTTTTATAACCTTTGTCTGAACATTCTTGGCGCAGTGACTTTGAAATGCCACTTTCACTCTTAAATGATGATGTAAATCAGGAAATTCCTTCATGTCTGTCACCTGACGTTTGTATTGAATAATAAAATATGATTGCACTTTACTACACGCACAAATTTGCCCCTCCTCTATACACGCAAAGCCATTTCCAGTCGACAGTCATTTTTACTCTTTAAAATTTTGCATCGGTGTAATTCAAAGAGGTATTACGTGGCCCTAATTATGCAAATACTCCTATTATACATATAGCATTATTCAGCTGCATTTTTTAAAGCTGTCTTATTAATTTCTTCTATGTACATAAGACGATAGTTTAGTGAAAATTTTAATACCCCTCCGTTTTCGATATGTATTGAGATGTCATGAACGAGATTAGATCATTTTTAGATATGGTTTGTTTGTTAGTGCGTCTGTATGTCGGTGTGCGTATTGCCGAAGTATTCTTGGTGCTGATGACATTTTGAGATATATCTCACAAAAAGTGTCGCTGTCATCCTCTTTTTCATAATTTTGAACATGACAGTAAAGGTCAAAATTTCGTATAAAAGTATACAGTGAGAATTATTTTTAGCTAATTAACATAAAAATAAAATTATCATAACAATAACCACGAGGGGAAAATATAGTGTAATTTTTTCAAAATGAGCGTAAAAGAACATGAGAATACTTTTAAAATGAATGATGGAATCGTATATCTGTGGTAATTTGAAACTAAATTATTGATATTTTCCATTTAAAAAAGAAAAAAAAAAGTACTTTCCTATGTATCACCTGTAAGGCACAAAATTGACTATTTTTCCTCATTTTGTGTTATATTCCTCTGAGATGGAAATCGTCTGCATTAATCATGCAAAACAATTTTAATAAATATTTTGTACTGAGTTAATTTGTATAAAAAACATAAAAAAAACGTTTTTGTGATTTTCATAGTATCATGTTTTAGTACCTTTTAAAATGTTTTAGAACGAGTGAAAAAGTTTATCGCGTTTTTTATAAATTCTTATTAAAATTTCCCAAAAATTGGTATGTTTTTGAAAGTTTGCTACAAATTTTGGATCTTAAAAAGTCAATACCTTAAATAATTACAATAAAAATTAAAGCAAATTATTAATATAGCAAAAGATTTCAGTATTATTTCACAACTCGTAGGATAATTTAATTCAGAGTTTATATGTTAACATATAACCTTTATTAAAAATTTTCTCAAAATTTCATTCTACTTCATTCTATTATTTAATACCAACTGAATAAAACATTTTAAAATACCTCCAATTTAAAAATGCAAACATGTATAAAAAATTTAATTAATTTATCATAAAAAATAATAAAGATGTTTAATTGTATAGAAGTTATTAATTCCTTCCATGAAATTCAGTTTTTAGGATCTTATTAATACAGTTTATTTTGTCGGTGTGAAATATCACAGGCAAATTTCTTTACGTTAATAAATTGCCACATTTTTACTGCAATTAACTAAAAGTATAAATTTTACTATTTCCCCAAAAGTTAAAAAATCCTTAAACATTATATCAATATTTGTGTAATTTTAATAAGAATTAACCCATATTTCCCCCATCGTCCTAAAAATAGGAAACCATGCATAAGTGGTATTTATATAAATTATTTTAAATATTTTAATTCAAGCTAAAGGCTATATATTATTTAAAGTCCAATAAATACATATGTGGCTTTATCGTTAGTTTAAATTAATATATTTTTTTTTATTTTTAAAATGACGATTTTTGAAGATTTATTCATAACATTTTCAACACATTATTACTTAAAAAGGTTTTACGTTCAAGAATAACAGACATATAAATTTATTGAGGTAATATTCTACACTTTTGTACTGATAAAACAATTATATAAAAAAATATATCTAGATGGTCTGTTTTCCTTATATTTCCGACTGTCCTAAACCATTGTACCAATCCTATGTACCAATTAAGCTAATGAAAGGTTGGTAAGTTTTTTGATTTTGTGTGTATACATAGGCTTAAAGAAACATATATTTAAGATTTTATAAAGAAAAAAATATTTTTTCAATGCTTGGTACGATATGGGTTAAGGAGATAAAAGATGATGAAAATTGTCAAAATCGATGCAATTAAAAATATCCAGACAGTTATTGTAAATGTGCGAAATTATACACAATACTTTTAAAACAATGTCATTCTTCAGTTACCCCAAGCATTATTTTAAAGCTTTTACAAAATTTAAACTTTAAATTTATTTCTCTCGAGTTCCGAATTTTGGGAATAACTAGTTATTTATTAGGGGGACCGGAAAATAATGTCGTTTTGAATTAATAAAATGAAACCGGAAATTTTTGTTTAACAGTGTTTACATGGTACTTTACAAATAACCATCTTATAAGTTACCTAAGAATATCTTAAATTTTATCCAGGATAAATTTCCGATGTCAGTATTTTAATTCAAAACGACATTATTTTCCGGTCCCCCTAATACAATGCTCTGTGCGAATTCATTTTCATCCAATTCTTTTAAAAATTTGTGTGAATATTAATCAACGTATTTGTCACAAAACTGGGCATTCATTTTGAAATCAATTAATTGTTGCCTTTATTACGAAATCTCAAATTCAGCAACATGTCAAAAATTCATGAAAAATTCAAATTTTACATTTTTTTTCTTAACTGATTCTGTAATTGAGAAAAAAAAAAAAAAAAAATACACAGATGTATTCAGTTGCATACAAGAAAAGCAAAGCAAAAAAATTGGAGATTTCAAATAATTTCGAATTTCCATGGAGCATTTCGAAATTGGACATTGTTTTCTATTATTATAAGGCCATTTCATCTACAGAATTTTTTTCTATCCTCTAAAATATGCTTTATGCATGCAAATTATAGATTTCGTTCCAGTACATGGTTTAAGAAGAGATAGAATGCAGAACAAAAATAATTAATTTCAACGTCCCTTGTACACTTAAAATACTTGTGATCAATTTAAACGGACACATTTTTCACTTATTACAATATCTTAAAAGATATAAGTCATAACTTTTAAAATATTTTAGTCCGTAATACATAACTGCTTAAAGTTTACGTCCAAAAGTATTTGTGACATTTCTTTTATTGAACAGGGCTTGAAATTAACAGTGTCTGTCTGGACGTCCGGAACCGCGAAAATATTCAACGAACCAGCAAAATATAAATTCTAGAGGTCTGCCGGACCAGTAAAGCTTTTCAATATTTTTATTTATTTATTTATTTATTTTTTGCTTTTCTCTAAAATTGCATGTAAATTTGTTATAGAATAGAGAGCTGCCAATTAAATCCGGCAAATTGTTAGTACCGCCCCTTTTTCGACACCACTTAATTTTTAAAGTAATTTTCTTCAAACATATTTGCGATGAATTAAGAAGAAAAAAAGCTCTAAGAAATGTCTGGTGTAGAAAAAAGCGGCGGTACTCACAATTTGCCGGATTAGGTTGGCAGCTCTGAGAATAGTATGTTAAAACAATAGCAAGTATAGAACTTCATTAGAATTGTCAATATCAATAATTCTCTATAATTTTTCATTTAATTTCACTTTTCACTATAATAACTTTTTTTTTTTTTAACTTTTATTATTTAATATAATACTTTATGGTAAAAATGCGACATTTAGCTCGTTTATTAAAGCAAAAATTTTTGATTTTTTATATTTTTATGAGTCTTCATTTGTACTTTTAATTTACAAAAAAAAATAATTATCATATTTGTCATGTAAATTTATTTCATATGTTAATTATTAAAATTTTACAATTTTTTAAATATTTTTTAAGTATAATAGAATGGATAAATGAAGCAATGGAAGTATGTAATGTTCAGAAAAATCTTACAATTACTGGTCCTGCGCACTAGTTACTTAATTTTCTTAATTTCTACCCCTGTTTAATATTAAAATAGACATTAGTATTGCATTTGATCTACTAAATATAAAGTGGTGTACAAAAATCAACAAAGCATTTACTCATTTTCTTTTATTATATATAAGTGTTAAATAAATGAATAGATGAACATGAAATTTGGATAGCATATTCATTATAAAATAATTAATCGAATTTAATACAACTTTAATATAAATAGTAACTTTTAAACTGATATTAATTCATTAAAAAAAAAAAAGCTTTGAAACAAATGAAAATTTTTAGAAACGAAAACTAAATAAGAAATGGTGTTAAAAATACATTACAGGTGAATGAAGATAAATATGCCTTCAAATGTTAAATGAAAACTCGATTTTTCTTTCTGTACTCACTTTTCTTTTTTTTCCCTTTTTTTATAACGGACATTTTGAAATATGCTTATATCAACATAAATCAAAAAAATATCAATAAACAATTTTATAAAGAACATCTAAACCAATGTAACTTTTTTATATCATTCATATATGGGGGGGGGGGGAGAGAAAGAGAAATAACGGGAAAAGACGGGAAAAATACAAAAAAGAAAGAAAAGAAAGAAACAGCGAATTTAGAAAAAGAGAAATATTGCTTTTGTTTAGCATTTGGATGCATGATCGTCTTCATCTATCTGAAATGCATCCATAGCACGATTTCTCCTTTAGTTTTCATATCCAATATTTTCAAATTTTTCATTACTTCCAAAGCTTATATTTACGAAAAGATTGAATTATATAGTTTTTTTTTTTTTTTTTTTTTTTTTTTTTTGTACGACGGTTGTTAATTGTTTTCGACCTGATTATTATCAAATGATAAATATTGTATAAATGAAGCAACAAAAATTGAATTTCTTTTAAATCAAGCATCTTTAACTCATAATGTTAACATCATGGTTAATTGCCGTTTGTGAAAAAGTCTTTTGAAATTGTTGCTGTTATTCATATTTCCATATCCCGAAGTGTTTTCTTAACTTTAGAAATTACATGTATTTAAAAATAATTCATTCTAATTAAAATATATTTTAGTACGGAGGACTATTAGTCACAATCTACGGATTCTTACGATACCAGTTTTACGATAGTTGGACATTTGTCGAAATAAAAAATTTATCAAAACTGAATAATTTGAAAGCGATGTTATAATTTGAAAAAAAAAAAAAAACTAATAGCCCTCCATACTAAATTCTGTTTTTGCCAGAATTTCATCAAAGTTTTTTTTTTTTTTTTTTTACGCCAAAGCCGCTAGTAGGAAATGCTGATCGCCTGTTTATATTTATTTATTTATTTATTTTGAGGAGGAAAAGGGATATTTCTTTAGAGAGTAGAAAAGCGTTGTACCATTTTTTATATAGCACACCACAAAAAAAAAAGCAATAAAAATAATGATAATTTTTATCTGAGGACCAAACAATTTCATATTTTAATTTAGGATGAGAGCCTCCCCCCCTTCCCCCCGATATTATAAGTCAGTGCCTTTTGCAATTTGAATCACTTTTTAAATTTGAGTTAATACGTTTTTATCAGGTACATTTTGAATAAAAATATTTCATGCATGGAATAGCTTCTGCCTTTTATTTTTAATAATTATTTTATCTTTATGTGTGATTTTTCATGAAGACTTCTTCACTTAGGATACATTTAATATCGATTACTGACTGGAACAGCGATGTATCAAAGAATGCGGAAAGTGATGCCTGGTTACCTCATTTGCCCTTTCTTCTGCTTCACTGATCCTTCTACACATTTTACAGATAACTCAATCATGTGACATATTATTCTTATACAGAAAAGCATTCAAACGCCGCTCTTTTGAACCTTTTTGATCATTTTTTCGTTCAATACTCAGGTCTGTTGTACTTTTGAATGCATTCAATACAATAAGTGACGTGAAAATACTCGTGAAAAAAATACAGCAGAGAGGTTTGTTTATTTAAAAGGGTCTAACAGCTTTTAATATTTTAAAAAATTAACCTTTTTCGTAGGAAAAATTTTGGTGTATGAAATATTCTGAACATTTTGACGCTTCATTTATGCTTGTACGCACTTAGGTTCAAAAGTTATGAGGAAAATTGTAACAACTTCATTGACATTCCAAACTTTAATTTTCTTGCGAGTACTTTTTTGCTACTATCCGCAAGATTTAGGGCGGAGGGGGGGGGGGGGACATTTTATATAATGCTTTAAAATTTTTCACACATAATTATATTAAAAATATATCTACAAAACGAATTAATGTTTAGTTAAAGTAACTTTATCCAAAAAAAAAAAAAAAAAATTCAAAGTAGTTTATTTATTATTATTATTATTTTTTTTTTATTATTATTATTGCAATAATAGTAAGTTTTAAAATATCTGTAAATTCTCAATTCAATTTGTAGATATCTGTAGATAAATGTGTGTTCAAAATTCTAAAGCAATAATTGAGGAAGTTTTTTTTTTTTTTTTTCTTTCTTTTTCTTCTTCTTCTTTTTGCGGATTGTGATTGCTTTTCTGCCAGCTTGACAGTTACAATTTTTCTCCTTACTTTTGAATTAAAGGGCATAGATTTATAAATGAAGCGCCAAAATGTTCAGAATTGTTCATATATCAATATATATGAACATATAGCTTTCTCAATGTATTTTTTTTTCTTTAATCTTGTAGCCCCTTAATAATGATTAAATAAATATGGCTTAATATGATTCATTTTAAATTTTCAAAATCAACAGTAATTGATTTTTACTTTCCGAACACTATAGTGAGGAAAGTATTGTAATCATGTCAAAAATCCGAATTTGAGATTTTGATGTTTCTATACGTTTCAAGGTCCAATGAGTCCGTTTTCACTATTTTTGCGATGATGTATGTATGTGTGTGTGTATGTATGTGTGTATGTATGTGTGTGTGTATGTATGTGTGTATGTATGTGTGTATGTCTGTGAGTGAACACGCTAGCGTCTAAACGCTTTGTTCGAATAAGCTGAAAGTTGGTACGTATATTGTAAATCACCATAGTACGAACCCTATAGATTTTGGTGAATCTAGCACTTATAGTTTTTTTACAGGGACACAAAGAAAAATTCTTTATCATTACGGCCTATGGGACCAAAATCTTAAAAGTGCAATAGCATCTAAACGCCTTATTCAATTGAGTAAAAAATTTATACACATATTATAGGTCACAAATACTCAATTTGTATATATTTTGGAGAATCTAGGACTTATAGTTTTCTTACAGGGACATAAAGAAAAATTCCTTATCATTATGGCCAATGGGGCCAAATTTTTAAAAGTGTGATAGCGTCTAAACGCCTTATTAATATAAACAAAAAATTCGTACACATGTTGTAGGTCACAGTTGCACACACTGTATAGATTCTGGTGAATCTAGAACTTACAGTTGTTTTACAGGGACACAAAGAAAAAATCTTTATCATTATGGCCTATGGGACCAAATTTTTAAAAGTGCGATAGCATCTAAACGCCTTATTCAATTGAGCTGAAAATTTATATGAATATTATAAATCACTGTTGCACTAACTATAAACATTTTGGTGAATCTAGCATTTATAGGTTTTTACAGGGACACAACGAAAAATTCTTTATCATTATGATCTATGGGCTCAAAGATCAGTAGCGTTAAATAAAACATCGTGTAACATATGGAGAAAAATACTCAAACATTCTATTATGGTTTTCTCTCTTTTGTTTGTTTAACAACTCCTCCTTCTTTACTTTATCTACAAAACTCTTAATTACTCAATGTTCGGAAAGTCGAGTGGAGTCACTCCAGATTTTTTACATTACAAACTTGGTCGGCAGAATCTAAATTGATAACGCCCTTTCAATTTAAAGTATTATTACACTTGTTCCAATAAATAGTTATTAATAAATGCTTATCTATTTTAGCTAAATATAAAGAAAAGGCAATTTTAATCTATCTGCCTCATATTTTTATTAATTAGAAGTAAGAAAGAAATGTAGTTTTGTAATTTAGAAAGTCTTTATTTATCAACCTTAATTAATTTTAGAAAATTTGGAGTGGAAGGATGATTTTTATACCAACTATGTAAAAAATACCAGAGCCGAGAATCGAACTCGGGCTTTCCGCTTAACGCGCGGATGCTCTACCACTGAGCTACCCTGAGTGATAACCAGCTAAGCATTTCTCACATAATATTCATTGGTGAGGTCACCGAGTCTGCAAACGCAGCTATACCAAGTGACATAATTAATCGTGGCGCAACTCCAATAGACCACGAAAGGAAGGCCCGGGTTCGATTCCCGGCTCTGGTATTTTTTCCCATAGTTTGTATAAAAATCATCCTTCCACTCCAAATTTTCTAAAAAAAAAAAAAAAAAAAAAAAAAAAAAAAAAGAAGTTTTGTAAGTTTAACATTTTTTTTTTTTTTTTTTTTTTTTTTTATGTGTGTGTTTTCATGTTTTGTTGTTTAGTTATAATAATATTAACGACATGCCAGTTTATTTTTATACACGGAAAGAAGTAATTTCGTACGAATTTTATATATTAATCAATTTTTTGTAACTATCATAAAAATATGCGCGTGTGTGTGATTTGCTATTCTTTGCAATAACTAATATATACCACTATATCTATACATATATACATACAGAGAGAGAAAGATTATGTAATAATATATTTAAGTTATGCTTTAAAAAATAATTTTCCCTTAATAAATCCTTCACAACTATTTTTAAATTAAGACATGCTAAAGTTTTCATGCAATACTTGTAGAATACGTATTATCCTCAAAAGATCCTAATGTGTCTGTGACAATTAATACGGAAAACTTCATCCTAAATTTTCATATTTTTTGTACTCTTGTGCCATACTTACAATCGATTTTTAAACATTTGGTATTTTATTAATAAATATCTGTAATTTAAAATAGTGAAAAATGCATGTTAAATTGTTTTTATAAATGAGGATTTCTCTTGTAGATTTCTCTGTGTAGAGTTTCATAGATTTTTATTTCACTCTATTATATTTGATTTACAGAATTGTTTTGAGGCTAAAATATATTTTAAGTATTATCATTAAAAAATCATTAAAACTATCATGCCCACTGTTTGCAAATCATCTGAATTAGGATTGCCTGTTCAAGAAATGGTGCTAATCCACCTTTTTGAAAATATAAATAAATAAATAAAATAAATAACTACACTGTGAAACTAGCAAAACACACCCGTTTTGTGGACACACTTGGTTGCGGACATGGAAAAATCCATTCTTTGATTCAGCTATTGTTGAAGGACATGTTTTGAGTCACCGTGTTCTGGATAACGTGCAACATATGACACATGAAAATTTATATCATATATGCTTACTGACTTTTCCCTTGTAATTTGATTTTTAAAAAAATCTTCTAAAAAATAAATGCGATAAAAACGCTGTATTTAATCCTTATATGATGTATGCATGAATATCGGAACAGGTAAACAATTGTTCATTCGATATTTTTTCGTCGGACACTTCCTTTAAGTTCATAAGGGCGGATAATACTATTTATACTCAGTACAGATAATGGAAGTTTTAGAATTCTTATTATTCCAAAACTAATGAAGCAAAGAAATTATTTTTAACAAAGATTTATATACTTTTTCCACTACGATATTAAGAGGGGACAATACCTAATCCCGCGGACAGCCGTGGCCAATGTTATTCTATGGGAAAATTTGTTGCGACAATTACACATTACCTAATGTATATTTTTTAATTCTGTATTCGTAGTCAGAAAATTCATAACCGTTAAATGAGTACTCATTTTTTAAAAATTTATTTATTTTTTTAATTTTTATATTTTAATTTTGAGTTCAAAAATGCGATTTTTCACAAAATGCATTTTTCTCATTTTCTAGTCGCAAAATGAAATACTAAAATTTTAAAAAATCAATTTTTGGAAAACAAGTACTAATTTAACGCTTATGAATTTTCTAAATGTGAAAACAGAATTGAAAAATATTCATTAGGTAATGAGTAATTATGTAATCAAATTTTCCCATAGAATAACATAGGCCAAGGCTGCCGGCGAGATTAGGTATTGTCCGCTCTTAAGAGAATGGTGGATGTTATCAGTCTTTTATTAAATTACTGTCTTCTACTTGTAAAATTTTGCATACATATGTACAGAAATACAACAATACTTAGTATATTAAAATTTCCGAAAAACTATTTAAATTTGAAAAACAAAAATTACTTTTTTTTTTTTTTTTCAATTTTTAAAATGCTGCCTGCAAAAAATAAATAAATAAATAAATAAATAAATAAATATTTTTTTGTTTATATGCTGAAATTTAACGCAGTTTTTTAGCCTTCGTACACAAAAATATTTAAAAAATTTAATGGATCAATTAATACACAAACTAATACACAATTGTGTTTAGAATACACTATCTACCAATAAGTATTTGGACACTTTCGAATTTAGACATTTTGTCAAATACCTAGAAAGGTGCTTTAGGAATCATCTTGAAACTTTGGTAGAGTAAAGAACACGTTACATCTCATATATTTCAGCAAACATTGTTTCCTGTAAAGGAAAAGAGGACCAGTAAAAAATTAAGGAAAAATCAAAATGTTTTGAATTACCCTGTAAAAAGTAAGGCATGAAATTCATTTTGGATGTACGTGTGATTAAGAGAAATTTTTTCATTATCTGTATAAATTTTTAAGAGGATGGAGTATAACGTTTTTTTTTTTTTTTTTTTTTTTTTTTAACATTGAAATAAAAATTCACTTTTTTAATTATGACACGTAGGGTATTAAACCCAGAGCAAAGCCATTTTTAGGAAATTTGGCATACTACATTAGACACAGCATACTGCAATCAAAATGCAAAAATGTTAAATATCTTACGAAATATGAGCATATTTACGAAATAATTTTTAACTACGCATACGCTAGCTTAAGAGAAAAAAAATGATTTGCATAATTTAATAGCCAAAAGTGCTGAGCAACTTATATGAAAACCCCAAACAAATATCAGGTAAATTCAAAAAAGAAAGGTAAATTTTTAAGAAAAATTGAATAAACAGATTTCAGTTCTCTCAAAATGTAAAAGCTAAATTATAAGGGGTTTTACTCATATTTTTATTTTGATTCAAGGAATGCCTAATGGTATTAGAACGTTCGCTGATTGTAAATAAATATTGATAAAACACCATATCACTCTGTTCATTCTATCTCTCATAACATTTCAATTTACACGATATTTGTTTGGGGTTTTCATATAAGTTGTTCAATACTTTTGGCTATTAAATTGTGCAAATGAAATTTTTTTTAAAGCTAGCGTATGTGTAGTTAAAAATGCTCATATTTGATAAGATATTTAATATTTTTGCATTCTGATTGCCGTACGCTGTGTTTAATGTAGCATACCAAATTTCCTAAAAATGGCTTTGCACTGGGTCTAATACTCTACGTGTTAAAATTTAAAAAACAGAGTTTTTTTTCTTTTTTTCTTCAATTTAAAAAAAAAAAAAAAAAAAAAGTTATATCTCTATGAATATATGTGGTAACCTCATAAAAATTTATACAGATAATGAGAAAAATATGCATTTAAAGCATTATTTTTTACAGGTTAATCCAAAACATTTTGATTTTTTTTTAATTTTCTACTGGTCCCGTTTTCCTTTCCAGAACAAAAATTTCGCTGAAATATATGAGGTTATAACATGTTCTTTACGCCAGCAAAGTTTCAAGATGATTCCTAAAGAACATTTCTAGATATTTGACATAACGTTTAAATTCGAAAATATCCAAATACTTATTGGTAGATAGTGTATATTGTTATTCTATAATAATATAAAATTGGGAGATTGAAATTAATTAGCAGAGAACATTTTAAAAAATTTCAAAAAAAAAAAAAAAAAAAAAAAGTAAAACTTTAAATTTTAATTATATTATTTTAATAATATAATTAAACTTCTCTAATAATGTAATTGAAGTAATATATTATATATAATATAGTTGTCCAGAAATTTTACTGCATACTGTAACACGCTAAATCCAAACACGTACACGTATGTTAAACAGCTTATCATATTGAGCCATCTTCCCTAATTTTTTTAAATGAAATAGAGGGCGCTGTCACCATTCTTGGCAAAATATCATTGAATATTTTACCAATTCTTAAAGTGAAGTGAAAAAATTTACTATAAATGTCGTATGGTGATTTACTTGTAATTAAAGATATAAAATAATGATTTCGTAGTACTTTCTTGAAGCAGTGTCGTGGAATATTATTATAATCTTAAAATTTTATTATTATTATACTTAATATTTTATTATTATAATACAATTTTTTATAATTATAAGACAGTAATTTGAAAAAATTATATATTTAATTATAAATATACATTTTCCTCTTGCATTTCGTGAAAATTCTATATGTCATGTTTTTTGAAAGACTAACACTAAATAGATTTTAAAAACACTAAAATAAGAATTTTAGCTTAGAAGCATATATGTAAAAAAATTATTTTCTGATATTCGTTTGAACAACACTTTGTTTGTTTATTCTTATCATGCGTGGAAAAGAAAAAATTATTTAAAGTGTCATTAAACTTTTCTTTCGGCCAATTTATAATTAGTTGTAAAACATCCTGTAACAAATCCTCGAGTAACAACGTATTACTAACACGTTATCAAAGATATCTGAAAATTTGAAACTTAAAACACTCGTCTTCCTGTCATTAATTGTCTATAAACCTGCTATCTTCGAAAGAGAGAATGTAAATAGGCATTCCAATGGACATATTATATCCACTTCTCATCAAACATGCAATATGAATACAATTAAATGCATTTTTAAGTTTAGTCATGAACCTTTAATTGGGAAAAAAGTATTGGAGTTTATTTTTAGCTCGATTATTCAATAGGATAATAAAATAAAAACAGCGATTAGTTTGGATACGGGCTTGTGAGGAGAAGAATGGGAAGATCAGGTTGACAGACAATGAAATCGTGTTGAAGATGAAGGAATACTTTATTTAGCTTATCGTCGGTTAGAGTTCACTATCGATAACTTTCTCTCTTTCGTATGAATTATAAGTCACGAACACACTTAATATATGTAAATTATGCTGACGGAAAAGGCCTTTATTCATTTTCAGGGTCTTGTTTTAGAAGCGCGTGAGTCTCATATTATCTTTCGTGTTTAAACACTACATTCAAAAAAAAAAAAAATATTTTGATTAATTATGAAATGTTTAAAAAAATTTCTAAAACATGAAGAAATTTGTAATAAATACTAGTACTCAAGATAACTAAGGAAGGAAAACTATCATAAAAAATCATACTTTTCGTTTGAATTTAATTAAATTTTAAATCGCTTCCAGTAATAATGTCCAGTACCTATCTGTCATTTTATTTTATCTAAACATATATAGTGATTTATACTGATATATAATATACGTATTTTTACTTCCATTACCCGACTACCGTAGGTAATGGAAGTATTGTATTCGGTCCAAAAATTCTATATCGAGGTTTCACCTGATTTACATCTTTTAAGGTCTCCTGAGTCCAAAAGAATGGTTTTTTTGGCAATTGGTCAGTGTGTATATGTGTGTGTGCAGTGTTGCCAATTTAGCGGAATTTCTGCTAAATTTAGTGGATTTTTGACATGATAATGGGAAAAAATAAAAGTTTAGCAGATTGGATTTTACATTGCACTAGTGCTACACTATGGGCAATTGAAATTTTTAGCGGATTTTCATGCGTACTTTTAGCGGGGGAAAAAAGTTTGTCTTGACAACACTGTGTGTGTGTGTTGTATGTATGTATGTCGGAAATCTTTTGACTATTATATCTCATAAACTAATAACGATTGAACTACGAAACTTTATAAATAAAACTGGTCTGGTGTACAAATGAAATTTCCAAATTTTGGTGAAAATTGGATAATCGGAAGTGGGACATCCGAAACCGTAAGTCTATATCTCAAAAACGGCTCTAACGATTTTCGTTAAAATTGCTGTATAAACACTCTATTAGATATCCTTTCGAATGATGCAGTTGGTTAGTTCAGGAAAATTTATAGGCGTCCTGTATAAATAGCTGAATTTCAGGTCCTGCAAGTGCGTTCTTTTCCAAACGGCTGAATCATTTTTTTTTTTTTTCAAACTTGCCACATTAATCCTCTTTTAAATATCTGTTTACATGTAATTGTTGTTTTCTGGTCAGCAATTAATTATGCCAAGCTTTGGTAAAAGTCGACGGCTCCAGCGATTTTTTTTAATATTGTTACATAAACCCATTTTAGATACCCTTTCACATGCTTTACTTGGTTATCGCAGGAAAATTAATGGTCATCCTGAGCTGATCGATCAGTTTTAGATCTAGGAAATTAGTGTTTAAATAAATAAATAAATAACTCTACAATTTTCTTTTCATTTCTGTTTCTTAAAAAAAAAAAAAAAAAAAAAAAAAAAAAAAAAAAAATCGCTGTGTAAATTCCGTTTTATGTTTTTACACGTGTATTAACTTTTTCTTACCAGAAAATTTTTAGGTGTCTCTTTCATTAGGTCAATTCTATGTCTTCTGATAACATTATCTCCAAAAAGTGCATGTAATACGTGTAATAGTGAGTAATGGAAGTCGTGTAGTTGTTTCACACCAGTTTTCTTTTTTTTTTTTTTTTTTTTGGTTATGTATTACTATCAAGGCCCGTGATTTTTATCCCTCATTTTTTGCAAAAATGAGGTGAGTAACATGTGTGTGTTGTAACGACCAAATTACACAGTTGACTACTCAGCTTGCGGAAAGGAAATAATAATTTACGTAGCGATTGTTATGTTGGGCAGAAGAATTAATTATCCCCTGTATGCTACTCATTTTAAATAAAAATTGAGTAATTTGCCTATCGCAAAGACAAACTTCATAAACATCTAGCAGTTCCCAGAAATCAAATAAATAAAATAAAATTTTTAAACTACTCTTGAATTCCTGTTTAAGATAATTCGAAGTTTTTATTTTATTTAAATGCGTAAAGCTGAGGTTTCAAAATTATCGTTTGGGCGGGAATTTCATTCTCAGAAAATTAAATGGAGTTCGGCAGGCAATGATAAAACCGAATCAATTTTGGCAAATATATTTTAATTTTCAGTTAAATCAAAATCAGGGTTTTTTAACACTTTCGCGACCGCATGTTTTTATCTTTTTCACAGTAAGGTCCGCTTGCGGGCGTTATTCACCCTCGTTACAATATTTCAGAGCAAAATTCTCCTTATTCACATTTATATTACAAATGAATATACACTATAGTTATACTCTTTATAATCACAGTATTTATATCCATAGTATATTGATAGTACAAATATGAATATTGGGTATATTTTTAAGAAATAAACAACATACAAATTGCGAAAGAAACGCCCACTCGTGGAGTTAGAGATTTTCAAATGACGTGAATCTACGTCAGCGGTCGCAAAAGTGTTAATAAGAAAATTCAATCTTTAGAAAATTTACCAATCTGGCACAAAAAAAAAAAAAAAAAAAACTTCCAACTGGCACTCTTTTTTATTTTTATTATTATTATTTTTTTTTTTTTTCATATATATATTATGATTTTATTTCTATTGAAAATTTTTATTTATTTATTTATTTTTCTTATGCCACATTAAATTGCTTGATTGGTTTATACGCACTTTTTTCAGTTTCTTTCTTTTATATAATACTTTTAATACTTAAAAATAATCAAACCTGTAATTATTTCAATACTATTATTATTCTTATTGCAAAGCAAAGTTTGATTAAACACCGATTGGAAAATTGCGCTTTGTTTGTGCAATTCAGTCAAAGTTTCTATTGCATTCATAAATTCAGTGATGTAATTTTCCGCGGGAAAGTTTGAAATTTACTACTTATTAGTTGTCTAGAAAATAGATTTCCCAATTTCAAAATATAATTTTAGCATTTCATTTAGTAGTGAAGAGATCTTAAAAGAAAATTCTTTTAAATTTTGAATAATGTTCAGTTAGTATTAAATTCTTTTCATCTGCCACCATTGCCTTGTCTTCAACAAAATTTTCCATATTACTTAATATTGTGAGAAACAAATTAAAACGAAAGGCAATCAAACGTGTTGGGCTCATTTCTTTTTTTTTCAATTTTACAAAACTCCCCTCACTGAGAAAAATCGTTTCTCAAAAATGGGCAAAATTGTGCCAAAATAACTCCGAAACAAATATACTCAAATTTGAAAATCCCATGTACTCATTTTTCAGTATATTCACATGCTCAAAAAATGGGGTTGACCATCATGAATCCCAATAGTATCTTAACCCTTTTGCTACCAGAGCCTCAGAAGAAAAACCGCCACCACAGCCCAGACGTCTTACTATTTAAATATGATACCAATTGTCATTTATTTTTGTGGGATGTATCTATAACGTTCTAACTAAAACCAATAACATCCTGTATCTATTTTATTGTTTTATAACATAACCCGTCTGTGTGTGACACGATTTGATGCAAACAATTATCATAAACTGATAATGAACACCCGTCACATATTTGTGACGCCGGGCTCAGGTAAGAAAATCGGATCGTCACATATATGTGACGCTGGTAGCGAAAGGGTTAATCATAGATTCTGATTGATGATGTATTCTTCCGCATACCAGTATTTATTTACAAACTTTTGTATCAATATTTCTCTAATTAAAATTTCAATTATTGAAAATTTTCAATATTTTTAATTGAAAAAAAATATCTTTTTGTTAAATTGATTTTTTTTTTTTTTTTTTTTTTTTTGTATTGTAATGGAATATTCATACACACTTTTGTATATTATTATATTATTATAAAAAATGCCTCTCACACAGTGTTGCCAATATATTATTCAATAATCACCAATAATTTTTAATTGTAACGTTTGCCTAATCACTTCGAAGATTGATAGTCTATTATGTATATCAAATATCACATATCAAAATTATTGGTGGTTATCGATTAAAAATTCCGCCATTTCTGGCAACACTGTTGTCACATGTTTTCAAATTGATAGCTGTTTAATTCATAATTTATTATAAATATGTCGAACTAAAAGAAGTTCTTTTATAGAATTTCTACATATTTAAACAGTAAAAGTTCAAAAGCAAATTTTTTTCCTAAAATTTTCAGAACTTCCACTTCGTCGAAGTTTTATACTGGTGTGCGGAAGAAACATCACTAATCAGTATGTATACTTAAGATATTGGGATTCACGATGGTCAACCACATTTTTAAGCATGTTAGTATACTCAAAAAGGAGTACATGGGGTTTTCAAATTTGAGTATATTTGTTTCGGAGCTATTTTGACACAATTTTTCATTTTTGAGAAACTATCTTTTACAGTGCTTTAACAAATAAAATGGTCAAAATGAACTTCTGCTTAAAGTCACAGCGGTAACGTCCTCGATATTACTTTTTATTATTTTGAAATCTCTATTTTATTTGCACGTCTGTTGTAATCTTTTACCCTGAAATAAGTAACTTTTGTTTTACTAGTAATTTACCCTCGCTTTAGACACTTTGCCAATGACACCAACTGACGATGAAATGAAAAACCTATCATAAATCACTTTTTTATCCATAATCTCTCAATAGCTTGCAAATTGCTACAATTGAATTGCCATTAAACGCCGCTGAACTATTGAGAGTACAAGCACATGCTAATGTAAAATAAAGGTTATGCATGGGTTGTTAGCGTACCAGGTGACAATCACAGTTGACATTATTACAGAAACTCCGGCCTCGAGTGTATACTATATTTCTGCAAACAACATAATGAATATGGTTACTTTTTTTTTTCCTTTTTCGGGGAAGTCATGAGTGAAAATTGATATTTGTTTTTTCATTTCGTTTTCGGTATTTTTTTCTATAAAGTAACTTTTAAACTGATTGTTTTCTCTTATATATATGCCACAATAAGAGACCTTGTAATTTAACACCTTATAATTTTGAGGTATAAGATGGTGTAACGTCTCCATGATTTCCATTTTATAAAAGTGTTATTAAGTTTTACCTTCTTTGATACGAAAGCCTTATAAATGAATGTTATTTTGCATCAATGACATTTCAGCTTTTTTTTTTTCTATGTGTACAACAGAAACGTCAAGAATACAGCGTGACGAAACAAATGTAATTTCTATTTTCATTTTTGATACTATGTTGCTAATTAGTATTGTTACGCACTTTTCCTTATCTGTATTAATACAGTCTGAGTTTTGTCTGTAAAGTTCTCAGAATCAAAAATTTTTTAAGATATCTTCATGTTTCACACTTCGTAAAAGTCAAACATGACTTCAGAAAAATTTATCTGTTTGTGTGTGTGCTTGTGTGTGTTGAGGGGGAAGGGGGGGGGGTGTCGTTATGTCTCTATGTCTGTAACGCTATTTTTGTCCGGATATCAGCCGTCCACGTGAGAACGGTTGAACGGAATTCAATGGCACTGGTAAAGGATTTTGGTCTGCACCCAACGAAAAATTTTATCGATCGAGCTTTTGAAAATTTTGATTATATTTAGAGATATGTGTAAAAAACGCCTGCGCATGCGCCATAAGTCTTAGTCTTTTGTCAGTAAAACGCTTTGAATGAAAAAAAAAAAAAATCGCTATCTTTACGTTATAGACATCATGGAACTCCAAAATGATTTCTGACTATTTTCTCTGAGTGCATGGAAGGGATGGAGGTATATAAAACATTTTTTATTCGATGAAGTGTTACGTGAAAACGGCTTGTCAGAGTACATAGATGATATCTTTTCTTATTTCTGAAAGTTTATATATATATATACATATATATATTCCTTTAACAGTTAGATTGTTTTGTAAGTAAAACATATTTCATCGCACGTATTGATGGTTAAATGTTCTATAAAAAGCTGCAAAGGAAGTTATGTAAAAGGAGGATCTATTACATTTCCCATACACCCCGCGACAAAAAGATAGGTACAAAGGTTTTCTTTGATTTTTCATAAAATAACATTATCTGAATTGTGCTTATCATTTATTATTATCATAAAATAACACTATTCCCGGACTAATTTTTGTTTTAAGACTAATTTGGAAACATTTTAAGACTAAAATTTTTCTAATTTAAGACTACACACCGCGACAAAAAGATAGAAACAAAGGTTTTTTTTTTTTTTTTTTTTAATTTTTGAATGTGTTTATTTTGAATATGATTCAAATATTTAATCTGTTTTTGATATTATAATATTTTCTTATGATTAATAAATGATCAGCTCAATTTAGATAATGTTATTTTAGGAAAAATTAAAAAAAAAACCTTTGTTCCTATCTTTTTGTCGCGGAGTGTAGTCGTAAATTAGAAAAATTTTAGTCTTAAAACTTTTCAAAATTAGTCTTAAAACAAAAATTAGTCCGAGAATAGTGTTATTTTATGATAATAATAAATGATAAGCACAATTTAGATAATGTTATTTTATGAAAAACCAAAGAAAAAACCCTTTGTACCTATCTTTTTGTCGCGGGTGTACGTATGATGTTTTTTATAGTTTATTTTTTCATATTTTTAAGTAATTATTTTTGTAAATGCTTATAATATAATTACTATATTTAGTCCTTTAAATTAAAAAATAACAATTGCATGTATTAATTAGAAAAAATTCAATATTGTTTTTATAAGGATTTATGGAAATTATACTTATCTCTGGATGATTGTATTAAATGAAATAAATAAATAAAAAAATAAAATAGAGCTAAAAAGCTGAAAATGTATGTTCTACAGAAAGTTTACTTACTTTATCTTTTAATTAAAAAAATAAATAAAATCGATAAAAAATATTCAAAACAAACAATCACCGATAATTGCCAAAAAAATTAACTTTTTCCTCCAATGAGCTGACTCATCTTTGCCACATTTTCTAATATTTCCGTAATAAAATAATACTCCATCCACTGTAACGAGAGGTCTAGAAATAAAAGTTAACATGTTATTATACATTAGTTTCCACATTCTAAACAAAAAATGTTTGTACGTTTGCTAATTTTAAAGTAATTTTTAAAATAAGTGATATTAATTTATCAGAATGAACTGTGTTCTTTAAATGACTTGGATGCAGCTTTAGTATAGTACACTCTTGCTGCCATTTAAAGTTTTGTCCCATTTTGGCGATGAATAAAAGTGGCTATCGCAGTTACGTTAGAAAAGACAATGGCGAGAAACGAACGAGCTACTTCGGTGCCAAATTTCAAATTTCGTCGAGTGGGGCTGGCTACTAAAGTTTCTCCAAATTATAATTGTTTTCTCTATTTTATAACGTTTATGTATTAAGTGATTTTTTGCTGTCGATACCAGATTCAAATATCGCCATAGATTCAGCATTTGACGAAAATGCAATGCAATATATATATATATATATATATATATATTTTGAGGCAGTTGAATATTGAAGAAAAAGTACAGCATTAGTATAGGACCCTTTTGGCAATTTTATTTACTATTGTATCTGTTTTTCGGAACGTAAAGGGCAATAGAAATTATGCTTTTTAGACGTTGAGAAAATTAATGCTCAGAAACAATTAAGCAATAAATAAATAAATTTCATCAGATAATTTCAAATAAACTTTTTTTCCCCCCCGATAAAATCTATCACAGCTTCCTCTTCTAGATATTGAGAGTAAGAAATACGTAAAATTACTTTTTTTTTCTGTATGTTACCTGTTATTATTTTAACGTCTTCATTTTATTTATTTTCTTTTCTGCAATTTATTTATTTATTTATTTATTTTTTTTTTCGCTGTTTGATCTTATCATTTCTGGAAAAGATTTTAAAATGCATTCTTCGATATAACATTTCTCCTCTATACGAGAGTTGAACACAATATTTCTTATCTCGAAAAAAGTATTTTTGATCATTTGTGCACTGGAGCAATTAGTTAGCGTGCTTTTGCATATTTCAATAGTCTAGATTTCTTAATCCTAGATCAAATTAAACGAAAAGTTGTGAAATGTTTTTTAATGACAAATGGGGAAAAATTAACCAATTATATGGATACGTTTGGATTACATGAGATTATTCCCAAAAATGCACTTGAATGAAAACCAGGTAAGCAAACAAACTGAAGCATTATATAATTTGAGTAGAAATATAAAATTTTGAATATCTGTTATTAAATTAAAATGTCTTATAGTATCTGTTGTTTTAAATCGTAAGATATCGATATTTTTCTTGGTTGCAAAATTTTGGACTTTTTTATTATTTGTCCATAAAGTATATTTCGGTATTACAGTATGTATGTAATTTATTGACTTTGATATCATATGAAGTATTTGAAAATGCCTCAAATAATTATTACTCACCCTTGATTATGAATTCAAATTTTCTGTCTGATTTTAATTGGAAAAGGTATGAGATCCTGCCGATTGCAGTGGTCCTCATGACACGACTCCAGGAAAATTTCTTCATATCTTTACCGATCATGACCCCTAGAACCCAAAACCACCCTCCGTTCAAAAATTTATATATATATATATATATGTGTGTATAACGCTTTTTCCCATGTTATGTTGTGAACACGATAACTGGAGTAATTTTTATTTAAATTTAACAAACTCGGGGTATGTTGTCAGGACAGTAAAAATCTCGGCCGAGTTCGTAGATGGGGTATCCAGCTCAAAGGGGGTGGAAATTTTAATTTTCCCGTAATTTCTTTAATATCGAAAATAGGAAAAAACTTCAAATCGGGCGAATTACCGCCTTACCCTAAAGAACAATTTTTGTATTTAAACTTTTTCGATAGCTTCAATTGCTTAAAAGTTAGAATTTAAAAAGTGATTTTTCGTCAGTTGTGATGAAGACGACTTTTTCTATAGCTTTAATTGCTTAAACTTATAATTTGATGCTTCCGTTACGTGAAAACGATAATGAAAAACATCACTGAAAAAATAAAAAACATGGTAACTAATCATTTAAAAATATATAATTAAAATAGCACGTTAGTCTTAATAAAAATATCGTTTGTGGTGAATAGTTTAGAACTCCGGTTTAGGCAAAAATTTAAAATTAACGATTGAAATTGGGAGTAATACAGCTTCCTCTGACTTTTTATCTTGTGGAAACAAGATATTGGTCTGTGAAGAGATATGAGGTTTTCGTGGGAAAAGAAAATGTAATGACGCGAAAGCTGCCATTATCCATCGCCAAATTTTGTCGTCAAATAACGAATTTCGTCGTCAGCTGTAAAATTTTGCCGCCAAATCACAATTTTCATTGCTTAGTCGCAAATTTTGTCACCGAAATCTCGCCAAATCATACAATTTACTAAATTCGTAACAATTAACATTGAAATTTAGTGGTGCCCAAATGGCCCAATGTTAACTAAAGTTAAAGTTAATGTTATAATTGCAAGTTGAAATTGTAATTCCATACAACGTAAAGAAATCTACCTTTGCCTTTAAGCTTGCCAAAAAGGGATTTTTTTTTTTTTCAATTCAATCGGATAATTGGATTAAAAGGTATTAAATAAAAATTCCATTTTAACTTTAAAATGAATAAAACGAAAGGACTATTTCATGCCAAAGTAGACAAATAAAATACACGTTTATTTATATATTTATTTCGGAAATAAATATTTTTAATTTCGCGTGAATAATAATAAAAATTAGAGAAAAATTACTTATCCTACGAAAATTGGTGCACTTTCTTTTTCTTTTTCTTTTCTTTTTTTTTTTTTTTTTTTTTTAATCAGGAATTCGTATGAAAATAAATATTTTCATTTAGATGTTTATCACTAGCTTAAAATTTTTATTTAATTAAGTAGTAATTTTATTTTCTACAGTAAAACAGAATTTTCCGTTTTTAATGATACTTTATGAGTAACTTATGAAATTCTTTTATGTTATCACCTAAAATGTAAATAGTTATAATTTGGAATTTATTAGATTTTATTTTTATTTTGTAATTAACATAAAAGTCCTTTTTTTTTTTTTTTTTTTTTTTTTTTTTTAATGAAACAGCTTTAGTTTGGCAAAATTTAAAATTTGGCACCGAAGTAGCTCGAACGTTTCTCGCTTAGATCTTTAGTTACACATTTGCGATAGCCATTTCAATTCATCGCAAAAATAGATAAATAAATAAAATAAAAAAGATTTCTTGCTCAAATGAATTAAAAAAAGATAATCTCATTAGATTAATGTCGTCATTTTTTCTTATTATATCACTGAACTGAGTCCACGAGCTTAAATATTATCCATTTATAAATCTTATTTTATTTTTTATTTCATTTTGCACTCGCGCTTTTTATTTCCTAATTCAAAATTATTAATAAAAAGTTTTTCGATACTGTCCATTTTGAAACTGATTATTATTAATTTTCTTTTCTTTTTCTTAAAAAAAGAAGAAAAAAAAAAAAAGACAGAGATTTTGATGAAATTCTGGCAAAAGAAGAATTTAGCTTAGTACGGAGGACTATATATATTTTTTTTTTCTTTCAAATTATAACATTGCTTTCAAATTATTCAATTACATTTTCGATGTTGTGTATAGGCAGTAGTAGGCAGGGTAATAGGTGAGGCGGAAGTGACGTCATCGAAGGGGGGCAGGAAGTGACGTCACGAGTGGAGTTGAGTTGTTTTCCTCCTTCTGGTAGAGTTGAGTTGTTTTCCTCCTGTTGGTTGAGTTGTTTTGGTTTCGGTTTCTCGTCAAAGATGACGAGGGTGTTTTTGATGGGTTGGTTGGTTGATTCTCGTGAACGGCGACGGCGATATTTTTGATGGGTTGTTGGTTGATTGATTCTCGTAAAAGATGACGAGGGTGGCAACACTGAGATACATTTTTCAAAATGGCAACGCTTCTTAGTTTCGGAATCGGGACTTGTAAAATTTTTAGAGTTTTTAGAATCTGGACTTGTAAAAAATTTGAGGATACTGCGATGCGTGACGTCAATGGGCGCCATCTTGTTTTTCAAGTTCCAACTTGAGATCTGCACACGTTGAAATGATTATTTTGTAATTAAGAATGTTTTAATTAAGAATTTTACGAATTCATTAATTTCACTTTGATCTGACCGCTAGAGGAGAAAGATATATGTGTAGCTTTGTGACGTTACCATTCATGTGGGAACTTGGAAGCAGTCCGAACATGTAAGGATCTGCTGAGATGGTTATTTTAATTTCTGTAATTAAGGCAATTTTTAATGAAGGTGTAATTAATGTTTCCATTAAAACGAATTATTTTTGCTGACGAAACTCCACAAAGGTTCAGAAAATGCGGACTTGTAAATTTTTTTGGGAATGGGTTCAAAATGTTTGTCTTTGACGCCGGTGTATTCATTAGATATGTTTTAATTAAAATTCTAATGAATAAGTATGCCGCGATTAATATTGATTGGGTCTGGCCGTTATTGAAAGAAAACATGCGGCGGCCATATTGCATCGTGACGTCACGCCGATTCATGCTACGGCTTGAACGAGGGGGAAGTAGGGATGGAGTGTGACGATTTTATTTTCGTGGGAAGGGTCAAAGCGTACTGACCAATCCCAAGTCGGATGATAACGGCGTTATTGGGTGTAACTGTAACCTGCAGAGGAAAAAAAGTTTCGTTAACACGGATTGGCATTAGCGGGATGTTTCACTTCCTTGTATTTTCTTGTGGGTGTTGCGTGGTGATTTTTGTGCTTTTGAATTCTTCAAAGTGTTTGTGGACTTAGACTTTATTTTTGGATTAAAATGAAAAGATCGTGGCCTAAGTTTGATGATTTAATTGACTTGAAGCGTAATAAAACAGCTTTGGATGTTAAAGGAAACAATTCTACACCAGCGTTTCAATCAGGTGTGCGGATAAATTCGAACGGTGATACAGGATACACATTGAATTGTTTGCCTCAAAGTACAATTCATCTGGGAAATGTGAACTTTATATCTGTGCAGGAGTTTCTCGGACAGACCCGTGTTCACGTTAGGAAACATGTGTTTGATGTTGATGGATTTATACATCCTACGAAACAAGGATTGTCTTTGTCTCCAGATATGTGGAGAGTTCTGTGCGCTAACATAAACAGTGTGACTGATTCTTCAGGTGGTAAAACAATCATCGTGGATAATCGCATTTGTGTCGCCAAACAATGCAAAGATGGAGAAAACGTATATGTTTTTCAAGAACTGTTTCAACGAAAATATTTGTCTTTTCAATTTGTGCCTAAAAGTGTAGTGCTTACTGCAACATAATTTCAAAAGCTTATGGAATGCAGGTCTGCTGTAATGGATAAGGTAAAAAAAAGTCTTGTTTTATATACCTTGTTCAGTTTTATTCAAAAAGAAGTACAGTTAGTGAATCGAAATTTTGCAATTGTGGATTATAGCATACGATTTCCAGAATTGTTTGAATCTTTGACAAAGTGCCTGACTACTGCTATAACTCTTAAAATAAATGAAGTTATGAACTGTTTTGGGTGTCGTGAAACAATCGCAGTGGATTTTATGCATGATTGTAAGACAAGGACTAACGCTGAGAACTTTGCGGACTATTTTGATATCGCCTTTTTCAAATTAAATTGGCATGATATTGCCAAAGATTTTGTGCATAAAAATTTAAATGCAGATTTGGATACAATTGTCAATGAAGAGGAATTTTTTGGTTATGTTGATGTTAGTGTTTTGTTGAAAAACTGTACATTGATAATGAAACTGTTTTATAATTTTTTAATATGTATTTTTTATTGAATAAATATTTGTTTATTTCTCTAATTTTGTGTTATGTTTTTATTTTTAAGTTGTGTTCAATTTATTGATTTTAGAAAATATTGTGTGTGATTAATTTTAGAAAATTATAATTAAAAAAAAAATGAAAATGTATATACATATATATATATTTAAATTAAAAATATGTGTTCATTTTAGGTTTGAACGCCGTGGAATTAACATCAAATTAAAACTGCTGGGAAATGTCCAAGGAACTTAAGCAGCTGTATTGTGATCCTGCTTTACCCGGTAGCTTTAGGGGAGTTAATATTTTGCAGCGTGTGCTAAAGGGAAAAGTAACATCTAACGCTATTAAAACATGGTTAGAAAAAAAAGATTATTACACTTTACATAAACCTTTAAGGCATAATTTTTCAAGAAATCGAGTAATTGTAGGAGGACTAAACGAGCAATTTCAAGCCGATTTAGTAGACATGCAGTCTTTATCAAAATTTAATGATGGTTTCAGATATTTATTGACATGCATAGACATTTTATCAAAATGTGCCTGGGTTATTCCTTTAAAAGATAAAAGAGCTAATACAATTGTAAAAGCATTTCAAAAAATCTTTTCAGATAGACTCCCCATTAGGCTTCAAACAGACGCTGGGAGTGAATTTAAGAACCGGAATTTTCAAAACTATTTAAAAAATAAAAGGGTGCATTTTTTCCCCCTATTTTTTCGTGTTTTTAAAACTTTTTCCACAGGATAATATCCCGAATCTGTTATTTTTTGAAGTTCTTCTCTATAAAAAGTACCTTCTATCTCCTCTCCGGCTAAATCTTTTAACTTGTACACTATTGGATTTCTTTTAATAATTTTATATACTGTAAAAATTTCTCTTGTCCAATTCTGCTCATATCCTTTTTCAAATTGCAATTTTTCTCTGCTTATTCGAACTGTATCACCTATTTTGAATGCAGATTTTGGCATAATAGACGTCTCGTCCAACTACTCGTTGTGTGTTTCAATTACATTTTCGATAAATGTCCAACTACCGTAAAATTGGTATCTTAAAAATCCGTAGATTGAAACTAATAGACCTCAGTCCTAAAAAAAAAAAAAAGTCGCGAAGGGGGTCCTATACGAAAGCTCTGCCTTTTATATTTATTTATAATATTTTCGATTAAAGAATTCGGGGAGTGTTTCGTGCATTTCTCTGTCCCTTTTACACCTTTATTCATTTATTTCAAAAGACTACAAACACTACTTCAACCTGGGCAACGCTGGTAGACCTGCTAGTTTTGCATAAAACGCTTTCAGTAATTAAACTATTGCTAACAGATCATGTATTTATATAGGATGAATCGTAGTACTGTGCTAACTCTTTATTTTCCAAGGAATATTTTGTAAGTGAAAACAACATCAACCTTTAATTTCGTGAATGTTTGTATTTTATATACTTTAAAAATGGTTCTAAAATCTTTTTTTTTTTTTTTTTTTTTTTTAGCTTACGATGTTACTATAATTAGAAAAGTAAATAAGTTTTCGCTTTAAAAATTCTCATTAATTTTGTAATAAAAATCTGCATATATAGTTACACTCATCAGTGCCTGAGCCTGTCACGCTTTAGGATAAAGAGATTTTCTTGGCCTGTGTCTGTGTGTGAGCACAAGTTGCCACCTAACTTTCATACATTAGTTAATTAAAAAAAAATCTAATTGTCCGATCGATAGATAGGCTGTTTAATCCGACGAATTCAGAAAAATCGCTCCTTTCATTGGATACCTTATTTGTAAAGAATTTTTTATTAGTTTTTTAAAATTAATTAAAATAGGAAAATAACAGCTTTAAAATAGATATTTGAATTTTTAATTGTTGCCATTTTTTTTTTTTCTCCAGCTTAAAATAAAATATGCTTTCACGTGAAAAAAAAAAAAAAAAAAAAAAAAAAAAAAAAGAGTTGTAAAATATTTAATTTACTCATGGATATGAAAAATGACGTCTGTAAAATAATAATAATAATAATTTTAAATTTTAAAGGTAACGAGGAGATAAATAAAGAGCGAAAGTTTCGCACGGGCTTGCTAGAAAATGAATTATTTGGAGTGAAAAATAAATAAAATGAAATTATCATTTTTCAACGGGTGCCTTAGTCGTCCTACAACTAACTACTATAATATATTTTTCAAAGTAGTAAATTCTTGCATTTAATTTTAAAAAGATACAATATCTTTGTAATTTTTATTTTCGTAATTACTTATATCCATTCTACATATCTTTATTTGTATAACTTCAATCACTGCTTTGAAATTGTTTATAATACATTAGTTATGAAAAATTAAGAAACAACCTACTTTTTTTCACCTTCCTATTATTATTATTTATTTACTTATTTTGCACAAATTGAACACATGAGCATAGAATTTTTATGTTTTGATCGTTATCAAATAATTAATCAAATTTTGGATTACTTTTAATTTAACATCGTGGATAATTTAAAAGTAATATTGGATTTTTTTTTTTTTAATTATCATTTAATTTTTATTATCATTTATTTTGCCTTGAAGAAATTTAGAGAACAACTGGAAAAAAAAATGCGCCTGGAAGTTTATTTATTTATATTAATTTGCTTTATATGAATATATTTAGAGATGACAGATCAATTTAAATCTTTCTCAAATCACTGATTGGATTGTTTTAGTATTTTTATCTTCTTTGAGATTGATTTTACTTTGCTTGTATTTAAAACGTCAACCCCGGAAGGTATCCAAAATCCAATTTTACTACTTAGAACTTACAACGAACATAATAACACTTCATCTTAACATCAAGATGAAAAAAATCATTGGACACTCTCCAGGATCTTTTAGTAAAACTGAAAATAGGCAAATAAGCATTTTTTTCTTTCACATTGTTTACGATAAGGATTACTTTAAACTTATTTCATAAGAAATTTCACAAAACAGCCTTTTGGAAGTGTCGTTAGAGTTAAAATTTTTGTTTCATCAAATCATTCTTCATAGTATATGGAATTTGATTTGACATTTTCCAAGTTAATTGTTTGTCACTTTTGACGTGTATAATTGCACTGACTTTGTTTATTTTCTTAAGCGTCAGTTCGGCAAAGAATGGAAAATCCAATTTTTACAACCAAAAAATCTCAGCAAAAACAATTACACCTCATTTTAACGCCTGTTTGAGAAAGCAACCACTATATAATCTGGAGAAGTTTTCAACACTAGTGACAAAAACCACGCGGTGTTTTACACGCTGTCGACTCTTCAATCTATTTTTAATGTCTTTGGTTTATTTGGTTCCTGAGTTTCTTGATGACAACGGGGCTCCATTTTTATTTTTTGATTTTTTCTCCCCCTTAGCAGGTGAGACTGATAACGAGCTGTTCCATGATAAATGGCTCCTTTTGTTGTTTTTCATATCTATCCGGAAGAAACTAAGTTAAATTATGAACACTGTTTATTTTCTTTGTATGATGAACGCCTACTAACATATAACTTAGTTATTTATGGGAACAGAAAAGTCATTTCTATTAAAATCAGCAGAGCAATGTTTCAGCAAATCTTTTAACATTTGCATCTTCACTTGTATATTATCTCTATTATTTTGTTTTTTTTCACTAGACAGTGCCTATTATTATGTCATTTCCATTTGCCCATTGTCGATGAATTAATTTTAGAACACTAATCTTCCATTCATCTGTCATGTGTTAAATTTCGAGTTACAATTCAAGTGACTCGTTCACATAAGATTCATTTCAACAGCACAAAGATGTAGATGATCG
This sequence comes from Salticus scenicus, assembly GCA_963930645.1. NCBI lineage: Eukaryota > Metazoa > Arthropoda > Arachnida > Araneae > Salticidae > Salticus > Salticus scenicus. Next base: position 187,928,165 of record OZ005655.1, on the reverse strand, counting down.
TTTTGCTAATATCACCGATGAACTTCTGGAAAAAAAATTTCGTTTCGGATCCAGTCTATGTTATATGAAAATTATCCAAAATTTTAAACAATCTAATTGGTGACCCTCAGATATATTGGTAAAGTAGAACAACTTGAGCGTGTTATTTTGGAGACATTAGCATCCATAAATCAACAAATATGCTTTTCTATTAGTCGTTAAAAGTTACATCAAACACTTTCAAAATTAAGGAAAATAAATTGGTAATTTTTCGCATATAACCAGTGGTGGTTCGTCATTGAGGGCACCGGGGCCTGGCCCCACTTGAATTTTTCTCTCTATTAAAAATAATGTAATATGTCTTTCTTTCATTCTTTCTTTCTTTTTTTTTTTTTTTTTTTTTTTTAATTCCAACACTTGTAAAAATGTATCTATCGAGTTAAAAATGCGCATCCAATTTCCTCTTATCCTTCTCGGACGTAAAGTTTGCATGTCCCTTTTTCCGCTTTTGTTTTACCGAATTACTGCTAGTTCCTATTCGGAGTTCAGCCGTTTGGGCACTTTGATTTGTGCCCGATCTCGCGCCTTAATTAGTATAGTATTTATTGCTTTGCGCATGGAAGAGCGGGTTGACACATTTGGCGAAATAGAGCTTTATCAGTGTTAATATTCCCATACTTTTAAAGTGTTAGGGGCACTTGGCGAATTGGTCCATGTAACGCAGTTTAATGAAAAATAACTGTCTCCTTTAAAATACATTAACCACAGGGATCGTGGAAAGAATTTGGCGACTTTCACAGTACTTTTTATTTATTTATTTTTCTACTGATAGTGAAAAAGAGGATACTCTTGCGATGTTTTTTTTTTTTTTTTTTTCCAAATAAATCTATGATTGTTTAAAAATTAACAGTGATAGAAAGGAATTCTGTTGAAAATTTATTGACAAAAGGATTAAAACATTTTTGAGAAAATCTATGGGACAGGAAAGTTTAAATGCACTTGCGATTCTCACAATCCACAAAGACTTTATTTTCACAATTCCAAAATTTAATGAGAAAGTAATTGGAAGGTTTGCTCGACAAAAAACCCGGTGAGCAGAATATTTATTTTTGTATAAATAATAATCAGATTTAAATACTTGAACAGTTTCGGCTACCTAAATTTGTAAATCTTTTTATTATATATATATATATATATATATATATATATATACAAAAAAAAAAAAAAATCATGCGATTTAGTGTAATATTTTTTTATAATTATTGTTTTTTCAGTCAAATACTATTTGATTAAAGTATTTTTTATTTTTAATAATAATAATCGTATTTACATAAATTAATATTGATTACTAAAAAAAATATATTTCTAAATTATTATTATTATTAAGCGATAAATCAATCCTTTTTAAATATATATACATACGCACTTTTTTTTTTTTTTTTAAATAGAGCGATGGATTTTTAAAGTGTCTTTATTTGCGTATTTTTAACTCGACATTATGCAAAAAAATTGCAAAGAAATAAAATGCTAGACATTAATTACTTTCTCTTACCCATAAGGTTGAGAAAGTAATGTTTTAGGGTCAAATTTTCGAACGTGAGTTTTTGTTATATTTACATATTCTGAGGTCCCCTGAATACGAAAATCATGTTTTTAGCGAATGGTCTGTGCGTCTGTTATCAGCATATCTCAAGAACAAATGGTAGCAGAAATTCCAAACTCGGTATGCTAAATGTGTATCATATAGAGATGCTACAGTAAGCTTTTCGTTGAGATGAAGCAAATGGTTCGTGTACAGGGACACTCAAAAGTATTCAAATACATTACGTCTATGGGGGAAATTGCAGGTAAGTAGAGTTTAACATCTATAGACTGCACTAAACCAAATGAAACGAAAATATATATTTTTTGTAATAGAGATAGTCAACTGGGAAAAAAAAAAGATTGTGTACGTAGGAGCCCCGCCTCCCCCTTTGAGGGGAGTAAATTTTCATGATGAGTATCTTTCAAAAGAGCTCGCCAATACCTTTAAAACAAGTGGTTGAACCATCGATCTGCGATAATTTAAAATAAAGTTATCCATTTCTTTCATTTTAAACATTTTTTTTAATGTAATATTGAGAATAAATTCAACTTTATATATATATATATATATATATATATATATATAGTTAGTGTTATACTAATTCTCTAATATAGAAATCGTATGCATTATCATAAAAGATAATTTTTTTAAATAATAATTTTAATAAATTATTTTTAAAACAGAATTATTTTTTAATAACCGAATTAAGTTCTATATAAATGTAGGTGCATTAATGAAACGGGGGGTTGAGGAGGGCGGTAGCCCCCTCACACAGAACTAATTATCATATAAAACTCTTCCAAAGCCTAATTTGAATTGTTTAACACAGGTTTACATAACAGTACTCTTTATCTTACCTCTCAATCTGCAACCTGTATTTATAGTATTCAATTTCAGGGTAAGAGAAAGTCGTATGAGTTTCACACCAAATTATTTTTTATTGCGACAGTTATAAAATTTTGTATTGTTGAAGAAATATAAAATTTCAAACTAAATTTTCTGTACAAGCTTAATTTTTAATTTTGATATACATTACAAAATCACCTAAAGTTTTGAAATTTTATATACATTTGTCTTACATCATTGTTTTTAAATAAACTAGAATATAAAAAAAAAAAAAATCACAAATACTTTAATTTAAAAATTCGACATTTTTAAAATGTGTATACATTTTTAAAATACCGTTTATGAAATTTCTAATTTTAATTTAATTTCTTATATTTTCGATATGCTTTTAAAAACAAACGTACAAGAAACATATATATTAAATATATAATGTTTTCGTTTATACTTAAAAGATTCAGAGTTGTTATGCACAAAAGTAAAAAAAAAAATGCATGCAGAAGTATTTCAGTTTAAAAACTTTGACATTGTAACATTGTAATTTTTTTTATATTCACAATGAATTATAATAATAATAATAATATACATAGAACACCCCAAATATTAAAAAAAAAAAAAAAAAAAAAAAAAAAAGATAATTTTCCCCATTATTCTTTTTGCGTTTGAATTATTTCACATGTCGTGCAATGGACCGGGCCCCACCTGGGAAAGTTGGCACGAGCCGCCACTGCATATAACATTATAGAATCATACTGTCAACAAATCATCAAAATCATGACTGTCATATTTGAAACAAATAAAGTTTTCTTAATTCAAGATATGAAGTTATAGATTGAAAAAAGTCATTAATAAAAAGTTTGTTTGCATACTTGTTGCTATGAGTGAAAACCTTTAATCTTAAAATATTATCATTTAAGGATTTGCGAACTGTTACATACTAAACCAAATTACAACTTAATTTTTCCTTGTTCAATAATATTTTTTTTTCTCTTTTTTAATTATAAGTACATCAGAGTTATACCCGGTAATCATATCATAAATCAAAATGTACTCATTTAGCTGAAGTTGTGAAACTGAAGGTTAAAGGCAGGTTTCAGAGAATAGATGAAAAGTTTTATTTTATAGCCTAGCGTTAAAGGAAGTAGATGTTTCGAACTAGTTTTTATATGTTTATTTAAAATATACATTTGGAATGCGTACAGTTTTTTTTTTTTTTTTTTCGTTCGTGTATGTGTATGTGCATGTGAGTGTGAGTGTAAATGAAGCATGATTCAATAGCATTTGATATTTGATTAAAATATTATTATAACGATGCGATCAACATGTTGAACAAATTTTAACATTATTTACCAATGTACTGCAGCTGGAGACACATTTAGAAATGTTTGTAGTAAAAGTATAAAAATTTCAAAATTAACATAAAAATTAGCACTAAAATTTTGTTAAACATTGCCTTAAAAAAAGAATTGAAGATTTATTTTATTTACTTATTTATTTATTTTTTCCATCGCCCTTTTTATTCTCATGAAAATTATAAGAAAATTTCTCATAAATCAAAATGTTACAATTGATTAATGACTAATATAATATCTGCATTTTTTTAATGTACAGCAAGCAAAAAAAAAAAAAAAATAAAAATAAAAAATAAAAAAAAATAAATAAATTAAATCCATTTACCCCAATTAATTTCGTCACAAATCGTCCTATAAATATGTGGCTGATGGCAATCGATTAGTAATAATGTACACTTTTTAAATAGTTAGATTTTGTTTAGGGAGTCATCTTTACACATCACATACTAAAATTTATATGCTTTTTTTTTTTTTTTTTTTAATGGCAATCCCGATTTCTGACAATTTTTTGTATCAAGCAGCCCGGAAAATGATAAACTTTATATGTTTCTCTCAATTTTCGTAGAGTTACAGGCTATCAAATTATAGGGGATGCTTAATGTTAAATGAATATGACTGTGACAAACATTAATTTATATCTTTCTCAAAAAAATATTATATTCAAATTTCATTTTTCTCTGCGTTAGAATGAAATGATTTAAACATATTCCAGGCATATTTTTGAACAAAAGACATTTTTTTTTTATTATGAAAATTATTAATAAATTCATAGTCCAAAAAATTATGAATATACTAATACCTATACTAGTTTATGCACGAACAGGAATCATCAAAGATATGAGTTTCAAAATTTACAACTCATTCTTATCATTATTTTTCGAGTTTTATCGATATTTCATTTTTTATTGCTGTTAGAAGACTATCACTTCTTAGCATTTGTGCCATCTATAACCTTTCATACATAGAAATAAAAATAGCTATTCAAGTAAGTTTAGATGCATACATAGTTTTTTAATTAGAATTACTTTAGTTCATTTTATATTTAAAACATATATCATATGTACTTCTTTTCCGGTTATTATCTGAATGGAAATAATACTTTTCTGTGTGAGATCTTAATTAATTATTATAATTTTTTTTTTAATACAGGGATGAACCCCTAATACATTTCCGTTTTCAACTATATCAAGAATTAATTTCAAATGCACAAGCTATGCTATTCCGAACCGCCTTGATCTCAGAAATTTAAATATGGAGTTAAAAAGGGGAGTTGCCATTCGAAAAAAAAAAAAAAAAAAAAAAAAAAGATGCTATTTTCCGAACCGCCTTGATCTCAGAAATTTGAATAGGGAGTTAAAAAGGGGAGTTACCATTCGAAAAGTTGAAGTGAATTTAGAATAATTCTCATTATATACATTTCTATGAAATTTTGTCATATTAAAATTATGAAAAATGGGACGACAATGCCAACTGTAGAGTGACTAATGGTATCAGACCAATTTAGGTCAAGGTCCAACTAAATATCAAGTTCAGTTTCATTTTGTTTATTGGTACGTGAGATACAGCGATAACAAAATTTGTGGTACACACAGAGAGTCCAACATTTTCTAAAAATGGTCAAGTTGTGTTGAGGAAATCTCAAAAAGTGAAAATCCATCGAAAACCAGAAATAAAAATTTTTTGCAAATCCAATACTTTCTTCTATTGCATAGAAGAAAGTAAAAGTGAGTAAGCTATGTATTATTTTCTTTTATATAATGTTTACAATAAAATTAATTTTTATATAAATGAGTAATTTATTTTGTTAACATTCTGTGGTTATTTTGCATGGGTTTTTGCTAGTATTATATAGAATTTTAAATTGTAGAATGGTATACATAAGTAATTTCAGAAGATTTAGTAGAACAATTTAAATCAAATAAGTAACGTTATTTTAAACGAAAATTTTTCATTCTCTTAAAATATTGGCAGTAGATTTCTGAAAATAAGTAATTATTATTTCTTATTCATAAATAAGAATTATTTTCTCAAAATCGAGAAAACAAGTTATTTATACAATTCTTAATTAAAAGGAAATTAAAAATAAACACAAGATCGAATGTAAAAATAATAATTAGTTCTTGAATACATACATTAGTCATTTTTAAAATTAACAAGTAAAAATAGTAAATTAAAAATTTATATAAATAAATTAACATTCTCAGTCTCTAAGAAAAAATTTCTTTTTTTTTTTTTTTCTTTTTTTTTTTTTTTTTTTTTTTTTTTAATTGTCAGTAGTTTTTGAAAATGTTATTATTTTGCTTTACATAAGAATCATTCTCTCGAAAACCAGAAAACAGTTTATCATCTGTAATTTTTAATTAAAAGAAATTAAAAATCATAATTTAAAACGAAAAAGAATAGTAAGTTCTTTCATACACACATGTAAGGTAAAGCTAGTAGAGTTTTCGTACAATTCAACAAGAAGTTATAAAAAAAATCTAACTTTTAATTTTTTGCTAAACTGTAGGTTCACAACTTTGAAGTGATCCTTCTTCTACGCATTTTCATTACTATTTTGTTTTTATACTATGATTTAAAGCAACAGCTGTAATAAAACGAAGAGAGCTATTATCCTTATAGGGTAGGAGAGATTGCGTTTAATTTTAACTACAATTAAATTGCTAACAATGATAACTGCACTTAAATAACATTGGTATAAGGTTTTTGTAAACAAATATTTTTGTATTACATGTAGGTATTTCAATTTAATAATAATTATAATTATAATAAAGCAGAAAAAAAAAAAAATAGAAAGAATTAAAATTTTTTTATTTAAAGAACATAAATTAAAAGAAGCAAAGGAAAAAACAAGACTAGATAACAAAATGTAACATTTAGTTACTACATAATATATTTAACTTAAAATTAATACAGTTCCTTTTCAGTTTGAATGGTTTCTTGTTTGTTGACCTAATCTGTCGTTGTATATAATCGTTGTTATAAATTATGCAACTTTCATGCAACCACCTGCCACAAGTAAAATTTGATTTTGTAATACTACTTTTCTATAAAAATTCCTAAGAAGAGTTCTTTTTTTTTTTTTTTTTTAGCTTTTTTAATTTAAGCAAACATTTTTGAAAACAAGACAAAATAACCACGTTTAATCTTAGACTGTTCAAGCAATGAACATTCACATTTAAGTGGACTCTCCGCTATCGATATTGTAGTACTACGTGGAGCTCCAGAGCGCCAGTTGTACTTCTTCCTGCTGATCCCCTATGTGCGCAATCTCTCCTAGCTTTACCTTATATATATTATATATACGCAAGAACTTGCTATTCTTATATATATACATATATGCAAGAACTTACTATTACCTTAGCTGTGTATATACATACACATATATAGTTATGTATTTTTGTAATTTAGAAAAATAACAGTAAAAGAGTTTACTTAAATCTGAGATATATGAATATTTCTTTAACCTATAATATATTTGTCATGCGTTATTATTATTATTTTTTGATGGATCAGTTATTTTGAAATGGAAAAGGTTAAAGAGAGTAAAAAACTGGTTGTCTTAAAAATAAATAATTACAATTTAATTTAATTTAACGGGAAAAAAAGGAGACGTAAGATTATATGTTTATTTTATTTTATATTATATATATATATATGTGTGTGTGTGTGTGTGTGTGTGTGTGTGTGTGTGTGTGTGTGTGTATATATAATAGATATCGTAATAAAATTTAATCTTTATATTTAGCAATTAATAGAACTAAAACAATAACAGCACACTAAAATATAGAACTGAATTTAACATAGAGGAAAGAATTACACAAAAAGTTGCGATATAGATTAAGAACCAATGAGTTACGATAGTAACTTAAAATACTTACGCCGACCTGAATGATAATAAAAAAGGACCATTAAACTTATGAGAGGGAAAACAAATAATAAATCACAGAATTAATTGGATATAAATGCTTAAAATTAGAAGCATACTTATCAAGGGGCGCATACTTCATAAGCTGTGAATTACTTTAACTTTTAAAATACTTTTTAAAACAGTTAGTCATACCGTGTGTACTGAAAATAAAACCTCCTCATAACACAAAATTTCTGTAAGCTAACTAATAATTAAAAAACCAGAATCTCAGAAACTCAGACATTTTAATAATTTTAGCAAACTCATTTAAAAAAAAATAATCGATGATGTTTAAAAATTTTTAAGGCACTTTGTGTAAATTCAAATTTCATGCGAGATATTAACATATAAAAGAATTTGGTTAGCTCTATTAGCAAAATCGTACATTCAAATTAAAAAATTACAGTTTTCAATAAAAAGCTTTGAAAAATAAACATTCCCGATACTGTTGTAGGGAATAGAAATATTATTACCGTAACTGTTACACTCAGCAGATTTTTTTTAATACATATATTTTTATGCAAAGTATAGCCCATAAGATTAATTTGAGTATATATATATATATATATATATGTATTTGCGCGTGTATGTGGGAGGGGAGATTTGAAAAGGTACCCATTTCTTAGGGCATATAAGAATAATACTAACATTCCTAGTATTTTTCACTCTCTTGCTCGTCATTATATACAACTGGATATTTAATACAATTTCAAATGTTTTTTAACAAAGGGTAAGGCAAAAATTAATCTGGAAAAAATATTTTAAATAAGTTAATAAAAATTTGATTAATTTATTCTGCCTTCATACTTTGTTTTATCTAGTAAATTTACATTTCTCTTTATATATTCTTACTCTCTTCCACCGGAAGAAAAGACCACAGGTGGTGCTAAAAAAGAAAATATGGGATCTGTAAAAGAGATCTCACTCTAATTTGAGCTGACATTTATAACAACTCCCCCACTCTTCAACCGTAATTAAACTAATAATAGTCCATCTTGAAATTCTCGTTTTTTCCCATAGGGAAGGTAAGAAAGACGTGACAAGAAGAAAAAAAAAAAAAAAAAAAACCACCGAATTATTGACGACAGCTGGGATGACAACATACGCCAAGTTTTCCCTAAATCCCTCTTGCTAGCATAAACGCTGGGGTAAACGTTTCCGTAAATCCTAAAACGTGTGGGTTCCGTAATCTAATATTTGAGAGATGCTGAAAATGGACGCAAAAGATGAAAAAAATTCAAGTTTCTGAACGGTAAATTACTTGAGAATCAGAAAACGAGTTTTTTAACCTGAGAATAGAGAAATTAGATGCTGAGATGAAGCGGGGAAAAGGAATATTAACGTTGAATTATATGTTACAAACTTTTAATTTTTATAGTATGAAAAAGACCATTTTAAGTTTGAAATCATGCTGTAGTTGAGCTCAAATAATTTGCATGTCCAGATACATGCAGAGTAAATCAGTAATTCGTATACTTGTAATCAATGTGAGAGCCGTTGCTTTCTCAAATATGGGAATATCAATATAAATAAGTATAATTACTAATAATTTCAGTTCATGAAAAGCGTTACGTTAGTGCTTTTAACTTGTTTTATAAATCCCTTGAGTAATGTACACTCTTAAAACTCTTTTCTCAAAAATAAGCGGAATCTTCTCAAAAACAAGCAGGATCTTCTCATTTTTGAGAAATTTCATTTCTTATAATAGCTCTGAGTAGGAACCTATTATTTTTAAGAATTTTCTTTTTCTCATTTAACTATTTATATCATATTCACTCTTGTAATATTGTAACGAAAGTTGTTTTGTTTATGAAGTCCGTAGCTCCGAGGTAAAGCATCGATTTACGAAACCAGAGATTGTGGGCTCGTTCTCTGTCAAGGGAAATTGTTTAAAAATGTTTTTTCTTAAATCTAAATTGTTTGTTTTTCCCTTTTTTGTATGTCATTATGTTTAGTTATTCAGTTAGTATTATGCAATTTTCAGAGTTTTTGAATTCTAGAATATTCATGAATTGTATATTTAATGATGTAAAATATGAAATGAATAGTTAAATGAGAAAAAAAAATCTTAAAAATGAGACGGTCCTAATCGGAGAAATTATAAGAAACGAAATTTCTCAAAAATGAGAAGATTACGTTAATTTTTGGGATGTGTGTTTTACCAGTGTAAAATAAAAGAAAAGAGAAGAAAAGGAAAATATTTTATTTTATTTCATGAAAAGAAGAAGAAAAAAAGAAAGAAAGAAAGAAATTATTCCTACGGTAGATATTACTTCTATAAAATTCAAAAATTCAAACTATATAACAAAATACAACCAACATCGTTGCTTTCTTTATTCTATTCCATTTCTTAAAACAATTTTTATAGATGCCACACGTGCCACATAAACTTTAAATTTTACGTCTACTTTTTAAGATAGCCCGCGATTATGTTTTATGTAAAAATTAAATCATTAAATTCATTTTTTTTAACTTAATTTTATTTAATTTTGCACGCGCACTTTTTATTTCCTAATTCAAAATTATTTAAAAAAACTTTTTCGATAGTGTTTGTTTCGATACTGATTATTATTAATTTTCTTTTCTTTTTCTTTCCAAAAAAAAAAAATGATTTTGATGAAATTTCTGGCAAAAGCAAAATTTAGTTTAGAACGAAAAACTATATTATTATTATTGTTTTTATTATTATTATTATTATTATATCATCGCTTTCAAATTATTCAATTATATCTTCGATAAATTTTAGATTTCGATAAATGTCCAACTATCAAAAAATGATTTCGATAAATGTCCAACTATCGAAAAATGACACTGCAAAAATCCCAGATTGAGACTAATAGTCATCAGTCCTAATAAACCGTTTTAACCTATTCAAAATATCAAAAATTAAAGTTTATTTTCATTTATTTATTTTATTTATTTATTTATTTATTTATTAATGGAAGTATAGAAATACATTTGTCAAGTTGTTACTTTCGATAAAATTAGCTTTTCCTGGTAATTCGCTCTTGAAACGTGGTGAAAATATCGAAGAAAACAAGCTGCTTTGACAATTTTGTAGGAATAATTGGAAATTCTTCTTCCAATAGCAAATAAAAGCGATTATCGCAATGAGAAAATGTTAGAGTCTAACAAACACACGTCTTCCACTACCCACCACTGCACTTATTATAAACTCACTTGATATATATGATATATATATATATTTTTTTTTTCCCTTAGCATAATTCTCATTCCCAATATGTATATATATATATTGTTGCGTACTCGGAGATTCGTAAGTTGTCCGAGAATGAGAGGCGAAACTTGCAAAAATTCAGTAATTTATTCACAGAAAGTTAGAGAAAAATACAGGTCTATAAACCAAGTATCAGCTTCAATTCACCAGCAAACACAGCTTAAATAACAGCCGTTAACAGAAAAAGTACAGTACAAACTGTATAGCAATAACACATAAAGCAAGACTCATTCAAAGAGGCTCAAAGCAATGCAAGCATTCGACGGAACTCACTAAGACAGATCTGAGACTGAACTGCCTTTGCGAAAAAAACGTTCCTTTTATACTTCTCTATCGAACCCGGATTTTTCGAAAAAAATCCAGAAAGTTGTCAACCAATGCGATTTCAGCTTCCATATTTGGCATATCGTAAATAAAGATTTTCTCGCCAAGGTCAATAAAAAAGTCGCCAAGGAGGAAAAAGTCGCCAAATTCATTACCATTTTAATGCGTTTTTAAGGGAAAATTAGACTAATTTAACGCTAAAACGACTAGAAATGCATAAAATTAGCATTTTATCAACTTACTAAGCCTCTTTGAAAGAATTTATAGAAAAGAAAATATAATTATTTACAATTCTGTAACAATATATATATTATCTCGATTTCTTACTACAGTCGGTAACAAAATTATTGAAGCACACATCCACATTTTTCATTTATTTATTTATTTATTTTTTTTTTTTTTGTTACTTTAATCTCTAATTTTTATCATTAGCTTACTTTTTCATAAGAGCATAAAGACTAATAAGACCATGACTCGACAAATATTCACTTAACAAAATAGTGTTTGGTGCACATCTTTTAAATCTTTTAAATACGAATTATTGCTAGCGTTTCAATAATTTTGCTACCTGTAATATCACCACCCTTATCAACTTAGTTTTATACTAAATTTTCTATAAATGTGGAATTTAGCTGTTCGATCTCTTGTCGTTTTGGAGTTTTGCAAGGACTCTTACCTATTTTCCTGTAGTAATCAACACACGATGGATAACACACGGAGGGACATCTAAAATGTAGTTTATATAGGAAAGAAGAAAAGTATTAAAGCCATTTTTGAAATACCGTTATTCGGCCATACTTCAGCTTTTCATGGCCCACTTCCGATTTTGTTAGTTTCATTAAAACTAGACAAACTTATCTATGCACTGAGCCTATCTTTACTATAAAATTTGATTGCGTTATTTTTATTTTAATAAGTAGATGACAGTCATAAGACTTTTCCTATCCTTTACAGAAATTTACACGGAAAATTATCCAATTTCCAAAAAAAAAAATCCTCCCTTTTTTTTTTTTTTTTTTTTTTCTTTTTTCTTTTTTTTGGTCTAAGCCACTGCCACTAAATTAAAAATCTGTAAAAATCTATCAAAGAGAGTTTTTTTTTTTTTTTTTTTTTTTTTTTGGGGGGGGGGGGGGGTCTAAGCCACTGCCACTAAATTAAAAATCTGTAAAAATCTATCAAAGAGAGTTTTTTTTTTTTTTTTTTTTTTTTTTTAAGACTTAAATAATTGCTAAGCTTAGGGGATGAACTTGTTGAGTGACATTTTTTAAAAATGAGACTTATGTTTTTATTAAAATCACACAATCAACTGTGGAAGAAAATCATATTTATTGAAATTTTATTTTTCCGACTGAGTGAAAATAATGCCTGGACCGGGACTCGAACTCAGCATTACTCACTCAGACAACCTTCTCTGAGTGAGTAATGCTGACCGGGGTGCGTATCTCCGAAATGTTGGCGCACGCAGAACAAATTCACAATTTTTCGCCCGAGAATGCGATTTTCGCCAAATCTGGAAGTGCAAAGAGAAACTTCACGCCGCTTAACCTGTATAAATAAACATCCGGCGTTTTTCTTTCTTTCTTTTTTCTTTTATTATTTTTTTTTTCTGATGATGATTAATGTAGGATTTAAATCGCAAAACGAAACATATCTTGAAATTAAGAAACAGTTTTCCGAATAGAGAAGTAGATAATAAAATGGTAATATATTAGCATTGAGATCCGATTTCATGTATAAGGCCAAAAAGTTTGTAAAAATTGTTCAAACAAATTACAAATTCTTAGTAAAGTGCATAAAGAATGTTCATAAGTCCAAATCAGTAGTACGCCATTTTACATTTCAACTATTTTTATTATCATTTTGTATTTAAATTTTTAAAATGTACGACTTTATAAAATATTTCTCTTACAATGCAGTGCTTGAATTTTCATAAATTATCACCTTATATTTATCTATTATGTATTTTTAAAGAACATCTTAATCATAATAAAATAGATATTTCGTGTTAAATTTTATGGTTGAAATTCATAAAATTTTCTACGTATAATTTCCTCCTCGGACATGTCCATTTCTCATTCTTTACCCCCCCCCCAACCCCAACATACAAAGTTATAAAATAAAACGTTAAACATTTTATTAATGCTATTCTATTTGTTTTTCAGTAATCATAAACAATCTAACTTAATATGTTATACAAATCAAAGTAATAATGATGCGCATAACCATTCTCATCCTATATTTATTGTTACTAATTTCTATTGAGAGCGAAATTTATTCATATTAAAAGGAATGAATATGACAGAACACTCAACACAGTCGCAGACTGAAATGCCGCACCTCATAGGCTACCCTCTATCCGATTCGATACATTTGACTTATCGTAATTAAATGACTAATTTTATTAGGATTGTTTTCGTACATTAATTTCCAACATAACTGATCCCCATATTGCAAGTTCGTGGGAAGTATTGGCCTAATTTGTCAAATGAAGGAAACACAATTTTTAATTACTAAAGTTTCAAATTAAAAAGTTCATATTTAATGAAGAGTATTAAAAAATATATTTTAAAATATTAGTCTGACATGTTTACGACAAAATATTGGCATAATGGACGTTTAAACGAAATTTTGCTCTATTTTGCCATGTTAAAAAGAAAACGTAAATTTTGAATAACATGCGAAGTTTACAACTTACATTGTTCCAAAGCAATATTGTCCTTATCAATAACATAAGTGATATTTAAAAACTGATGCACCCATTTTACAAACTCAATATCTAAAATACACACAGACAAGTCACATAAACCAACCACTAAAAACATAATTTTTGGATTCAGGAAACCTCAAAACATATAAATATAACAAAAATTCAATTTCGAAAACTTGATCCAAAAACAATACTTTCGCGACCTTTTACGGATAAGATAAAGTTAATTAGAATAAGAGAATAATTTTAAATTAATTAAACTTTAATTGCATTTATTACATTGATTTTTATTTATAAAAAGAAATGCTTTCATTTAATTTGGGGTAGCCCTGTATATTTACTATATATTTTACAAACACAATATGGTGTACTAATTTAGCACAGAATTTAAAACACATAGCACGACATGAAATGACCTTTCAGCAATTCCATTGTATGAATATATCTGAATTCTTTTGTGGGGTTCTGTGTAAACTTCTAATAAAGGATATACATTCTACATTGTATACGAAACATTCTTTCATGCACATAAAATAAAAATTCAATTTATTTTATTTTGTTTCATCCAAAAATATTAAATTGTATTTACCAGAAAATTCACACATAGACTTAATGAATTTGAATTCTTTTCTTAGTCACTGTACACGAATTACTTAATATTTCATCCGAGTCCCAATATCTATTCTTGAGGTATGGTGATAACAAACACACAGACACATTCAGGCAACCGCTAAAAACCTAATTTTTTGTTTCAGGATACTTAAGCAAATGTAGCAAAAACTCAATTTCGAAAATCTGAATCAAAAATAAAACTTTTCATACAATATATGGGTAAAATAAACTAAATAATGATCATAATAATGATAATCTGGTGTGCCACTCACACGACTTTCTTTTTTACCCTGCATTTCAATATTATAATGACAGATTGCACATTAAATCTTAAGATCAATAGCGTAAGAATGTAAAGTTTAATGTACTTTTCAAATAATCTAAAATAGGTTTAGAAACAATTTTATTTGACGAAGAGAAAGTAAATAATAATAATAATAAAAATAATAATAAAACAGAATAAAATAAAATAAAATAAATGTATTTCAAGGATAATTTTAAAGCTTTAAAATCATAATATTACAAATATACTTCTTCATTAATCTTGATAAAATAAATTTAAAGGGTTTTCTAATAAATTTTGGTATTAAATTGTATTATCTAAAAGTAACGATACAAAGACTCCATTGACACATTTTTAACAATTATGATTCAGGGAGCCTCAAAACGTGTATATATAACAAAAATTCAATTTCGAAAATTTGACCCCAAAATAATACTTTCTCTACCATATATGTTGGTAAGAGAAAGTAAAATAAATAAATAAATAAATAAATGTATTTCAAGAACAATTTTAAAAGCTTTAAAATTAGAATATTACAATTTTATTTCTTCATTAATCTTGCCAAATTAAATTTAAAGGGTGGAGGATTTCTAATAAATTTTTGCATTAAATATATTATTTAAGAATTACGATACTAAAACTCCATTGACACATTTTTAATAGTTTATTCTCTTGGGGAAAAAAAAAAGATTGCTCGAATCCTTAACGAATCGTGAATGAAGTGGAAAGAAGGGTTGCTTTGCGGCAGAGAGGATTTTGGCGCGAGCTACAAAAATTCGCCAGGTTCGCCTGTACGCGCCAACACTTCGGAGATACGCGACCGGGGTGTCAGCCTGGATAGCTCAATTGGTAGAGCATTGAGCTTGTAAGTCAAAGATCCGGGATTCGAGTCCCGGTCCAGGCATTATTTTCACTCAGTCGGAAAAATAAAATTTCAATAAATATGATTTTCTTCCACAATTGATTGTGTGATTTTAATAAAAATTGCATTTCTTTCTCCCATTATCTAATGGTGTTTTCCATTTCCTGCGGCTTATTTCTGTCGAGCTATCTACATGATAGACCAGAGATGTTTCTGCCTTAAGGTTGTCTGAGTGAGTAATGCTGACCGGGGTGTCGGCCTGGATAGCTCAATTGGTAGAGCCTTGACCTTGTAAGTCAAAGATCCGGGGTTCGAGTCGCGGTGCATTATTTTCACTCAGTCGGAAAAATAAAATTTCAATAAATATGAGACTTATGTCTGAGAGAACTTTTTATGGTCTCTTGTAAGTATCAAACATCTACTGGTACTTCACAGTCTTTGAATAAAGCAGTTATCGGCACAAGAAATTCTTATGTACAGGATTCAACTATTCCATTAAAATATATTATCTCTTAAAAGAAATAGTGGTTAAAAAACACACGTGTAATAAATAGTTGTATTAAAAAACACTTTAGAAACACGCATTTAAAATTATTAAATTTAATTAAAAACATTTTTAAAAATTAAAATACAATCAATTCAGAGCTTTTTCGCTTTAATTTTTAAAGCATCTTCAGGCATGACAAAAAAAAAAAAAAAAAAAGTTACTTTTTTTGCAGTTTAAATACTTAAATAGTAGTTTACAGTTACACAAATTTGACATATTATTGTTGAGGAGCAGTCCATTGGCAGGAAAATATATGAATAAATTTGCAGGAGCTATTGGAAACACAAGGTTGAAATTTTGTTAGGCCAGCAAGGTAGTGCCGTTGAACTAAAATAATCATACGCGTGAGATGCGAAACTGTGTTAGAATTTTCTTGAAAGATGAACTTTGATTTCTTGCCTTTTTTCCCCATATTTCTTGCTTCAAAGTTCCTCTTTTTTTAAATGTTTTTAATTATTTTTTTTTTTTAATACAACTATTCCATTAAATCTTAACTATTGATTTTTTTTTTTTTTTTTCAAATTTAATAAATTGTCACATAAAATGTTCATTCACTTAGCTCTTCAGTTGTGAGTATACCATTTCTCATGAACGGACTGTAAATGTGATCTTTCTTGAAATTTTCAATACGAATCACGCGTGGAAAATAAATATAAAAAGGTGATGTCGTGGTTTGTGTTGCTGTTGTTCACTCAGTGTTGCCAGATTTGGGGACTTTTTTATTCAACTCACACCAATAATTTTGAGAAGTGATATTTGCTATACATAATAGACGTTTATCTTTCGAAGTGCTTAGGCAACCGTTACAATTAAAATTTAGCGGCGGGGGTTGAATAAAAAAGTCCCCAAATCTGGCAACACTGTGTTCACTATCTGTGTTCATGCCTTTATTCCATTTTTTCAGATTGCAATAATTAATCGCTGCAATTGTTTAGAAATGGAGTGAATGTTTATTAACTGGTTCTAAAGTAAATCATGTAATCAAGAAGAACAGACATATATTTCCATAGCTAATTTCATTGAGCATTTCGTAAAATTGGGTGAGAATGACCTGAAACAATATAAATTGGCTCAGTTAAGAAGAAGCTTTTTAAATTGGTTTCTTTGTACAACCACTGATTTTTATATAATGAAGACTTAGTGATGAAATTCTTCGTTAATTGGAGTTTATTTTTTACTTCCTGGTTTTTTAGCTGCTTATAATTAGTGGATGAGAGTTATTGTAATATGACACGTTTTTCCTTGAAGCTATCAATATCTTATAGCTTGTGATTGGTATTAGCTAATTCATGGATTGATTATAATTTTATTTTTCAGAATATGAATCCCAATTTAAAGAATTTTGGCAGTAAAAAGCTTAAAAATTATTAACAAAATTTGCGACTTTTGACTTCTACCGAAATGATCAATTACACAGAAGAATTCAAGCAAAATTACGGGCAAAGCCCGGCAGCAGATTCCAGGCAAAATTCTTAAAAAGACATTTGGACCATAAATGATGTATCCCCTGTATTTTTTTAATTGAGACAAACATACAGCATTTAATGAAATTCTTTGAATTAAATTAGAAAAACTACAGCTCTTTTATATCAATCGGTATTTGTATGAATGTATAAATAAACTCTCTCAAACAATAAAAATAGAATTATATTTTCAGTTTTAAATATGAAGTTATTCTTATATGACGTCACACAAAACCTAACATTTTACATTTGAAGGGATTTGACCGTAAAAATAGAGTTTGGTGGCAGATTTGATCAAATTACGTAGATTACCGACCCGTAAAATAATGATAGTATTCCAAAATTATACTTTTATGTTATCAATTTACAAACTATGACCGTTTAGGTGACAATACGGTCTTTTCCCGTAAAATTATAGGGTCGCGTTGTTTTCCCTCTTTTTTTTTTTTTTTTTTTTTTTTTTTTTTATAGTGTACATTTGGAAGTTACGGACTTTTAAGACAATTATAGTTTCAAAACAAATTTATTAATTTTGTTTTATATTGTCTTATCGAATAAACATTTGGATATGTCAGTAATTTTCTGGTTGATTTCTGAACATTCTTACAGTGTAACCTCATTTGAGGATTTTTTTATCCCACCAAAAATGTCTATTTCTTTTTTTCTTTTTTTGTGAAGTATTTGTTAAATTTGTTAAATGAAAATTAAACATATAAGTATCAAATGCTGCGTCATTCTGCTATAACAACCCGTAAAATAAAATATCTATGATAAAGTGTAAATATTGTCTAATATCTTCGTTTTGAAATTAGAAAAACAAGCATTATTACTCTACAAATAATATAGAATTGTAAAAGTTATACGTAAGCACTTTTGTTATTCCGAGGATGTTGTAGAAATATTAAATTTGGCTTTTGGGAACGATTTGCTTTTCTCTAGAAAAATGTTTAAGTAAAAGAAATACATTTTAAAGGGTTTTGATAGAATTTTTTTAAAACTTATTAACAATTAGTATTATAACAGTTATTGTATTATTTTAGCGGCATGATTCACTTTAGTTCTGAAAATTAATAGTTTGTTACATGTTTTTCAAAATAATAAACGAATTAGTTAGGAAAAACTTCGACTTACAAAGACAAATTTTTCAGTGGTAAAGAAAGGTGAAATTTTTACTTTGTATAATAATACAGCTTAAAAGAATACTAAGTTTCACTGAAAAATATTCTGCGTCCCCAAATTCATTTAATCTGTTTTTGCTTTCTATGCACATCATAAATATTTTTTATATGAATTGGTTGGCAGATAGGCCTCCTTAAAAATCCACTTAAACGAGAGAATTCCGGAAGATGAAGCAATAAATTTTCTTTACATATAAACTTCTGGAGTCAGACTAGACTGCAAAAAAGGCGCAGTCTTAAAGCTATTAGATAATTCTTCCTTCTTACTTAAATAATCTTTAATATTACCTCAGTCAGAGAGATTCTCGAGGATTGCCCCCTTTTTTTTCCCCAAAAAACACTTATTTTAAGTTTAGAGTTTGCAGTAAATAATCCAGTAAAGAAAGTTGTTAATACTATCATATTAATCAGCATCATTCATTTTCAAGAGTTTGATGAAGACAATGTATTAAATATATAACCTTATTATGAGATGCTTTAATCTTTTCAGGGGCGATGAAATATATTATATCACACCTCATTTTAATTTACAACTGGAAAAATTCGCCCCGGGAATTTTTTATAAAATTTTACTTTTCTAACTTTGAGGTAATTTTTTCTTTATTTCTTCGCTTCTAACATTGTTCGTAAACGCTGGTGGAAGTTTATTTTAAATAAGCAAAATTACCCTGCTCCTGAAAGGGTTAGTTGGAACATTGCAGAAAAATGTAGAAACAAAATAATATGTGATTTTTTGATAAGTATATCATTTTTATAATTATATTATCTTAATAATCAAATTTTTATAACTATATTTTTGTGATAACTATATTAATTAAAAATTTCATAAAGCTTTCTTTAATCATTCGAGGTCGAATTTTCAATTTCCTCTGAAAATATACTTTTTTTATATAAATTGTTAAAAGTCCTAAAGACGAGAAATAAGTAATACATAAATTTTGTGAATTGGAAGTTTCAATTTTTACAGTTTATAGGCAAATGGACTTTCAGTAAAAGTGCCAGAGAAAATGCCATTTGCAATGCGTTCTGTAATAAGTTTCAGTAAAATTCAATCGAAGTCAAGTTGTTTACATTTTAAGTTCATTTATAATACTTATTAATGCATGTGTGTTCGTGTGTTTAATATCTCACTTTAAAAAAAACTCACAAAATTCGGAGCAACATTTCTTAAAAAAGATTTTTCTCTATTTATTTTTCTTTAATGTTTAAAAATAAAATCTGTAATCTAACACTTGAAATTTTGCAAAAGTTCAGGTATCTTATTAATGTGATCCTTTTAAAAAAATTAATAACTCAAAATTAATTTAATTAAAACATCTAATACTTTGTAAGAAATCTAATGCGACTGTCACATTTCTATATATATAGGGTGATTATTTTATTATAATTTTATTATAATTTTTATTTATCTATTTATTTTTTTATCTTGACATTTTTTTTTTCTATTTTCTAATACATAATTTATTATCTGTGAAATTCAGACATAAAAAAACATTCTTAAACTTACATTTTCCAATAACGATTTAGTCACGAGTGCAGCTAGGGACCAACTACAAATTGGAGAAAAAAAAAATTCTGGAGTATCCTATTTCATAATATATATATATTATATATATATATATATACGACCTTTAAATTAAGCACGTACTTTCATTAATTATTTGCTATATATATATATATATACGAATAACACGAATATTTAGACTTTTTTTTTCTAAAATTTTATTATTATTATTATTATTATTATCTTTTTTTTTTTTTTTTTTTTTTTTTTTTTGAAGGAAGAATTTTAACCAAATTTTACGGAACTTGTAAAAAAAAAAAAAAAAATAATAATAATAATAATAATATTTGTAATATATAAGTTTTTACTACGCATTTGCGAAAAATATCCTTATTATTATTATTATTATTATCAAGTTGAAAACTAGAGATATTGAGTAATTTATACACTACCTTCCAATAAGTATTTGGACACTTCCAAATTTAGATGTTTTGTCAAATATCTAGAAAAATTCTTTAGGAATCATCTTGTAACTTTGGGAGAATAAGGAACATGTTACCATATATTTCAACAAAAATGTTTTCTTGAAGAACAAATTGAGAGCAGCAAAAAAAATAATAAATCAACATGTTTTGGATTACCCTGTAAAAAGCCCTGCATTTCACCCTGTTTGAAATGCGTTTTGTCTGTAGCATGTGATTATAAGGATTCTTCTATGTATCTGTATAAATTTTTATGAGGCTCCCACGTATATTCATAGAGATATAATGGTTTCTTAAAAAAAAAAAAAAAAAAAAAAAAAAAACTTATAATTATAATATGTAGGGTATTAGACCCAGTGCAAAGTCATTTTCAGAAAATTTGACATACTACATTAGACACAGCATACTGCAATCAGAATTTAATAAAATTATACTTTTAAAAAATTAAAGAACACGCTTTATTGAAATATGAACTAGAAAGCACAAAATATCTATCTTTATAGTATTAAAATGCAGGGTAAGAAAAAATTATGTGAGTGACACACCATATTACAGGGTGATTATAAAATAATTTAGAATTAAACAAAAACCATTTTTAAAAAATCTCCCCTGACTGGGCTCGAACGTTAGACCTTTAGGTTCGTACCCCGGAGCTTTACCTCACAGCTACAGCGTTCACGTAGGGAAAGTCTTTTTTTACAATATAGCTTTTTTGTTTGCTCCCAGAGCGGATACAAACATACATACAAACATACATACAGGTGAAGCTAATAAAAGGGTGTTAAAAATGTTAAATACCTTACGAAATATGAGTATGTTTATTAGATAATTTTTAACTACGCATGCACAAGCTTTATAAAAATTTCATTTGCATAATTTAATAGCCTTGGACTACTTATATGAAAACCCCAAACAAATATCATGAAAATTCAAACAGTTATAAGTTATAGAATGAACTTATTTTTCACAAAATTTTTCAATTTATTTTGCACAAAAATGGCCCCCAAAAATAAAAACCTGGATCAACCCTGATAATAGATATAATTGAGAAAAAATAATTTATAAAAATTATTGCTTAACAGTTTTATCAATACCTTATCAGTATACAACCTTTGAAGATTGAGAAACCTTACAGTTAACTACTGAGCTATTAATTACTATGTTTACCAAACAAACATAGAAAATGGAAATTAAAATCTTGTTTTAAATTCTTGAAATGCGATTTCTAAAAACATTTTTCTTTTTAACCGACGTGTTGTAAATATAAACATGTATTTGCTTATTTTCTAATATAAGAAATTATAGAGAAAAACTTCTTTTATAAAAACATTTTAAACAAGAAATTTGTCGTCCATTCGTGTAATTTTGACAATATTTTTTATTCGCTTTGGAACAACTGTTACTACGTTACCATATTAGCGTGAATTCTACAAAATAGCAGAACTAGTTAAAATTGACTTTTCGAATTTAAGCTATCATATAAAGATTGTTTTAAAAAAATTTTTCTTCTAAAATCATGAATTTTTCTGATAATTTCCTCTTACATTTAAATGCATGAAAATTTGAACCATAATTGTTACTAAAGTGCTATAAAAGTCAGATCTTTTTTCATTAATAAAGTATATTGTAAAAAGTAATGGATTACTTTTATTACTTATAAATTCTAAATTTCGTCTAAATTTCTGTCTAAATTTTGATTAAAATGCAAATTTTGACAATATTTTCTAAAAAATTACTTGCTTTTATAATAAAATGGGAAAATATTTACATGGAATTTAATCAAGATTATTTGAAAATTTTATATTTTACAAATGAAAATGACTTCATAAATAAGTCGGATTTAAGAAAAATGGTATTTTATAACAAATTTACTCTTTTCTATTCCAAAATATTAAGAAACAAAAAATGCATTGTAGATTTATACTTTTTATTAATTACAAGTAATAAAAACTATGCGTATCATCTTATGAATTAATAAAAATTTAATTGACTGATAATTTAATATAATATTAGTATATAGAAGTAAAAGAAAAAAAAATCAGGTCTTTGAAAAGAATGTTAAAAGTAGTTATTTTTCTGTCATTTATATAAGGATTGGTAATACATTCTTGAGGTAATATCTAAATAAAATATAACATAGGTGAAGATTGTGAAAATTGCCAGTAAGATTGTATAATACCACAGAATGAGGTTAAAGTATATACGTCTGATCCCTACAATAATTGTTCACATTCTTTTCATAAATTCGATTTTATACGACTTTTAATGTAATGATTTTAAAGTATAATTATGATAGAAAATTTTTCATAATCACTTTTTTTTTTTTAACTTTGAGGTTTTAAATTTAATACCTAATTTAAAATATAATTGTAATATTTTGTGAAAAGACAGTGCAAATGGCATCAAAGTAAGTATTTAAAAGTATTAGTGATATGACAAAAACTTTCAGAAAATTGCTGCTTCATAAATGGATTAGGGAGTAGAGTATGTAAACAAATGTATAATAATAATAATAATAATGAATTTTGTATAAATAAAATCTTTTTGTAAAAAAATAGAACCGACTCCAAAAAGCAACTACTATTCAAACAACTAAAAAAAAAAAAAAAAAAAAAAAAATAGAATGAAATGAAACTATAAATTGCGCCTAAAAGTATAAAATAACTTCCTTCGCCAAACAACCTATAACACTACAATTAATCATAACTTTTGAAGTCGGCGCAAAATTAAATAAAATTTAATTAGTTTTTAAAGGTTTGTTTTTAGATCGGTAGCAACAAGTACTGTTGTCTCGAATGATCCATTTTCATGTTTCCTTTATTTTTTTATCACTGTGTACAATTGGTTCATTAGTAGCATCTACATAGAACAGTGAACATTCTTTACAATGCGGTATTTATGTTTCTACGAAGTTAGAGTTTCCTTTGCAAATTTGGTATGACTTTGATAACTATCACCCTTGGTGGCTTTTGGATTTGGCGATCAAAACATACACGCAAGATATATATTTTCATAATATATATTGTACGATGTATTGTTTCCTATTTTTGATTACTCTCTTAATATACCTTATCAAAATAATCATGATATCCCAAAGAAATTAAATATGTTTTCCAGATAACTTTGTGATTTTTCTTTCACCAAGGACGTCAGATACCAGCATCTTCGCCAACTTTTGCTGCTTACGAAATCTTATTTGTTTTCTTGAATCAAAGTAGTTTTCGGCAGCGGTGTGCAGGTGACAATGTGGATGTGTATATTGAATAGGATTTGATTTTTGGATGGAATAAAGTTATCAATTTTTACTTAATTTTGCGCCGACTTCAAAAGTTATGATTAATTGTAGTGTTATAGGTTGTTTGGCGAAGGAAGTTATTTTATACTTTTAGGCGCAATTTACAGTTTCATTTCATTCTATTTTTTTTTTTTTTTTTTTTTTTTTTAGTTGTTTGAATAGTAGTTGCTTTTTGGAGTCGGTTCTATTTTTTTACAAAAAGATTTTATTTTTCTCTTTTCAGTGAAAACTTATTCATATAGCAGAACATCAAAAGACGTTCGACGGAAGTTATTTTTAAGTTGATTTTTCTCAAATGCTGCATTTTTAAGTTGTGTCACTTTTCTTGCCTTTGTCGGATATGAGCAAAAAACTATCTGTTGAATGAACATACGTTAAGTTAAAAAGTCTTTTGAAATGTAAAGAACGGATACGTTGTATTCGTAACCAAAAATTCTGTTAGGCATACATATTGAACTTCACAGTGAATACGTGTCACCCGCTGCGCTGGAAATTGCGCGGCGTAAAATTCAAACAAATAGCAAAATATGCATTGCAGCTGATGGACAGAAGTTTCAACATCGATACTTACATACTGCTTTTACCAGTGTAGCTGCATGCGTTCAGCAGTTAGAGTGAGAACAGACTTTTGTGAGTATCCTGTAATTTGTTTATATCTTAAAGGAATCATAATGAAACCTATTTCAGGCTAAGATCATTACAACAAAAAAAAATGTTAAAATTAAATCATCTCTTACGAATGTAAAAGCTAAGAAATTTCATCAACAACAACAATGAGAAACATGGTTTGTATTGAGAACCTCTTCTTTTATGAAGTCGGGTTAAAACATCTATGCGTTAATCGATGTAACCGCTTACAATAACCATACTTTGAATTTTACATAGCATAAATGTCACCCGCTACGCTAGAACTTAAACAATGTCGTTGAAGTGTGCATAAAATAGGAAATTGTGAACAAACAAATGCGCGTTTTAAGCATTCAGTTAAAACCATTAATGTCTAAACTATCTTTCCGTACTAAATCGATGATGCTCTGCAATTTTATAATTCAGTTTTCCCTCCTGTCTAGAACCGTTTCCGAGATAGGAAAGCTAGCATGAAAGTCTAAACTACCTTTTGTACTAAATCGATGCTACTTTTCAACTTTGTAATTCACTTTTTTCTTTAGAACCGTTTTCGAGATAGGAAAACTAATTCCGCTATTTTCCACCAGGTGGCGCTGCAAGCGGTTAAACATTGTACTGCATAGCCACTTTGCTATACTTACATACCATTTTTATCACCATAGCTGCACCCGTTTAGCTGTTAAAAGAGTTAGGACTGATTTTTTTTGGGCACCCTGTATTTTCTTTAGATCGTAAAGATATTACAATGGGACCTATTGCAGACCAAGACCTTTTCAACAAAACAAAAAGTATCAAAATCCGAGCATCCGTTCAGAAGTTATGAGCTAACAAACATAAAAAAAACATACGGTTTGAATTGAGAACCTTCCTTCTTTTTTGAAGTCGGTTAAAAAGTGTACACATTTGTAGATGACCCGTAATCAATAAAAATTTGAATAAATAAATGATTTTTTTTTTCTTTTTTTTTTTAAATCAATGAAATGTGAGAATATTAGGATCTGAATCTATTTATGAATGTTTTAGAAAGTAAAGAATCTGACTTTAAATTGTTTAAAATAAATGTTTTTATATCGGACGTGCAATTTATTTTAGCACAAAGTGAAAGAAAGCTAAACACAAGCTATAATGAATTATAAAGTGTATTCCAAAACATATCCAAAGGTTTGGAATTTAGATATTTGAGAATGGTCTGAAATAAATGCATTCAGTTTTTCCCGCCTCTGTCGGAAGCTCCAGTTTTTAATACGGAAGACTACTAGTCTCAATCTACGAATTTTTAATATACCAGTTTTAGTATAGTTGGACATTTATCGAAATCGAAAATTTATCGAAAATATAATTGAATAATTTGAAAGCAAGGTTGTAATTTGAAAAGGAAAAAAAAAAACTAATAGCCCTCCATACCCTTTTTCTTTTTCTTTTTTTTTTTTTTGGGGGGGGGGGGGACAAGGGTGAGAAGGTCGAAATGTTTAGATTTTATTTTATTTTATTTATTTATTTATTTATTTATTTATTTTTATTTTTTGAGGGGGGGGGGGGAATAAGCCCATGTGTGAAGAAAAAATAACTAATTATAAAATATGTAATATTAATAATAATTTTTGTTTTGTTTCAGTATTAAAATACCGTTAATTTAAGAACTAAAATGAATATTATGACGATGGCAGACTCAGAAATAACGCAAAGTTAAGTAACACATTTTGAAGCGACTTTAACCTTTTACAGGCCTAATTCAGGTACAAGAATATATTTAATTCTCTTTGTACATATTTTATTTTAAGATGCTTTAGTTTAATGATATTATTCATTTCAATTTCTAAAAACATTTTTTTAAATGTACATTCCGATTTAAAAACACAGCATTTATTGTTGAGAACATAAATATTTCACAATTAATGCCAGGTGCATTTTTTTTTTTTTTTTTTTTTTTTTTTTTTTTTTTTATTAATATTATAAAATTACATATTTTTTAAACGTCATCTCTTTTAAGTACTGAAACCGATTTTTAGAAACATTGGATTGTTTTTCACATTTATGTGAATTTTTATGATACGTAGAGGGAAAATGATATGAAAAAGATCATTTTTATAAATTTCTGTATGTTAACCTTTTTTATAATAGAAAGAAATTGGCTGCTATTTAATTAAAAAAAAAAAAAAAATCAAGCCATCTTTAAATTATTTATGATAATTTTTTCAAGTCAATATTAATGAAATTCAAAAAATTTTTTAATGAATTTTTAATTTGATGTTCCCAATTGGGAATATTGGCTTGTAAAAGCTTAAATGGAAAAGATTAGTCTTACTTTTTTTTTTTGAAAATCTAATGTCTAATCTCAATATAATATAAATTTATTTCTACATGCTAGATTCAGTTCTTAGATTTATTTTTTCAGTTAACAGATTCCGGCTTCAAATCACGGTTCAGATATCAATAGAGTTTCATAAGCGTGTTCTGAGTGTGAATCCACTTTAGATTAGTAAGTACCGGTTTAATTATAATCCTAGTGTAAAAAAAAAAAAAAAAAAGACCATAGAGCCACAGACTAAATTAAACCAAAGCTAGATTTGTTTTACAATTTGTTAACGTAAGGTTTAAGTTACAAGTAAATAGAAAGAAACGTGAGTAACTGAAAGTTAGTTTTTGCCATCGCAAGCGTAAATATCTGTGGGCCACACAAATTTACAAAATTTATCTTTCAATCTTGTTTAGCCTTGATCTTTGTATTGAACCAATTATAATTACCTTCGAACGTTCTTACTTTGTTGCATAAGTGTAAATACGCTCACGCATCAATCCAAATTGTTAATTTTTCATCCATTCATTTCATACAAAATGAGCACCATGAAAAAATAATTTTATGATCTTCTTGCTTCGCAGGTGTAAAGGCGATCTTCTGAAGTATGATGGGCAGAAATTGCGTGGATATGAATCTGACCACACTTACATTTTTTTTTTTTCTTTATCTTTTTTGTAGTGTTAATATCTATCACTAAACCACGATGTTTGATTTTTTTCGTCACAGGTGACATTGGACTCGTTGAAATATATATATATATATATATATATATTATTGTTTCTTCTCTTATAAATACGTTTATTATTATTATTATTATTATCATTACTTTCCTTTTATAATAATAAAATTTAAACAGGTAGCATGCCGTATCCAAATAAGGTCAATCCTAGGATTCTAATAAAGAAATTTTAAATTAAAAAGCAAGGGAAATAGTGCATCACTGAAAAAAAAAAATACATCCCTGCAATACTATTTAAAATAAATAACATTGTTAATATTTGTGCCATCATTCCAATAATCAATGCAGCTATAAAGAATAATAACTATCATTCGCCACAATAACCAACGTATGATATATACCATAATTTATTTATATACCGTATAACTTTTTATTTTCCAATAAACTAGGCGTCTGGCTCACCCGGACAAGTAGTGTTGGACCACTCGTGCATTTGTCCGAAAAGACAGTTAACAGTTTCGAGCACGATTGGGTGTATCTACTACATATTATCACTTATATCTGTTTCTTAAATTTAATAATAAAATTACTAATCGTTTGTGCTGCACAAAAATGTTTAAAAAAAATTTTAAACTTATTGTCGTAGAAAGATAACAAAAATTTTAATTTTTAAGTAAATGAAAAAAGAACCTGGTACCACATTTAGAGCTCAATCAGCAGTTTGATCTATTAGCTGCAAAGTCACAATTTTAAAGTGGCTGTGTACAAAGAAAAAAAAACCATGTGTAATAAACCACCCAAATCCCTTTACGCCCACAGCTGCCGTTGCCTGTAACATTGTACACCCCTATTTTTTTAAATTTTTCTCTAGATTATTGGATAGTATAAAAATCGTATACAAATTTTTATTTATAAACAGTGGTGAAGAACATTATGGGCATCTCTCATTATCTCCTACTAGACATATTATAAACACTTTTTGAAAATAATGTGATCAGAAGACTTAAAATTAATATAAAAAATTAAGAAGCCTATCTATTTTTCTATAATTGTCAACCAATATATACCTCGTAAACGCATTTGAAAGACAGTTTATATAGCGAGTTTAAGGAAAATTGATAGAGCATTTTTTGGAACACTTACTTCTGATATTGATCTACCGAAGGCTACTGTCAAGAACCTTGCTTATCAGACAAAAACAAATCACTGCAAAATATACAGCATTTTTACTTAAACATTATCAATCAACATTGTGCCATAAAGTGTTAATTACTTTCTGTACATACTCCTGTTATTAAATATGTAACTTATAAATGTAATTTACAAAAAAAAAAAAAAAAAAAAAAAAAAAAAAAGGTAAAAGAAAGAAAAAATGTTTTGAAAGGAAAAAAAATAAAGAAAAATAAAAAGTAAGTTGTATGTGTGTGCATAAGGTCGATTGACTAGGCCTGAAGAGGAGTGCCTTCCGTGGAGGTCTTTCTAAGGGGTCCTAGCCCGTATTTACGCAAGTTTCGGAGAAAATCACGGAAAACTCCGAACAGCTAGGCCGAAGAGCGCGACCTGGGATCCAACCCGGCACCTCACGTCTACCAGCTTTGAGCGCAGAACCGCTCGACCGCTGGTGGGCAAGAGTAAGTTGTAAAATGCAGCTATTGCAATAACATACCAATGACATAAGTTGTTTTATTTTATTTTATTTTATTTTATTTTATTTAAGATTTTTTTTTAATATTTCAGTCTATATGTTATACTAAAAATCTTTTACACTTTCCTTTATTTCTTAACTTATTTATTCATTTCAGAAAAAAAACTATCGTTGAACACTCTTACGTAAATAAACTCCCTTTTTAGCTACATTAATAAAACTCTTGCCATATGTTCCAAGAACACATTTACTATTTTCGCAGCCCAATGTTCATAAAATGCTCTGTAACTCCTTCTCCTCGAAATATTGACAAATTTTAACTTGCTTTGTGGCAGTAAATCTTTCCGGGCTCGAATTTTTTTACTTCTAGCACAAACTGCTTCTTGTTCTTCAGAAATTTCCCTCGATTCATGTGGCTTCCGTTAATTTTTTTTTTTTTTTTTTCTCTCTCTCTCTCTTTCTAAACATATATTTTGCTCTGGTCTGTAAAAATTGCAGTTTTTTTTTTTTTTTTTTTTGAGGAAATTCTTCCGTTTTTCAATTTTTCTAAGTATTTTTAAAATAGACTAAGTTTCGTATAAGTCAGAAGAAATTCAATAGATTTATTTTTTTCTCTTAATGAAAAGCATAGATTAGATTTCTTACATTCCGAACACATATATTATGAAAGGAAAGAACTGTAAACATGAATAAAATAATCCTTTATGACACTTGCACTGCTTTATCTTATTCTGCTAGTTTTGGGATTTTTATATGTATTAAATCATATATATATATATACGTACTTGCCAACATCCTAATTAATATTCCTTAGTGTTGTTAGTCCCGCCCTTTTTTATCCCCAGTAAATTTTTAGAGTAACATTCTCCAAATGCAATTACGATTAAACAAGAAAATTACTCTAAAAAGATACTGGTGTGCGAAAAGAAGGCGGGGATAACAATACTACGGAATATTAATTAGTATGATGACAAGTATGTATATATTATGTACATACAATTTTTCTATGAATGCGGGACTACTGCCGTTTCAACCCCCCCCCCCGTTTAATTGTATCTAGATTTATAAAATATTCAAGGTTGTTATTAAATGTTAGCATTTGCTTTAAATTATTCTTGTGATTTACCGATCTTAATCAAAATTTTCAAATAGCATCTTAATTACAATCTTCAAAATGCTAAATTTGAAATTTCTTCATTTATTTCTTCCTGAAAATGTTAAAACGTACTATCAAGAAATTTAGCTTATGGACGTAAATACTTTTAAATGCTTTTGGAACGTTCCTCTCTACAAACTATTAATTATTTAACTCTTTTTTTTTTTTTTATCGTCTATTTTAATAAAAAGTTTCAGATATATGATACAGATTTAGAATACCAAGTTTGAACTTCCTGCTAATATTTGTTTTTGACTTATGCTGGTAGAAGTTTCACAGGAAGATACACAAACCAATCGTGAAAAACCTGGATTTCTTATTCATGTGAATTCAAAACGTATCGTAAACGTTTATTCATATGTATATTCAAATGTACATCAGACTCAAAGTATTTCAAAAATTCGATCCAAAAACAACATTTTCTCTACCATACATGTCATTAAAAAAAGTAAAAGAAATAAATAACGACTATGAAATTTGTATAGTTATTCGTTTGGAGTAATTCTATGTTCATTTCTAGCATTTTTACCTCTATGTATTTAAGTATGCCAGTAGTATCAAATTACTACCAATGAAATATTAATTTCATATTGCTATTAAGAAATAGTAATTTTTGTTATCTTTAATCGCAGATAATTATCATAAACGAATGATATTAAAAATTCCTGGTATGAAAATTACGGACAATCCGTAATAATTTGGCATCTCTGATATGCATGTATGTTTATGCACACATATGACGTAACACGATAGTATCTAAACACTCAAATTTCGGAGACAAATTAAGTCATGAATGCACGATCTGTATAGATTTTCATAAATTTGGAACTTACAGATCTTGTATTATTTAAACGTTATTTGAAACGTTTGAAAATTTATTATTTTAAATTTGAAAATTATTAAATAATTAAAATATTTAAATTAATTATTGAAGCTATTTAAATTATTTAAATTATTAAGAAAAGAATAAAACTCATTAATTATCTCAACATAAGAATTTTGCTATACCGTATTCATTACAGGAATTTCCGGATTAACCATTTACAATTACAGATGTGCCACTATCTGTAGTAACCTCAAATTTCTCAATGTACTTTAAGCTAATGACTGAAATATACATACAAAAGACTCTTAAGGATATTCAATAAGTTTATTAAGACTCAGTAGAAGTGAAAAGCTGTTTCTATATACAATAAATGTCTGGGCATAGATAAAAAATTTAGCGTCAAAATAATTACATAGCTCTCCTCTTTTTAACCTCCTTCTTTCAAATTCATAGTTATTTATATACTGGAAATCTGATTTACCATTTTTCAAAACACTTAATTAAAAAAAAAAAAAAAAAAGAAAGAAAGAAAAGAAAGAAATTAGTAAATCGAACAAATCTTCAGAAATTCGATGACAAGCACACCTTTACTCAGAATTCTTATAACACCTTTAAAATCTACTGCCTAAGCTCAGTTCGAAAACATACATAAATATACACAGGGATGGTAATTTTGCGAAGAACCCATATCAATATTTAGGAAGAAAAATTTCTTCTTTGTAAATATTAGATTTAAAAAGAAACTGATTTCTTTACTGTAAGTTGTGGCATGAGTTATAGTCAGTAACAAAAGTATCCGAACACTAGCAAAAATTCCTATATAAAAAAAGTAGAGTTAATACTGTTTTGTTAAATAAATCCTTGTCGAATCATGTTCTTAGACTGACTAAGAATATCATTCGACAAAGATTTATTTAACAAAACAGTATTAACTCTAACTTTTTATATAGGAATTTTTGATAGTGTTCGGATACATTTGTTACCGACTGTACGCGCTTAATTTTCACCATAGTGTACGTGTATATATATATATATGTATAATGAAATTTAATTTTTAAAAATACCATTAAAGTATTGACAGTCAAACTTCAACTATTTTCTATATTTCATTTTATTATCATTTTACCTTCGTGTTTTTAAGAAAATACAAAACTATTTACTGCTGTTTGTTAAAAAAAAAAAAAAAAAAAAAAAAAATGAAACTGAAACTGAAACCGAATAATCTAATCGGTATTTGGCTTTAATATAGCTCTTAAAATAATAATAATAATAAATAAATTATTTGGTTCCAGATTCTTTTTTACTATCCCCTAATTTCTACAAAACCATAGACTTTCTTTACCTTCTTAAGGAAATGAACAATCACTGTAACTTCGACGAAAATAGATTGGAAGCCGTACGTGTACTGACCAAATTTTGTCTTTTCACAATAACTTTCTGTATGATGATTTAGTCTGCAGAACGAATAAAAAATAAAATCTGCTTTCATTAGATACGCTTGAGAAGAAAATCTCACACGACTATTTCCTTTTATAAAATTTCTTATGTCTACATACGTATTTTAAAAGACATTTTTAGAGTATACTACTGCTGTTAAAAACATTATTTGGGCATTTTTCCCCTCGCATGTAACAAAATTTTAAAGAAAAAACAATGTAAAAAATTCACATTTAAATAAAATGATCTTGAAAACACTTCAGTCACAATATAATGTTCTATTTAATATTATTATTATTTTTAAGACTTCCAACAAGGTTGAAAAGGGTTTATGAATTAGGTTCACTAATCCATCTTCCTGTTTGTATGCCTGGTAATTCTCTCATTCGCGTAAATTATTTTATAATAACTTGAAATTCATATACGTTATTTAGGTTGAATATAGTGGGCTTCCTATTGAAAATGGTGTAAATTACACTATTAGTTGCGTAAATAGACTCACAAAAGTATTCGAATACCTTACGAACTGCACGAAACTTGACGAAATTAGCATACATCGTTTAATACATAAAATCATGTTCCACCTTTTTGTTATTATTGCTGTTATTATTGATAAATTTTAAACACTACTTGGCCCATATGTATTTTTTTACACAGAATACAGAGCAATATTTTAATTTCTACACTGAGAAAAACAATATACCGCCTTCATCAAGGACGAATAAGTGGTCATTTTCTAAATCTCTAAACTAGAAATATAGATTTCCGAGCTATGCGTATAAGGCACGCCAATAAGCTGAGTAGACGAAATGATTGAGAATTTCTAGTCTATACATTTCTAGAGGGTGAAACAATATTCTGAATATTCTGAATCCTTTGTATTGCGAGAAATTCTATCTTGATTTTCTAAGTTTGGGTCATAAACCAAGATTATAGTGACTAAAATACACCTCTTGCATTCGCATTTATTTGCAGAGATTTTTAAATAATTTTGGCCCCTCTATAATATAGGCAAAAGCTGCAGAATTCTAACAGAAGTTTCTAGAACTCGCTTTCGAAGGAGACTAGAATTTATAAGAATGATATGGAACTATTTTTTCTAGAGCCACATTTTATATTCTAGATGACAGTTACAGAATTTTTTCTCAGTGTAAAACTAATTTGCTTGATTATATGTATGATTATAGATAACTTCTTTTCATAAAATTACAGAGTATATGATACATCAACTTATCAGAGGAGATACAGTCGTGTTGCATTTTGTACTAAATTAATTCTAGAAAAATTCATTGCTACAACAGACAAATTAACATAGGGTGTCCCATAAAGAACGCAACTTTTGAGTACATGCAAATTTATTAAGGAAATTTAAAAACATTGCATACTTTTACAGTGCATGCTACCTGTGATTATGTATATATGTATAATAACAGGTAGTATACACTACAACAACATATAAATATTTTTTATGAACACATTTGTATGTTATTACACACTCAAAAATAACATTCTTTATGGGACGCACTATTGCAAGACTACAACTCATAAAAATGGTATTATAAATTGCATGTGACTACGGACTGTTCTTACTAAACATGCAAAATGATGAAATATGAACAGGAAAATAATAAACCAATAAATTAATTTAAACAAAGCAACATACGTATGAGTAATCCAATTCTCAAATATGCATTAACTGCAGTTCACGTATGAAAATTCTGGAAACTACGTAATGAACAATTATTAAATACATGATTTAGTAAAATCACAATCACTGTTTCTCATGAACAAACAACGTAACGCTTAATTAAAACATATTTTTCAAAGAACTCGACAAATATCTTGTTCTCTCTCTCTCTGAGTAAGAAAATTTTATTACGGTTAATAAATAATTTAAATTTATTGGGTAATTCATTCTGAAAGGAAAGTTGGATTCTTTTACAGAGGTTTGGCAGCGTCGCCGTAGCATTCAAATTCGCGTGTTATTCCATTGTTTTGTAGATTAAGCAAGAACATGCGGAGTCTTTTTCGCCGGCTCGAAATTTGTGATATGGTAATCGGGTGATAAATTGTTCGTGCTATACCCATACAGGAGCGCTGTTTTGAATAATCTCTTGTACATGTTTTGTTCCATTCAGTATATGACGCAATATGATGGGTATGAATACTCGTTTTACAAAAAGTATGTTGCGTGTTCGTGAAAATTCTGTTGAATCTTATTTTTATTGTTTCTCCAGATTTATTCGTAAAAATTAAGGTGGTGTAGGCTTTAATGTTAAGTCCAATTAACTAAGCGAGGATCCCAGACCTGGGTAGTGCGTTCTCCCTGGGATGTTTTAAAAAGACACTCTGTGAACATTTAGTCAGAATTTACTTAAATTACAGAAAACTGCGAAAAGCTAGGCCGACAAGAACCTTGGGCTTGAACCTAGCACATCCCGTCCGTCCATTTTGAACTGGTGTTGGTGGTATTTGGTTTAAGGAGAATTATCTACACTAGAGACTTGTGGGACAAATGGGTATACCCTCCGGCGGGGGGTCTTTCTAATGGGTCTTAGCCCGTATTCCCGCGAGTTTCGGAGAAAAACACGGAAAACTCCGAACGGCTAGGCCGATAAACGCCATCCGGAATTGAACCCGGCATTTCTTGTCTTCCAGCTTCGAGCAGAGCATCTCGGCCACTAGTAGGGCCCACCCGTTTTAAGATAAGAACCTCCCGGCTACTGGTAGGGCGGTAATAAGTTAAGGTTTTGCGAACTTAACACTAGATATTTGTTATTTAAAAAAGTTAAATGATTCTATCGATATTTTCAGTGACATATTATCATATTTCTTCTGCGTTATTTTTACACTACATATCAATAATACTACTTCATTACAAATTTTATTAAAAATCCATAACTATTCAAAGCAAACATTTTAAAACGGAGCTGTCTTGCCATTAGACCAATTGACAGTGAAATAAAAAAAAATAAAAACAGGACTAAAAATTCAATTTAATAAGAAAAAAAATAAACTTTTTCAAGGGGTTTTGTTTAAATTAGTAAGTCCAAATAATTTTGATGAAAAAGAACGATGTTGAAACAGTGAAAGAGTTAAAATTAACTTTGATTTTTTTTTTTTTTTTTTTTTTTTATTAATTTAATTTTTTTTTTATGAATATAGAAGAAACATTGTTATGGAACGTTTATTAATATTTTTATAGACAAGTAAAACCTGGCTTTATTTTCTCATAATACTAGACCCCTCAGCATATGCTTCTTTATTGTGTCTTTCTGAAATAATTTACTCTTAAATACAAGAAATTTATTCATTTTAATTATTAAATAGGGAAACGGAGTAAATGAAATGCAACATTATATTTGGGGGGGGGGAATCAGAAAAATTGAACTGTTTACTGAATTTACATGTTCCTAGTATTAACAGGAAAAGAAAGAAAACCAAATAAACGTTAAAATAGACAAAAAAAAAAATTACATAGCCAAAAAAATTTTGCGACTTATTTCCATTCTTTTTTCTTGAAAATATTGTTTTATATTTTTAATTTTGATAAGAGATTTATAGTTGCCATTTTTTACGGTTTTTTAACACCATATTTACTAAGTAAAAATTTTGACCTTATTTACTCATCGAAAATTATTACATCGAAAAAAAAAAAAAAAATCGTAGCAGTTTGAAATTGTGTAAATAGTTGGTGAATTGGTCTTTAAGATTAACTATATCTAGATGAGGAGAAATATTTGTAAAACACTTTTAATTTATAAGAATTTACAATCATACAAGATTTTTTTTTTTTTTTTTTTTTTTTTTTTTTACAGAAGTTTTTGTGGGAATTTATTAAGAATTATATTTCTAGAAATTAGGTAAAATTCTGTAAAAAATCGACTCATAACTTTCAGTTGCATAATGTACAATGTTACGTTGCTGCTATAGGGCATTCTCAGAGTGTTATTGTTAGTATGCGAAATATTTCATTAAGATAAAAGATGTATTAATAAAGAAATCTAAATGGAGATATATTTTTCTTTTAGTTTTTTACCAAATTAGTCATTATGTTGCATGTAATATTTTTCATGTACAATGATTATCACATTACGAAAAAAAAATGGCTTTCTTACAACATTAGGCTTCTCCCCCCCCCCCCTCCCCCCCGCTTTTTTTTTTTTTTTTTTTTGCGCAAAAAAAATGCAGGCTGCAACATCTGTTTCAAGATCAATTACATAGCATTTCAGTATGTAAACATTGCCTTATAAAATTAACTCAAATATAGAAAACTTTATATTTCTTATCCCCCATGTTATAATCTATTCCTGTAATGATTTTTTTTTTCATGCACACTCAGTAATGAATCAGTAGGTTACTCTTTCTCTCCTCACGTGCACATTAAAAATAGTCTTCATTTCATACTCAACGTACCTTCTGATCCCTCGTGTGTGTTTGTTCTTCAGAAATGAAAACAAGAATTACGCCCCTCTTTTTTTTAATACAACACTGCTCTTTTCCTTGTGTAGGTGGATAGGAAGTAGATCAGGCTGGTGCATTTCTTTTTTTCTCTATTTATCTGTTCCAAAAGAGCTACATTTTTTTTTTTTTTTTTTAATGTACGAGTACAACCAACTAGAGCATACTTTAAAACATTGGAAGGAATTTCTTGTTAGCATAAACAAACTTCAAGGTTGAGTATTTTAATTTGATATGGGGTGAGGGAGAATGAACTTTATTTATTTTAACTTTTATTTAAGCAAAAATTGTAGTTCAAGTTTACTCTATTCCCAAAATATTTCAAAATACCTTTATGTCATCATATAGCCTCTGCAAGACTTTTCGAAGTTTGTTTGGAGGAAAATGTATCTTTCCCTTAGCAACAGAACAATTTTTTATAATAAACAATCTGGCGTGGAACTCAAATTACTTTCTCTTACCCTGGTAATTTTATAAACTGTATTTTATGTATTATATTTCTGTGTGAGGAGGTGCTACCACCCTGTTATCCCCCCCCCCCCTCTTTATTTAGAGTTGCTAATAAATTTAAAAACGGAATTCAAATTATTCTGAGAACTTTTACCCACATCACTTACTTTCAGAACATTTTTAAAATGTATTTCCAGGGGCTGGATCATAAAAATAATCCAGTCGAAAAATCTATGGCCCGCATCAGACCAATTTAAGTTTACAGGGGAAGGGGGGGGGGGACTAACTCGGGTTTCCTCTGGCCAAAATTTAATTGGTTCAAGTATGTACATAGCCAGGCTGATGTGCACATCTCGTTCCAACTAAATGTTCTCGAGTTTAAGATGATACCTTAGAATATTTCGTAATTGTATATTCCGACGCCTTAGAAAATCTGTATTTCTTCTAATAATAGATAATACAAAAGTAATAATTATTGTTTATTATTCAACAACATAACGAATGGGAGCAATTTATTCTTTAAAATTGAATAGCCTGGGTGAGGAACGTTTTGAGAAAGGGTATTGTTATTTAAATTAGATTATTTTAAAGAGAGTAAAGTACTAAAAATGGAGCATATATATATACAGTAGGTAACAAAAGTGTCCGAACACTAGCAAAAATTCCTGTGTAAAAAAAGTACACTTCATACGGTTTTGTTAAATAAATCCTTGTCAAATCCTGTTCTTAGTCAGTGTAAAAATATGATTCGATAAGGATTTATTTAACAAAACCGTATGAAATGTGCATTTTTAACATAGGAATTTTTGCTAGTGTTCGGACACTTTTGTTACCGACTGTGTAAGAGTGTGATCTAGGACAAAATTTTTGACCTTCAATTCTTTATTACATAGATTTTGATTTTTCACATTATTCGATTCTCAAATCATTGAAGTCACATTCAGATTCAGATTCCAAAAGATCGTTTATATACAAAATTGAAAAGGAAAAGTTAGAGTACTCAGGAAAAATATATTTTGATTGACTTACTTACATACTGAAAATTGAAAAAGTATAAAATCTAAAATTATTTCTTCAATTTTACTTGTAAAGTATATTACCAGCCCAACATACAGAGAAGGAATGTTCAAGCCCGGCTTAACCCGAGGATACGGAAAAAAAAAATAATAATAAATAATCGAAGTTAATTAGATTATTAACTTTTAAAACATGTACTCTTTAAAATCAAATGGATCTACGCAAAATTATTAACTTAACCTCTTACCTGCCGAGGAAAATCTACAAGATTCGCTTCAAAATGCCACTGTTCTCTTTCAACTCTGAAATGAGTAAATCTTTCAAAAACCCTGTCAAGATCACTTTCAAGCTTCTTTTATTTCACTGTCAAACCGTGTTAGTTGTTTCACTGGTAGAAGTACAGTACAAAGGATCTTAGTTCGAAAAAACGTATATATACGCCCGGGGCAGTTAAGGGGTGAAAGAAGCTAATTTATAAAAACACATCAGCATCCAGAGAAATGTTTCATTCCATCAAAATTTTATTTGCAAGTTCTTTGAAAGTATTAGGCTTTATATTTTTAAAACTTATAAAATTTTACGCATAAATACGTTAAATTATCTGTACAGTTTCCTTTTAAAGAATGAGACTCGTGGTTACTTATTTTTTGAGTACCAATATTTCTCAGCAATTATATTTTTTAAGATTCAGTAAAATCAATTCAGTTCTCAAAAAGTATAGAAAGTTATAAACCCCTGAGAAAACTCTGGAAACAACTAACACAAGGAAAATAAATTAATAATAATATATAAAAAAAAAAAAAAAAAAAAAAGTGTTTTGCCGAAAAAATGATTCTTTTTGATATTTGTCGTTATCTTAACATTTCCGATAATTTTTAGCTTAAAAAAGCCAGAACTTTACTCTTAGCAATATACTGTCGTTACCTCATAATTACTCTCTCTTTACGTTTGTGTGTGATTAAGGAAAATCTGCAGTAATATCACTTTTCCAGGAATGACTATTAGCATACAATGCAAAGAAAATGTTAGTTCCCATAAAGGAAAATAGTACAATAAACTTACTATTATTATCTTTCTCTTTTTTACAGGTATAAACAATAAAACATTTATTTTTTAGAAAATAGCCTCACTGTAGGATACAAAATTGTGTTAGAAAACAAAATACTTTTAAACATGTACAATATACGTGGTTAGAATTTAAATCTTTAAGAAAAATTAAGCTAATAATTCTGAATATTTTATAATATTCCCTTCGTCATATATGTATTAAAATTAACTTAATAAAAGTATATTAATAATGACAATAAATTTAAAGACCTTAGTAATTTAGTCTTTCCGATTTTTGTTAAAAACTATTCCAAATAATTTATAAAAATTACCGCAATGGTGGTCCTGTATTTATTTATATATTTTATTTTATTTTTCACCCGAAGAAGAAAGATTACGTTTATTCGAAATACAAACTGCACGTGATATTTATAAAATGTATTAAGACATTTTGAATTTTGAATCAGTGTTCTATCAATTTTTAAGCCGATCTGTTTTTCGTAGTAGTTATTATACATAACATATTGGCCTGTTACTAGAGTGCCTAATAATACGGGGGAGGGGGGTTAAGACACAAATTACGAGTAAACCAACAAACATATTTACGTTTTAATTTGAGAGTAATCTCTCAAACAAATTTGTTTAAACATATCTAAAAGTTTTCCTTCTTCTTTTTCTTTTTCTTTTCTTTCTTTTTTTTTTTTTTTTTTTTTTTTTTTATGACAAAATGCGAAAATTTGCAAATCACCCTGAAATCTGAAATTAAATTACAAATTTGCATTTATTTATTTTTTATTGTAACTTTCTTTTCCAAATATAAAAGAACTGTCTCAATAATAATAATAATAATAATAATAATAATTTTTAAGAACACACGAATGGTTCGCGAATCTACCCTAAACAAGCAAAAATGGTTTTATTGTAAGTATTACCATACATTTTATCTTTTTATAATATATCTTACAGATTTATATTTCTATTTCGGTATATGATTTTGGTATCACAGAATTCAATTTTTAAACAAGTATAACTTACTCAGTTTTAAAGATATAGCTATGCAATGTTTTCGTAATTATGTTGTCGAATTAAAAATACAAACTTTCTAATTGACCAATTTGTCTAGATAGGCTTTATAAAAAAAAAAAAAAAGACTGAAATGTGTAACTTTTTGAAAATTAACGGGAAGAATTTGTTTATTATTGTGGCCTTATTTCATAACTTATCTTGAACACTTTTGTGATTTTACGTTGCCCACTTATCTGTAAGAGATAAAAAATTTAATTTTACAAATACGTTTCTATTTTACTATATGGTTCCTGTGAACAGCGTATTATTTTCAAGAAAATATAGTGTACAATTTGTACAAATTTAAAAATACAGGTATACGGTTTCTTGTAATTATGCTGTCGCATTAAAAATAAAAACTTTCCATTTGGCCGAATTTGTCTAGATACGCTTTATTAAAAAAAAAAAAAAAAAAAAAAAAAGTGTAGCGTTTTGAATTTTTTTTTTAAATTATTATTAGCGTTGCCTTATTTCGCAACTTATTTTGAACGATTCTGCGATTTATGTTGCCACTTATCTGTAATAAGTAAATTACATTTTACAAATACATG
Organism: Salticus scenicus; assembly: GCA_963930645.1. Classification (NCBI taxonomy): domain Eukaryota; kingdom Metazoa; phylum Arthropoda; class Arachnida; order Araneae; family Salticidae; genus Salticus; species Salticus scenicus. The sequence continues at coordinate 187,886,741 of OZ005655.1, read as the reverse complement.
TCTATTTCAGTACATATTCCCTATGCTTATGCATAGCATTTAATTTTCAACTAAACGTAACTTACATAAATTTAAAAATACAGGTATGTCGTTTTTTGTAATTATCTTGTCGCATTAAAAATAAAATTTTCTAGTTAACCAAATTGGTCTAGATAGACTTTATATATATATATATATATTAAAAAAAAAAAAAAAAAAGTAAATAAAAAGTTTAACTTTTTGAAAATTAACAGATTTTTTTTTTTTTTTCTCATTAACTTAGTCTTAGGGTTACATACAAACGGAACGCTTGCAATTTCGATGACGTAAATTTTGCAAGTTTTTTGCAAATACAGTCGGCAGCAAAAGTATCCGAGCACTAGCGAAAATTCCTATGTAAAAAAAGTACACTTAAAGCAGTTTTGTTAAATAAATCCTTGCCGAATCCTGTTCTTAGTCAGTCAAAGAACATGATTCAACAAGGATTTATTTAACAAAACAGTGTTAAGTGTGCTTTTTTCATATAGGAATTTTTGCTAGTGCTCGGATACTTTTGCTGCCGACTGCAGTCATATATTTGGAACGCTTGCAAACGGCTTTGCAACTGGAAGTGTTCATTTGTATGTACCCCTTATTTCGTAACTTGTTTTGAACACTTTTGCGATTTACGTTGCCCACTTATATGTAAGAGATAAAGAATTAAATCGTGTTTTAATTTTTTTAACGGCACTTTGTTTTCTTCCTATTAGTCTGAAATCGAACTTAAAAATATTGGATCAAATCCTTTTTTAAGAAGAAAGAAATGCGCTGTTCGGCAAAATCAAATCTGGCCTTTTTGAAAAAGCGACAGTTGTATCTGAAAAAGGGCGGTGCTCAGTTAAATATAAATGAGTGGAGTGGGATACACAAGAAAAATAAAATCAAAAAGGAAAAGAGGTGGTATACTAAATTAGCATCAGTTCAATTCATATGCATGAGACTTTTTCCAGTTTGTTTTAAAAGCATTATTAATTAAACGTCAATGTTACTAATATGCATACGAATGACATCCGTTTGTAGTATAAATAATTTGTACAAATAACTTTTAACCGCATTCTGAAACATGCGGAAAATTTAAAATACGTTGCACTTCTCTACTTCACTGTTAAAAAATTTCAACAGAAAACTCTGTGTAATCTATTATCTTAAGTCTTATGTAAAATTACAGAGAAAAATAAACGCAGATGTTGAAAAACTTATTTTATACATTCATTTTAATAGCTAATATTAATTTAATTAATTATTGTTGGGAATATATTTCGGACTTAGAATGCTTTTTCTAAAGTATAAACAGTCATTTTTAATTTTAATTAAATAATTAAATAATAAAATTAGGTAAAGATACGGAATAAAGATTGAGAATCTCGATTATTCACTTTTAACTAAGAATTACTGTAAATTTACAGAGACTCTGGATAAATATAAGAAATATGTTTTTTTTTTTTTTCACCTGTAGCTAAATTAAGAAATAAAAATAGTAATGTTTTATCGATTTTTATTATAAGGCAGCAGAAGGCTGCTGATAAAAATGGGGTACTAACGACTCGTATGGTATTTTTCGTTGACAGCTGTGTTTGCATAGGAAGAACGATGGGGAGAGGGGAGTGATAAATTTCGAAAAGGAAAAAAAAAAAAAAGGCAGCTTAAACAAATAAAAAAAAAAAAAAAATGCTGGTGTGTTCGGGTAATATAGGTGTTTGAATTGCGGGACAGGGTGTTCGGCTTTCCGACAATAAGTAAAATAATTACAAATAACTGCTAAAATTTTAATATGATCCCAAACATTCACAGTAGTGAAGGTTTCTAAGGAAATTCAAAAACCCCAGCTTGAGTTCACCTGTTTTACATGCATTTACGTTAATGTCGTGCAAAGGTTAGGTTTTTTTTTTTTTTTTTATCTCACTGGTTTAATTTGACTTTTCTAGTTTTTCACACTTTTAATTAAATGACTTTTGTGTGTGTGTGCGCGCGCGCGCTTTTTTTCCCCGTTCTTCCCATTGCAAACATATTAAAAGTGCACAACTATCGTGCAAAGGCAACATGTTTGTTAAAGCAGAAGAAAACTAAAAATAAATTTAATATAACAAACTTATTAAAAAAAAAAAAAAGTGCTTTTAAAATTGTATTTATTATTATTCAGTTAATTTAATGTAATAACATTTAATGAAATATTTCAGAACCTTACGTAATACAATGCTTAAATTAAACTGCACGGGCATAGTTAAAGAAATTAAAAATACTTTTTCAACACCAAGAGTGAATGTCTGCTAAGTTGATTTCACTGCCAGACTGACAGTTGGCAAGAAAGGTGTGTGTTATTAGAAAGTGGATCAAAGGACTGTTGACCTTCTAACATCAAGTGCTTTACAGAAGCTAACCTACTTAACAGGGAGAAAGTTTTGATAAATCTTTAACTTACAACTGACGAAGGGGGCGTAGCTCAGATGGTAGAGCGCTCGCTTAGCATGCGAGAGGTACCGGGATCGATACCCGGCGCCTCCAATTTTTTTTTTTTTTTTTCCCATGTTATAAATTTACGATTTCTCGCTTTCTATTATCATTACAAATGATATTGTAAAATAAGTCGGTGTCATAGAATCTTGTTGCGTATCTCTCATGTATCACTTATATCATATATCACTTGAAAATTATGTTCACTTGTAGTGAATGATAGAATTATATTGTACCTATTAGTGTCAGGTGTGTATTGTGTTGTTGGCCGATTCTCTACGCTTAGGATCTAGGCCTGTGTAGGATGTCTACCGTGGAATGTTTATGTTAGTGACGGAGATCACTGACAGACACCATGCATTGATTAACATCGATATCTAGGAATTACGATTAAGGGCCCTCTTCACTCACCGCCGCCGAAACCAATGTTATTCAATGGGAAATTTTTCTTTACAAATAACTTATTAACTAATACATATTTTTAAATTCTGTTTTCACATTCAGAAAGTTCCCAACTGTTAAATTGACGCACCTTTTTTAAAAATGTATTTTTTTTTATTTTTAATATTTTATTTTGAAATTGCAAAATGAAAAAAATTCACATATTGAAAATTCGTATTTTGCAGCTTCAAAATAAAATTTAAAAATTTAAAAAAATCATTTTTTAAAAAAGGTCCGTCATTTTAACAGCTGGGAATTTTCAGAATGTGAAAACAGAATTTAAAAATATGTATTAGTTAATAAGTTATTTGTAAAGAAAAATTTCCCATTGAATAACATTAGTTTCGGCTTCCGGCGGCGGTGAGTGAAGAGGGCCCTTAAGTAACTTTAATGTGAGATAAAAATCAATAAAGTTCTTTCAAGTTTTTTACAAGACGATAGAAAGAATTGTGTGTAGACAAGCCATGTTCAGGTATTTAAAAAAAATGTCAACTTATGGCATGTTATCGGTTAAAGTTTTGTGATGCGTAAATAATTATGTCTACATTGTGCCAATTACATTTCGGAAAAACAATATAAAGTTGCTAAAAATAGTATTTAGTGCATTGAATTTTATCTCGTAGGCCTTCAATATAAATAGACAAAAATAAAAAAGCACTACTTGTTGTTTTAAGATAATGTGCGTACCTCTTTCATCAGAATAAAACGAAATATATATATATATTTTTTTTTTCTTTTTTCAAATTTATTTATTTATTTTCTTTTTTTTTTTAATTCTTTCAATAAACTACGCTAAAATACATAAACATATGAATGCAAAGTATCGTTATACGTTAAAAAGTATTAGATATTTTTTTCTGCGTTACAATTACAATATTTTAACGGTGTAGAAAAGCTAAATAGTTAATGTTCCTATTCAAAAGTATAGTAACAACTTTATATATAGATATTTAAGGAAAAATTAATCTTTTTTTAATTGATTGAATATGTAAATTAAAAGTTTATAAATTATAGTATATACAAGCCACATTGACTCAGTGTATAATTAAATTTATTAGTAAATACTGTTTGATTTTTTGGTTAATTTATTTAGAAACCAATCTATTTGACATATAAACTTTATTGCCTGCTGTATGGTCTTGTGGAATTCTTCATAACGTATGGATTTCAACTGTTCATTTATTAAACTGATATATTTAAATATTATGTGTATATAATTAAAATTAGACAAGTTACGTAGAATGTAAATGAATAAAAAATTGAATGACCCTGCTAGTGTGCATTTTAATGTATCAGATAAAATTTTAAAAAGTATAATTAAATTTCATCTACAAGAATATTATTTCTCGAGTAATCAAAATCGGTACAAATGGTAAACAAATCATGATTTATTTATAAGTTTATAATTCAATAAGATTGAATTATTAATGTAAGACTTGGAATTTCATTTCTAAGGCATTATGTGACCAGTTTCGTTTTTTACGCAAATTGTGATCTAAGTTTCTAAAATAGTGGGTGCAGAAATGCATCGAAGTTATTTAAGCAGATTAACAGATTTCCCAATGTCAATGAATATTAAGAATAAATATAAAGCATATTTTTTTTTTAATTAAAAATAAATAAATAAATAAAATAAATGAATGTGGAATTCAATTTAAAAAAAAAAAATTCGCAATCTCTGGTATTAAATGTATCATTTATAAAATAATATTAATGTATAAATACTGAATTATGCAATTATACATTCAAATGTATTACTTTTTCATCTGCAAAGTTTTTTTTTTTGTGTGTGTGTGTGTGTGTGTGTGTGTGTGTGTGTGTGTGCGTGTGTGTGCGTTTAAACGGATCCATTTGTATTTGCCCCATCAGTGGACGAAAGTTTCTGTTCTCAAAGTTGATAGAAAGGAGGTGCCAGAGTTCGAACCCATGATGCGCTGATCCGCATAACTGTTCGAAGTTTTTATACTTAGCTCCAAAATTCACCTGTTTATCGACCAGAATCCCTTGGAAAGACTCCCTATGAAGGGCACATTATCCAGGCCTAATGCTTTTTCACCGTCAATTGGCCTTAACTTTAACACTGGCATTAACCAACATCCATAGTTGTCTAGTCTCCTGCTTTTTCTGGGAAACTTCATATCAGAAAATTTTTATAACAATTTCCAATTTATTTAAACAAAGAAAATCAGTATCACAGATTTAAATTAAAAAATATTGGTGATGAATCTCATTTAAAAATTTAAAATGTGCACAGCTATGCAATACCCTACATATGTTAAAAACCTATACTTTAACACGCACCAATCAATTCAGTTTAAAATTCTTCATTTCTCAGAGTAAACGTAAAAAATTTTTAGAAATCAAGGTCGAAAAGAAAAATATTTTAAAAGACAGAATGACAAGCTTAAAAGCTTACACAAGTTAATCAGGCATTAAATCTGATTTTCGAAGAATCCCCCAGTTTCTTACGGTACCTTTAGGAAGACAAAACTTATGAATATTAATACGTAACTGATTTGTGAGGTCAACCATGTATAACAGCAACGTAAGCCAGAAGGAAATAGCTCTTATCCTGTATAACTGTTCTTTGATGCAATAAATGGAATTACTAAAAACAAATGCACGCTAATTAAAAGGATTTATTTGAAAATGACTTTACAAGAAAAACCTTGAAAACTACAAAATGACAAATATGTTCAATCAAACGTATAAATATTTAACGAAAAAAGAAAAGAAAAGAAAATATGGAATAGTTAAAATGAATTTAGGTTGTATTTTTGGACACTCAACACTGAACTTTTTCCAATATTCTTATATGGTACTTCAACTGTGAGCTTAAAAACGTTCATGCTGAATAGCTGCAAACTTACGTAATGACGTCTACATTTTACAAAAATAGACCTAAACAAATTTTTAATAGTTAATTTCGTTTGTAAAATTTCAGAGAAACTAATATTATTTTTTTAAATAAACTAAGTCTGTTTTTGTTTTCTAAAGAATAGATATAAAATTCTGCACAAACCAGAATTTAATTTGGTATGACAGGACTTATTTTAATCTGTTTTTCCATATAAAGACAGCCCACCAACGGTCGAGTGGTTCTGCGCTCAAAGCTGGCAGACGAGAGGTGATTCGATCCCAGGTCGCGCTCGTCGGCCTAGCCGTTCGGAGTTTTTCGTGGTTTTCTCCAAAACTTGAATAAATACGGGCTAGGATCCCTTATAAAGACCCCCACGGAGGGCACTCCCCCTCAGGCCTAGGACATACAGAAGTCAATCGGCCTTATTCCCAAATCCAATCCATATAAAGACATGCAGTAACTGTTAATTCCCTAACATCGTTTGCTACATTCATTAACTAAAATTTATTTGGTATAGTTTTAGCATCGTGAACCCTTGGAGGCTTTTAAAAATTTGTTCATTTCTTGTCATTTTGGCGATAAATTAAAATAGCTATCTCGATTGCATTAGTAAAGATCTTAGCGAGAATCGTCCGAGCTACTTCGGTATTAAATTTCAAATTTCACAAAGGGGTTCTATACTGAAGATGTTTCATATCTTTAGCACGATTTTTCTCAATTTTATGATGTTTATTTAAAAAAAAAAGTTAGCACGTTAATTTTTTTTCGACATGAAAAGAAATATATTTACTTAATCATATTTTATTTTTGGTATCAATTTTTTTTTTCTTTTAATAATTTTAAAGTTTTATTATCTTTTGAATTAGTTATGCGATTGAACAAAAAAGTGCTGTGTTTGCTATATTTCGTCCTGATTAAAAAAATGTACCAATTTTCAACAAAATCTAAAAATTCGGATTAAAAATCCGGACAGATGCAATGACAAACTTTCAACTTTATATATACAACAAAAAAAAAAAAAAAAAAAAAAAAAAAAATGTCTGCATGTCCATTTAAAGTGATCGGTAAAAATTGGTAACGACAGCAAAATCGCTATCAGAAAGAAATAGTACAACCTGTCGTATTAATAATAAAAGAAAAGAAACTAGGTTTTCAAATCACTTATTTATTCAAAAATCCAGAGTGACTGTATAAAAGTACAATACTGAAGATGTGCTGATGATATTTTGAAGAAAGACATTTGTTTGAGTGAAATGTGACAAAAACACGAATTATCTTACGTAACATGAAAAATTATTTGATCAATAGTTAATTTTGGCATTTTAAAATTGAAAATATAGATACTGTGGCGTTTCGGACTTTCGGGCGAGGGTTCTGGTAGCGAGTGAGAAAATCCCGTCACAGCAGAAGTTGATAAGAAAATTAATTTAATTAAAATTTAAACAAGATTCTATGTACAACCGTTAGTTACAATATTGATGTTGGAGGATTATATACAGTGGCTAGGAGTTACAGCATGGATCGATAGTTGAGTGGATGCTTTTAACAAACAGTTTCAGTGGATCTCCGTGATCCGAAATTCGATTTACTGAAACAATACTTGCACCGTTCCAGGTACAGAAAAGATATAATTCAGTCCTAGGATAATTTAGTAAAATGTCTCTTACGAGCTGACCTGCACACCTTCCCTGGTGACAGAAAATAAGCTGACCTGTGTTCTCTGCTCCTAGAGGAACACATAAAAAAATCACTAAGTCTCGCTACCTCTCCTGGTAAACGGGACAAGAAAAAAAACCCTCCGACCTTCACTGGCCGAAGACAAGATACGAATCCCCGACTCTCTGCTTCCAGCCCTGCTCCTCGGGAAACTCTTTCTCTCGATGGCAACCCGCGCTCCACCCTCATTCGCTGAGCGGGCGGGCGCCTTCTCGTCTGGCCGAAGAAATTCCTCGGAAACTCCGCTGTTCTCACGACCATCAGGGCGTACCAGCAGGGCAGCTTCTTTGTACTTTAGTGTCACAGTTCGAGACAGTCTGGAGCCAAACTATTGTAAGTATCAGCACACCTGCTCTGTGTAGAAATTAAGGTCTGGCCAACTTTAATTAATTGGAAGGGGGGCTGTATGCCACAACTTCCCCCCCCCCTTTAAGATGGTTTTCTGGGGTTGAAAAACTCCAGAAAATCTCTGCAATCAAATTAGGTTAGGGTGCATCAAAGCAATTCTAGAGAGGCTAATCTTCCTGACTAAACAATACTTAAATTTACACTAAAGTTACAAGTTTCAAATTACAAATTAATGAACATAATAAAAACAATACTAATAATAATAAACTATATACAAAATTTCTTACAGATCTTTTAATCCACCCGACTCAAACAGTCCACATGAGGAATGTCTTTTCCTGGTCTGTGTCGGATTTCATAGTTAAAGGGCTGCAAGGTTAACGCCCACCGCATTAATCTGGGATTGTTTCCCGCATTTCTCTTTAACCATATTAAGGGGTTGTGATCAGTTTCTATGGTAAATTTTTGACCGTCCAGGTAATGTTTTAACTTTTTCACTGCGAAAATGATCCCAGCACATTCCTTTTCGGTTGTGCTATAGTTTTTCTCTGCCTTAGTAAATTTTCGACTTAAGTACAGAATTGGATGTTCTTCATCTCCTTGCCTTTGAGCCATGATAATACCTATCCCCTTATCTGAGGCGTCACTTTAAATAATAAACTCCTTAGTATAATCAGGAGCGTACAGTACTGGGTCACGGGTGAGTTTATCTTTTAACTCCCTAAAAGCCTTCTCCATTTCGGGACTCCAGTCTACTTTTTCCTTTTTCGTTTTCCCTCTTAAAGCTCGGGTCAGCGGTTCTACTATTATTGCATAGTTCTTTATGTATCGGGAGTAATACCCGCACATCCCTAAAAACCTTCTAATTTCCGTTTTTGATTTTGGAGCTGGGAAATCAGTAATGGCCTTAATTTTAATCTCGGACGGTTTCCTACGTCCTTTCCCTACAACATGCCCTAAATATTTGACCGTCTCCTGGGCAAATTTACACTTGGCTAATTTAATGGTTAATTTTGCCTTGGTTACCCGCTTTAGAACTATATCTAAATGTTCTAAATGCTCTTCCCATGAATTAGAAAAGATAGCCATATCGTCAAGGTAAGGCAAACAGAAACTTTCTAGTCCCTTTAATAGAATACTCATGAATTTTGAAAACCTATACGGGGCAGAGACAAGTCCAAATGGCATTACCAAAGGTTGATATGAACCGAAACTAGTTACAAATGTCGCTAAACGTTGTGCGTTAGGGGTTAAAGGTATTTGCCAATAGCCTTTAGTTAAGTCAATCACGGTAATAAATTTTGATGCTGCCACTTGCTCTACCCTCTCTTCTATGTTAGGCAAAGGAAAAAATTCGGCACGAGTTATCTCATTTAACTTGCGATAATCAACGCACGGGCGGGGTTCTCTGCCAAGGGCCTCTACTAATATCATAGGCGAGGTATAATCTGACTCCCCTTCCTTAATTATGCCCAATTCTAACATACGCTGGATTTCGGATTTCAGGATGTCGGTTTGTCGAGGTGACGTCCTATATGGCTTCATTCTAACGGGTTTATCACTAGTCAATACAATATCATGCTCAATTAAATTCGTTCGGCCTGGAATATTGGAAAACACTTTCTTGTGTTTAATTAGTAATGCTCCTAATTGCTCCTGTTGGGCTTTTGTGCAACGACTTCCTAAATTACTGTCTTACCATATTGAGGTCAAATTCTTCCGGGTCAGTTATAGGATAAGGTATTTCTAAGTCTGCCTCCGTCGTTTTATTATCCCGATTTTCCTCTATTAATACATTTACGATTTCTGCTCTCTGCACGTAAGGTTTTAGTAAATTGACATGATAAATTTGCGACTTTTCGCGCCTCTCCGGTACATTTACAATATAATTAGTCTCTGACATTTGACTCTCAATAGTGCCTGGCCCTATCCATGATACGGATAATTTATTGGGTTTACTTGTGGCTAAAACCAGCACTTTGTCCCCGGGATTAAATTTCCGATTTACCGCATTTCTGCCATACCAGATTTTGCGTTTGTCCCTTTTTTCCTCCATCTGCTCCCCTGCGAGCTCTTGACACCTTTGGAGTCTGTTTATCAATTCGAAAACATACTCCGTCACTGGGTTTTGCTCCTCTTCCTGCTCTGTCCATTTCTCAAATAGCAGGGTTTCCGGGGTTCGCAGATTTCTCCCATGAACCAACTCGGCTGGGCTGAATCCCGTTGATTCATGTGTTACCGTCCGCAAAGCTAACAAAGCATAGGGTAAACTCCTCTCCCAACTTTCTCCACTTTCTAAACAGATTACTTTCAATAACCGTTTAACTGAACGATGCCAACACTCAATGCAATTTGTCTGTGGGTGGTGCACACTACTGTGAGTTATTTTAATTCCAAATTTTTCTAAGAAAGTTGAGGTTAAGTTACACATAAAACAAGCCCCTAAGTCTGTTTGGATTACCGTAATTTCGTGCGCATAGTCCGCACCATCGTATAGTCCGCATGTGAAGTTTTGTGTAAAAATTATTTCCAATATCATCAGATTGTCCGCACTACCGTATAGTCCGCAGGAGAAAAATATAACCCCAAGAAAACAGCAAGTAAAACACTATTATGTAGTTTTATATGAAAATATTAAAGCATTCCCACTATTAAAATAAATAGTATAAAGAAAAGAAGTACTTGTTGTTAATAAACCATATTTTAAAAATTATACATTAAAAGAAACCTTTAAAGTTGATGTTTACATTTTCTATGGGAATTCCCGGTTGAGTCATTGAGTGAGTTTTACTTTCCTACTAGAATGTCACTATGGCTGATTGTATGTGATTCAGCACTAGGAGATATATTTTTTGGAAGATTATCTGAAAGTTTGTCATTGGTATTGCTCAACAGTAAAACTCCGACGATATTTTGCGAACATAATTTAAAAAATAACAGTACAGGAATATTCAGCAACGTGCTATTCTAATAGTGATCTTTTGCTTTATGCTCCATGGTTCACTACCGATACGATATACGATACAATGTTTTCTTTGTGTCTTGTTCTTTTGTTTATGTTTATATTTGATCGTCAGAATCAGCAGTTCGTAGTATTTGCATGTTTAATTCTGATTTTGAGGATTTGAACTGTGAATAACTAGCAGATAATCCGCATCACCGTATAGTCCGCGGGTAAAAAAATTTGCTTTTTTAACACACATAGTCCGCGGACTATACGTACGAAATTACGGTACTTTCGGAAATCCCATTCTACTAAATACTATCATTAACGCGTCGATCACTGTTTCCGACCTTGAATCGGGTATCGGGATAGCCTCTGGATACCACGATGCTAAACAAATAGCCGTGAGCATATATTTATTTTGATTTTCCGAAGGTGGGAGTGGTCCCACAATATCACAGTTTATATGCGTAAAAATTGCAGTAATAATGGAAACAAGTTTAAGAGGGGCTTTTTTTTGCTCTCCTGCCTTCCCAATTTTCTGACAAGGATCACACGATTTTACATAGGCTTCAGCCTCTTTAATGATATTTGGCCAGAAAAAATATCGCAGCAATTTATCCTTAGTTTTAGTCATGGCCACATGACCGGATATTAAACTGTGACAAAGATTCAAAATTTCATTCCTATATTTCCGCGGAATAATTAGCTGACGTCTTTTTCTCCTCTGTGATCTGTAGCAATTCTGTACAGCAAACCTTGATCTATTGTTAAATTCGCTTTCTCCTCTTTCGCGCGCGCCCACAACTCCGTCAGGCTTTCATCTTTTTCCTGCTCTTGGCGAAACTCGTTTTTCCCAACGTGCGCCAGAGCGGTGATCCTATCCTCCTCTAACTCGGGGAGGAAAATTGATTCTTCCGTACCCTGATTTTCCGTAGGCTCGCTCTCTGGCGACATTTCTGCCTCTCCCTGATCATTCCCAGCGCTTTCACTCGCCAGACTGGTTTTTGGCGCAGTTTCGTTTTTACGCCTTTTTGCTCGCGTTTCGACTGCATGGATTAATTCGGGTTTTTGTCTTTTTCTCTCGATTAATTTCTGCGTCTCATTTCCCAGTAAATAATAATCCATGAGAACTTCCTTATCCGCTACCGCGGCTTTCGTATTAATTAACCCTATTCCCTCAATTTCTAATTCAATATTGGCTATGGGTAGACATCTCACTTCGTTGGCTAAAGCTGCTTTAACCCACACGGTTTCCCCGTTTAATTGCTCATTAGAAATTATTTTATGATGGGGAAATATCGAGGCACGTCCCAGAATCACGTAAAATGGTAAACTTTTCCCCATTTATCTTGGCTTCACTTAAATAAGGTTCAAAAGCCGGGTTTAAATTCTCAGCGTCTCCTACGTGATTTACTTTTTCAGCCTTCTCTTGTCTGCTTTTCCAGACTGGGCAATTTGGCTTAATGTGATCGGGGGAAGAGCACACATAGCAAACAATAGGTTTTCGGGCCTCAAATAATTTAGATCTGTCCGTCAGATCCGACTTATCCCTCCAATTTTTTTGTTCTGGGGCATTTTTCTCAACCCTATTTTTATCAAAGTTGCGAGGTTTATCTAATTTCTTTTCTAGTGGTGGTCTCGGGGTCCAACTTTTCTTATTATTTCTGCGAACTGACTCGTACGCGTCAAACTTCTTAGCTAACTCTCGCGGTTCATTGAGAGAGCTCCACGAATCTATGAAATGATCTTTCATTTCGAAATTAGCCCGTTTCTTTAACTGGTCGGCCACCATTAATTTCTTTAGATCCTCAAAATTTGTCACTTCTACTCCCTCTAACCACCCATTTAAATATGTATCTAAATCATAAGCTAGATCATGCCAAAGAGTTCCCGGTTGTTTTTGGTGTTGCATAAATTTAATTCTAAAATTTTCCGGACTTAATTTAAATCGATCTAATAGCATTTGTTTGACTTTCTCAAAATCGTCACTAATTTCTTGGGGTTCTTTTAAAATTAATTCCGCGATTTCTACGGGCAATAAAGCTAATAAATTAGTCACTAGATCCTCGTCATCTATTTCTAACTTCCTAGCTTGTCTTTGGAATAACGCAAGAAATAATGCCATGTCCGATTTCTCCGGTTCAAATTTTTGCATAACCGATTTTAGTGATTGTCGGCTGGGGCGTTCGCTACGAGTCGAAGCTAGACTTACTGTTTCTGATTGTTGGGCTATTTTAAGTTTTTCTAACTCTAATTCATGTTTCCTTTCCGCTTCTCTTTCAGCGATTTTTTTCTCTTCAGCCTCCCTTTCCGCAATCTTTTCCGCCTTCCTTTTCTCTTCCACCTTTCTTTCTAAGAGATCCTCCCGTATTAACTTAATTTGAGCTAGGGCTAGGTCTTTATCATAATCTGGAGACTTTTGAATTTTCCCTATGATATCACTTATCCTATCCGAAGTTTCAACAATCACTCCGAATTCGACTGCGAGCTCTTGCAGTTCCGCTTTCCTATACTGCCCTAATTCTGACATGTTTACCTAATTCTAAATTCACAATTTAATCTTACACAATTCCCAACAAAAATTTCTACACAATACCTAACACTTTTACACAATTCCTAACAATTTTACACAATTCTTACAATTTTACCCAATTCCAAAAAATACATATACAAAATTACACTAATAAAACCTATAATTCAATTTTGCAAATTTTTGGGGTGTATAAAATTCCAATACAACACGATTCCAATAATTAAAACTTAATATTCAATTCTACACATTAAATTTGAAATATTTGAAATCACAACCCTTTCCAGGAAAGAAACCTCTTTCCGTAACTTATTTGATTCACTTTTAATTTTCATAAATTACACAAAACAATATGAAATTACTGTGTTATCTTTCTCAAGATATTTTAACACCCTTTTTGTTTTCTCAATTAATATCTGTTTTCAAATATAATCTTTCTCATTTAAAACAAGATAATCAAATATGTGCAAATCAATTAATATTTTTCCAAACTAAACAAATATGAGTTATATTTAAATTAAATTTACCTATAATTTAAATTCCTCCCTGTTTTTACTTAGAGTTTCTAATATTTGTGATATGCCACATTTTTAATTTTTCCAAAAACAATGTTAATTTAAGGTTTACTCTCCCTTAATAAATTTCTAAATAACTTTTAACTTTATACATTTATCATCTAATACCTTAAATAACAAAAATTTTACAGCCTCACTAGAAAAGTTTGACTCACCCCTGTTTTGTTGTCGTTGCTCGAGTTCCGTCCTTCCTTCTGGCACTTATGATGGGCTCTCGGATCGGCACTCCGTATGGAATTCGGGATGGGCTCCGGATAATTCAGGCTGAGGGCTCTCCTCTCTGTCTTAGAGATTCTAGTCGATGCGACGTAGATGTATCCTCCGTTGATTTGATGGTTCGACGTACTCCGCTGCGTCTATCCTTCCGATCCTTCCGTTGAGTCTATCACGTTTCTATCGTCCGTAGTCCGTACTTCTTCAGGCAGTGTAGTATTTCTCCAACAATCATCCCTCTAGCGCTGCCACCAAGTTAGTATAGCTGTGGCGTTTCGGACTTTCGGGCGAGGGTTCTGGTAGCGAGTGAGAAAATCCCGTCACAGCAGAAGTTGATAAGAAAATTAATTTAATTAAAATTTAAACAAGATTCTATGTACAACCGTTAGTTACAATATTGATGTTGGAGGATTATATACAGTGGCTAGGAGTTACAGCATGGATCGATAGTTGAGTGGATGCTTTTAACAAACAGTTTCAGTGGATCTCCGTGATCCGAAATTCGATTTACTGAAACAATACTTGCACCGTTCCAGGTACAGAAAAGATATAATTCAGTCCTAGGATAATTTAGTAAAATGTCTCTTACGAGCTGACCTGCACACCTTCCCTGGTGACAGAAAATAAGCTGACCTGTGTTGTCTGCTCCTAGAGGAACACACAAAAAAATCACTAAGTCTCGCTACCTCTCCTGGTAAACGGGAGAAGAAAAAAAACCCTCCGACCTTCACTGGCCGAAGACAAGATACGAATCCCCGACTCTCTGCTTCCAGCCCTGCTCCTCGGGAAACTCTTTCTCTCGATGGCAACCCGCGCTCTTCCCTCATTCGCTGAGCGGGCGGGCGCCTTCTCGTCTGGCCGAAGAAATTCCTCGGAAACTCCGCTGTTCTCACGACCATCAGGGCGTACCAGCAGGGCAGCTTCTTTGTACTTCAGTGTCACAGTTCGAGACAGTCTGGAGCCAAACTATTGTAAGTATCAGCACACCTGCTCTGTGTAGAGATTAAGGTCTGGCCAACTTTAATTAATTGGAAGGGGGGCTGTATGCCACAATACTATCTTTCTTTCTTTTTTTTTTTCTTTCAGCACTTAAATATTTTTAAAATAATTGTTTAGTCTCCATATGTAAATATTGATGATGTACAGTTTAAAAAATATACAATTGTGAAGATTTCCTTGCAAAAAATATAAAAATTATGTCAACCGATCAATCTGACTTGTACTCGATGCTTGCCTCTTGTAAGCTTGCTACCAAATATAAATGAAAAATACAGATCTGCTGTGCTCTTAATAAGATTAAGAACAAAATTCTTGGTTTAGTGAGGAGTGAGACGCTGTATAATTTTGTCTGAAATAAGTGCTTTGCGAGTTTAGTCCAATATATATATATATATATATGTCTGAGTATGTGTAATAATCCTATAATATATTACTTTGTATGAAATATAATACCCAGAAAGAGAGATAAAATGAACAAAATCCATTAAAATTGTAAAAGTATTATAACAACCAATACTGCATCAGGGGCATATATTGAAATATCGTCAGCAAAAACGAGAAGTGATTTATCTGTAAGCGTAAAGCTAAATTTTGAATAGATAAATATGCTCAATCTCTTATCAAATGAAAATACACAATTTGACGGTAGAAGAAATATATAAATAAAATAAAAACGATTAAAAAATAAAAACAAATCCTTATAAACAGCCATTTAACTTACGAACAATATAAACATAAAAGTATGTAACTGTAAACAGATTTAAAATACTAACAATAAAAAAAATAATGGATGGATATACTCAGACATGCAAAACTCGCTTCTTAAACGGTTAATTACACAGTTCTGCATTGGAATGTTACACATTCTACATGAATGAATGTATTGTCTAACAAGGAAACATTCCAAAGGTGTCATCTTCAAAAAGTATTCAAAAAATCATATGTGGTTCTACTCTTCATAAAACACCAGAAAATGAAACAATTATCGGCTGAAATGATTTACAGTAACCACAAAAAATTATCAAAATTAAGCATATTTGGCGATTTCACACTGTTAGGCGATTGATTTTGAGTACTTGGCGGAAAAGCAAAACACGGTTCTGTTCGTACTCGGCAATCTCGGTGCTAGCAAACGTATCCCTTAACAGCGCTAAATCGCCAAATATGCTTAATTTTGATAATTTTTTGTGGTCGCTATAATTCATTTTAGTCAATAATTTTTTCAATTTCTAGTGTTTTATGAGGATCAGAATCACATTTTTTTTTTTTTTTTTTTTTTTTTTTTCAAAATTTTTTGAATATGACACCTTTTGAATGTTTCCTTGTAAGATATGAAAGAAACCTTATTATATGAAAGAAACGGTAAACAAATTCTTTTAGATATTTTCAGAGTCAAAATTGGCATGATGTCAAATCTGAGTATATTTCATACGAAGCTAGGAATTTTCAAATATACAGATATTGCAATTTGTCAATCCAACTCTGTTGATGACTTATTTAGCTATTTCTTATTTTAGAATTTACTCCCATCATCTCTTCAAAACATTCTTTAAACTTCATAAATTTCTGTTATATCCTTCTCAGATATGTCTAGTTAATTTGCAACAGCTTCGTTGTAATTTTATTTCATTGAAAACTCGCCTTATATTGCATGCCTTTCCATTTGGTATTTAATCGTGAATATTTTTAATATACAACAGCTTTCTTTACAAATATTGACTTATGTTATGAATATTTTCAACGTTAATACACTATGACTATTTGATATGCTAAAAAATACTTTCTGGGTCAATCCATTAGAAATCACCCAGGCCATGTTGCTCAACATTTTTTATTTTTCTTATTTTTTTACTAGTTTATCCCCGTTATTAGGTGAGTTCAAAACTGTCGAAATTTTTTTTTTAGGCTCATACTTTTTTTTAACGGCCATTTTGAATTTGCATCGTAACTGTTTTTAGGACAAAAACAAGGTTTGCATAAAAGTATCTAACTCAGTTAATTTTATAGATATCAAGACAAAATAAAAAACAAAATTATCAGAATGACCTCCTAGATGCTTTGTACATGCATAATATTTCCTACGTCATGAGGAAAGTGAAGAAAAAAATTCACAACTATAGATGGAAAATTAACTTAAAACGGTAATTTTAGTGCTGCAAAACTACTTAAAAAATGAAAGACTCATCAATATTTTTTTTTCCTACGTAGATTTGTTACAGGACTAGTTACTGTAGAAGTTTCCAGCTTGAGAGTTTTATCCTTTTTTATATATAATTTTTCAAAAATGCCCAAAATTGCATTTTGGCAATATTTAAAGTTGAATATCTCAAAAGGGACTGAGTGAAAAATTATGAAATTAATACAGATAATATCTCTTTATGACATAAACATATGATAGAAATTTGATGACTGAGACTCAACTGGTTCCAAAGTTATAGTACATCAAAATTGCATTTTAGGCATACAGAATTTTGACGAAAATTTATGGTAAAAATCAACATTGTAACTTTAAATACAAAATTTTATTCAAACTGTTGATGTACATTTTATCAGTTAGCATAATAATTTTATAATTTCTTCAAAGTATTGAAGAGTTTTGAAATTCCGTTGCATAGCTTTTTAGATATGTTATGTGTTCGGCCCGAAACCGTTGTTAGTTCGATAGGGATAATTTTCTTCACAACCTTGTTTACTAGAACACACATCATGTCATTTATAGATATTTGGAAGGCAGTCTTTGGGCCATATGGATGGAAAATAGATCTAATAGATCAATATTTTGATCGGTCTTGTCTTTGACTATGCCTATCTACCAATGATATTCGTAAATGTATGCAACATAGTCTATATTTGTAAGCGAAGATGTGTTAACACTATCAAAGTTTTGTGCTCATCAAATTTCTTATTTATTGATGTAGTGTAACATCTGATTTGATTATTACTTATAGGAACAAATCTATGATATTCTTTTATTCATGTCACAGGCAAGCAAAATTCAAATCTTTTTGTTAGTTTAGCTTCAGTTTGTTTAATTTCATTGGCAGAGACAAAAATGTATTCTATTCTGGTTATTTTTTCGTTTCAGTATTTGAACATGTCTTGTGGAGTAAGAATTTAGTTATTGTAAAGTCTTTGCATGCTGGCTCTAGTTACTTCCCTTTTAGTGGTACCCTCCTCCCCCCCTATACCATCACACAAGTTTTTCCCATGAGATGTAGCTAAAAAATTCCATTCAGCTATCAAGCTAAAGTCCTTCTCATGTTGGCGCAGATTAATAAAGTTTTTCGTATTTTTGTATTGGCTGCTGGCACCATCGCTGAAGTAAATCATCATCTTCGCTTCGGGTAAAAAATTCTTCATTTCATTGGTGAGATTCTTTTGAAATTCATCAGCTGTAAAGGTATCCTGAATAAGATAATCATTTATCATACAATTGCTTTTACAGCAAATTTCATTTAAAATAATAATAATAATAATAAATGGATGTAATGTAACTCGGCTGTTGGACCAGTGGTAGTTCTGAATTTCATCCTGAACGCAAAATGTAAAGTTTTCTGAAAAATCACCAATGACTAAATATTCACTGTTTTTGAGATTATTTTTAAGTTCTTTGAAATGATTAGACTGAACTGTTGAAATGAAATGGTGAGATTTTAGTTTTACTCTATCTTCCACAAGAAGATTTAGAAATTCATCATTTGGTAGTAATCGGGCGATAAATTCTGCTCTGTCAGTTTGCACCCACTGCTTAAAAGCTACTTCCTCTGGTAAATTGCCAATTTCTTTCATTGGAACTTCCAGAAGACCTTCGGATCCTGGACATTCTGAACATTTGTCCAGCATGCAACTTTCATTCTCAATGTTACACACAAGTAATTCTATCAGTTCCCTGTAATTTATTTTGAGCCTTGCTCCTTCAATCAAGAGCTTTACGTTCTGGTGGTATTTGCAGACACATACACTATGTGTGCCAGATGATCCTGGGTGGACACAGCACTTCGGTCACACAGCACAGAACACTGACCGTCTAATTTTGTAGTTAGGGTATTTCTGTTTGAAAAAGTTAAATAGCTCATTTTAAGTTATTAGAGTTTATATATATATATATATATATATATATATATATATGTATAGCAATTATAATATACAGGAAAATGTATTTTTAAAATAAATTTTCGTGAAATACTGTGTGCGTAAAATGCAATTTGGGGCCAATTTTGATGTACTATAACTCTGGAACCAGTTGAGTCTCAGTCACCAAATTTTTATCGTATGTTTATATCATAAATAGATGATATTTGTATTAATTTAATAATTTTTCACTCAGTCCCTTTTGAGATATTCAACTTTAAATATTGCCAAAATGCAATTTTGGGCATTTTTGAAAAATTATATTAAAAAAAGGATAAAACTCTCAAGCTGGAAACTTCTACAGTAACTAGTCCTGTAACAAATCTACGCAGGAAAAAAAAATTATTGATGAGTCTTTCATTTTTTAAGTAGTTTTGCAGCACTAAAATTACCGTTTTAAGTTAATTTTCCATCTATAGTTGTGAATTTTTTTCTTCACTTTCCTCATGACGTAAGAAATATTATGCATGTAAAAAACATCTAGGAGGTCATTCTGATAATTTTGGTTTTTATTTTGTCTTGATATCTATAAAATTAACTGAGTTAGATACTTTTATGCAAACCTTGTTTTTGTCCTAAAAACAGTTACGATGCAAATTCAAAATGGCCGTCAAAAAAAAAGTATGAGCCTAAAAAAATTTTTTTCGACAGTTTTGAACTCACCTAATAACGGGGAAAAACTGGTAAAAAAATAAGAAAAATAAAAAATGTTGAGCAACAAATTTTATTCTTTTTGGGTGATTTCAAATGGATTGACCCTTCTATGAAGAATTTTTTTTTTTTTTTTTAATCTGTTTCAAAAATAAACTTCTTTGTTAGTAGATGACTAAAATTGAAATTTCTATTTCAGGTCTTCTGGTGATGTTATCACGACCTAATATTCAATGACTAGCAATACGGGTAAAATGCACCAGTACACCGTAGTCATGCCAGACGTCGTGGAAGAATCACCATGTGACTACCCTAAAGGAACGCACAGTCTACTTATGCTACTACAACTGGTAAAAATTTTTATCTATTCATTTATTGTTATGACAGTAAATTTCTGCTATTTTTAAATACTCAGAACATCCAAAGCCCTGACAAGAAAAGTGACACGAGTTAAAAAAAGGTCGATTTTGAGTTTATGTCATGGAAAATTGTGTATGAAGTGCCCCAACATGCACAAAATGCATATATCTCTGTGTCGCAATTCATCGGCCGAAGACGCAGTTGCGGCAATTTTGTCGTAGGCTAGCCAATGTTTTATCGTTATCTTTAAGTTGATTTTTCTTAAATACTGAATTTAGAAGTTATGCCCTTTTTTCTTGTCGAGGCATGATTTTATAGATTGCGGGATATGAGTGATGAGATTGTGTGATAAGAGATGAAAATGGAACTATGGGGTTTGTGCTGTAAAATACAACATGCATGATCAGCTACGTAAGCTAACTTTTTCCTTTGACAGAAAATGAATGAAATGAAACCAAGTGTCTGTCAGATTACACAACTGAACGATATATTGTGCTTTAATTTATTAAACCGGGCTTTCCCTCTCTCATTTCATTTTAGCATATTTGTTTCAGAATTTGTGATTTTGAAATAGCACTAAAATCTTTCAGATTGAATGGGTTACGAATATGAATATATCTTTAAAATTCTTATTGTTCTAAAAGTTACCATGGTAGATAATACTATTAGTATTATGTCAAAGATTGTAGGAAACTGCACGCGGGTTCAGGTTAAGATTGGGTGGGTTTTATGTCGCACTAGTGCTACATAATAGTCAATTGGTGACATATTGGTACCCTAAGTGTGTTCCACAGACATTCCATCAAAATTTTGTTCCTCCACGGAGGGAATGGTTTCCCCGCTTTGGTAACCCCCAGAAATATAATTTGGATGGGAACATGGAGAACATTATGACCAAGGCTGATTTTACGTGCACCAGTCACTAGTGGTGTACACGACGGTCTTCACCTGGCTCGAGTATGGAACACGCAATCTTCCAATTACGAGTGCGTCGTTCTACCAACCAGGCTACCACGGCCCCCGAAACCGCTCTACACGAGGAAATTTAATGAAAGATTTTAAGCTGCTCGGCATTGATTTCACACAAGAAACTTATTTTCTGGTTATGTATAATATTCTATGACTTTATTTGTTAGTTTTTAGCAAGAAATGCTGTCGATATGTTCTGCATAGTGCGTTTTAGAAATGTCATAAAATTTCGTTTTAACAGTTATTGGCCGTTAGCATATTTCTTCGATTAAGATATAGTTTCTTCGTACTCATTTGATTCATCTATGTTTAATGTTGTTTTTCCTGTTTTCATAATAATTCGTTTTTCTTTTTAATGCTAACCCATAAATCATAGTGACATTTATGATTTTTAACCCTTTCCCGGCTCTAACGCTCTAAAGTGCTCTAAACAGCGTTGCCAAATTTGGGGTATCTTTTATTCAACTTCCACCAGTAATTTTAACACTTTCGCGATCACTAACATAGATTCAGGTCATTTGAAAATCTGTAACTCCGCCAGTGGGCGTTTCTTTTGCAATTTGTGTGTCATTTATTTCTTAAAAATATACACAATATTCATATTTGTACAACCAATGTACTATGGTTATAAATACTTTGATTAGAAAGAATATAATTATAATGTATATCCATTTGTAATATGAATCTAAATATAGAAATTTTTTTTCTGAAATATTGTAACCTGGGAGAATAACGCCCACAGGCGGACTTTACTGTCAAAAAGACAAAAACGTGCGATCGCGAAAGTGTTAAGGAGTGATATTTGATACACATAATGAACGAAAAACCTTTGAAGTGATTTAGCAGTCGTTACAGTTAAAATTTAGTGGTAGATATTGAATAAAACAAAATCTTGACATTTGACAACACAGATAAAGTGAAATTAAACAGGACTAATAAAAATTTAATACTAATACTAATTTAAATTTTAAAGTGAAATTCCCTTTAGGTCATAAATTAAATAAATTCAATTGTATAAAAAGATTTTTGCTATATTTTTACAATGGCTTGTCTCTTGGTGACGTAAATTGTTAACTAAATCAATATTCAAGCAGCACGAGTTAATACTAATTAAAGTGAAATGCACTCATGATTCCTAAGCTTATGAAATACATTAATCTGGCAACCTGTTTATAAATTATGCATTTTTTGAGGAAAAATTCAAATTAGTACTAGCAAGAACGAAGTGTCACAAGGCCCAGGAATCGAATATGTGTCCTTGATATCACGCTCCAATGCTCTAAAAACTGAAAACTATAACAACAGAAATAACTTGTCTACAAAATTGTCAAAATTGTTAACTAGTGTGATAGTTATCGAAAATAACACTGCTCTGCATAAAAATCGGCCCCAACACCATTCCTGCAAATTCTTATGAAAATGACCTCCTGAATCCGAATATGACGCCCATTTTGCCTTATGACCCACTGTTTTGGGGCGACGCCCAGTGGCGGATTTAAGGGGGGGCTAGGGGACTGACGCCCCCCCCCCAAAAAAAAAAAAAAAAAAAAAAAAAAAAAAAAAAAAAACACTGACATTCACAAATGAATATTGCAATTGTAAATTTTTTATTGGTCTAGAATAACACTTTGAAAAATCTTAGCCCCCTCCCCCCCCCCCCCCAAAAAAAAAAAGTCAAGTTCTGCATCCGCCACTGGCAACGCCCCACCATTTTTATCGCTATTCGGTAATTTTATGGCTATGAATTTGATCTGAAGGGGCGGAAAGGATAATTCTAACTGTTAAATATCTACTGAGGTACTAAAGAAGTGAAAAATTCTAAAGCGTGAACATTTGTAGCAAGGGGAAAATTTAGGGGGGGGGGATTTGCCGCTGAAATTATGACTTACAATTATTATGTTTTATTAATCTATTATTATTTTTGTTATTTATTACACATTATATTTTTGTTGTTTTTAAGTGTTAAAATAATCCTTTTCAACCCTCCAAATCAAATTCATGGACATAAAATTAACGAACAGTGATAAAATTGGTGGAGGAGAACGGTGGGTGATTGGGCAAAATGGAGGTCATATTCCGATTCAGAAGGTCATTTTTCGAATCAACTGGAATTGTATCAGAGCTCGAAAAAAAGAAAATTATTTTTATTTATTTATTTATTTATTTTGCAACGCAGTTAATTTAAAGCTGTCAAAAGAAGAAAAAAAAAATGTGCCAAAATACTCATGCATAAAAGTTTAATTACTTGCTTTCACATAACTATAACAAGAGCATAATTTTGAAAACCAAAAGTCATATACACTTACATCTTTTCTGTAAATGTCGCTTGCATGTATGACTAAGTATGATATATATTTGAGACGTAATTTGGAAATACCAAAGTATGATACTGCATTTTTATTCTCTGCGTAGTTATAATATGACATTTGTAACAATATAATTAAGCTCTAAATTACATGTACATCTGTGATCTTTAGAATACATGACTTATGCTTGTTTCAGCTTTTAAGACAGGAAAAACTTATGTTCGTCATTATTATTTTGCAAGACAAGTTTATTGTGTGTTAATGATATTTCGAAATTAGTTGTTTAAGTAAATATTTCCTTTTTTGCATCTATTAGCTTAAATGCAGCATATTTTTGTATGAATAAGATGTTTTTTTTTTTTAGAAAGAATAACTGTAAATTTTTAAAATAGTAATTAATAAAGTTTTTTTTTTTTTTTTGCATTTATATTTATATTTATTTATTTATTTTAGAAATTTTAAGTATTAATGAAATTTAACAAACAGTAATACTATCAGTAGTAATTTAATAAAGAAACATCAATAAACTGGCGTTGTAAAAATATTACTTACGTGCAGCACTCGTGCTTACTTTATTCGCCTGATGAAGGGTCATGTGTTTTTTCGACCCGAAACAATTGTTGCGAGTTTATTGCATTATATGGTGTTTATTCAAAGTTTGTAACTAATATCAGTAGTAGTATTTCAAAGAAGTACAGAAGCAAAAAATTATTAAAATATCTAAGAACATCATTTACTCTGTTTATTAATTTGCATAAAATATGTATCGCAGTGACTTAAAATTCTCAATCTACTACAATTTGTGCACTGAAAACTTCACCTGATAAAACAGTCGGTAAATATGCAAAGCATCCTTTTTTGATGATTTAAATAATAGCTGCATATTCATCATGGAATCTTCAACATTCAGGGTCTTTTTACTAAATTGGCCCAGGAACGAGGCGGCCTGATCTTATCTTTTGAATTTTCAGAGTCAGCCCCAAATTCACTTTTAAAGAATATCTTATTCCTTTTTTATTCTTCGTCTGCTTTCTTTCAGTTTAAAAACAATAACATCCATATTTATATGTTAATCTTTAATGATTTTTTTTTTTTTTTTTTTTTTACTTACCCATATATATATATGGTAGAGAAAGTATTTTTAAGTCAAATTTTCGAAATTATTTATTATTTTTTTACGCGTTTTGAGGTCCCCTAAATCTGAAAACAGGTTTTTAGCAGTTGATCTCTCTCTCTCTCTCTCTCTCTCTCTCTCTCTCTCTCTCTCTCTCTCTCTCTCTCTCTCTCTCTCTCTCTCTCTCTCTCTCTCTCTCTCTCTCTCTCTCTCTCCTCTGTGAGTGTGTGTGTTATCAGCATATCTCAAGAACATATAATAGAAGGAAGACCAAACTCGGTATTCTAAATATGTTTTATATTTCAGGGATGTTACACTAAACTTTTTGTTGAGATCAACAAAACGATTCGTGTACAGGGACATCCAAGAGAATTCAAATACATTACGTCTATGAGCGAAATGTACAGTAGGTAAAGTTTAACATCTAATAGGCTGCACTTAACAAAATTAAATGAACATAAATTTTTTATATGCATAAAAGCATGTTTCTTATAGATTATGGTATGTAAATCATTCACCATTCGTTTACAGTGCTACTCATATGAACTAGAATGCAATGGCACTATACTTTGAAATTGGTGCATTTTAGATTGTGCTATGTGTTATTAATATAGTTCCATCTTTAAATAAACAATGTGGTGTGTACATAATTTATAGACGACATACAGGGTTACCAATAATTAAGCGAAATTGTTCTTTTTCATTGAATGTAATTAATGGAAGATCATTACTATAGAAATTAAATACAGAGTAAAAGAAAGTCATGTGCGTGCCACACCAGATTATTTCACTTGGTAACGACTTCTATTCCCTCCCGCCTACTATCGCAATGATATCACCAAGTAAAAGAGGTGGTGAAAACACTTAAATCTATCTCTATATTAAATGTCTAAAACGAACTGTTTTCTTAAAAAATTTTCAAAACATTTAATAGCTGAAATTTTCATATGCGTTTACGAAATATATCAAATTTATTTGTAGAAACGTAGGAGGGGGACTCTCGTATGACACTAGGCCTCACCCTATTACTGAATTTTAAGCTCGCCCTGCCAGCATTCATACAGCTTCAATTAATAATGATCAGTTAGATCATAATAGTAACTGCGATCTTAATGTTGTCCAATGATTACAAACATTTACTTAAATCAAAATAAACTGCATATGTCTACGACTTTTCCTTATTTCACCCTGCTTCTATGTTCAGTATGAATGGACAAAGTAGATATTCATTTCTGAATGAAATTTCAATAGACCCAATGTTTTAAATTTTAAACGTAATTTTTATTTTATATTTTTGAACTAAATTAACATAACAGTTCCATTTGTTTTATTTTATTTATTTATTTTTAAAGAAATTATTTTACCTAAGATATGAAATTTCCTGCATTTTGGGTCAAAATCAATCCAAACACTGCTGCTAGATTAAGTTGTTAAAATTACTTATATTTAACTAATTGTTTAAAATTACGTTCCATGAGATTCAAAAAATAAAAAAATAAATAAATAAATAAAATATTTTAGTGGGGACTTTTCCACAAACATTCTCATCATATCCTTCAATTTCTAGTAAATATTTAAAGTCGTGGTGAATTCGTAGAACAGCCACCAAAATAATTTAAAAAACTAATTTATTTAAAATGCTAAAAACGGGATTATTTCTCATCATTCAAATTCACTTAAACCATTTGCATATTTTGAGAACTCTTGTTCAGAGAGACTAATTTTACTAACCTACTTCATTTCCGCTGAAATAATAAAAATTATCATTAAAAAAAATCACCGTGCTTCAGTGCATAGCAAATTAACTACTTTAAGTAAAGTTACTTTATATCCTCAATATACATCGTTAACGGTACGTGATTTGATTGCCTAAATATGATTGAAGCTGCAAATAACCTAAAGCATGTCTAGAACGAATTTTTCTTCGAATATACTGCGTCTTCTTTTTTTTCAGTCAGTCGCTTTTTTCCATGTATTTTCGTTGTTGTGAATCTGACAGACTTGTCTGACTTCCGCTCTTTATGCTGATTTTCAACGATACAATACGAATAGACAAGATTAGCAGAAAATGCAAATTTCACTTGTAGCTGATGATTATCTCAATATATCCTGTTTTAATTCCCACCTTGTTTAATTTTTATTCTTCTAAAATGATTTCTTTGTGATAAAAATGTTGACCACGATCATAGAAAATTCTTTATATAATTTTGGTTTGGTAATGTTTTAAGATTTTTGAACAATTCTCTCTATTTTACATTTGCTGGTGGTACATAAAATTATCATTGTGTTCTTAACTTTGTGACAAACTAGCCAATTTGTCTGTTATCAAAGCAAAACGATTTCTGTAAATGTGTAACATATCCATTTTTATATTGATTATCATAATCTTTTATGTTTTATATCTTTTTTTTTCTGTGTCTACTATAGCGATCTGTGAAAATAACTACGGTTAGTAAGCGGAGCAAGCTGAGAGCGGACTCCTCTTTTCTTTACTTCTTATCTCACACTCCGGCTAATAACCAGCTCGACATTTCTCAGATAATAACGGTTACATATGCGTTTGCACATACGGTGACCTTGCCAACGGTTATTATGTGAGAAATATCGTGCTGGTTATCAGCCAGATAGGCTCAGTGAAAGAGTATCCGCACGTTAAGCGGAGGGCCTAGGTTTGACTCTCGGCTCTGGCATTTTTCACACAGGTGGTATAAAAAATCAACCTTATACTCTAAATTACTTAAAAATTTTGTCAAATCCATAAAATCTTTTACATTTTTAAAAACCTACTCTTAAGCTAGAGATTCTTCCTCGATCGCATGTAGAAACCAATCGCCGATCTTGGTATCCAAGACCATCACTATTCATAAATTGGATGGCTTCTGAATATTTGTACCTCCAAATATAAATTGATGATGGTTTCTGAATATTGTCGGCGATATCTTCTGCAGATATATTGATAATGGCTTTTGCATATTTTTTGGAATATCTTCCGAATATATATTGATGACGGCTTCTGAATATTTGTTGGCGATATCTTCGGAGTACATAGTCCTGATGGCTTCTTACTGTGTTGTGACGATATCTTTCTGAATATGTATTGGTTATAGCTTTTGAATATTTGTTGACGATAACTTGAGGATATGTAGAGATTATGGTTTCTGAATATTTTTTTGTTGAAGCCTCTAGGATATGCATATGCGTGGATTATAGTTTCTAAATATTTGTTGGCTATTTCTTCTGGATATGTTTTGATAACGGCATCTGGATAAATGGCTACATCTTCTTAATAATGTGGTCTTCTGAATAGTTGGTGAAGGTTTCTATATATCTATAAAAGAAAAAAAAATTACAGTCGGTAACAAAAGTGTCCGAACACTAGCAAAAATTCCTATATAAAAAAAGTACACTTCATACAGTTTTCTTAAATAAATCTTTGTTGAATCCTGTTCTTAGTCAGTTTAAGAACGAGATTCGATAAGAATTTTGTTTAATAAAACCGTATGAAGTGTACTTTTTTTACATAGGAATTTTTGCTAGTGTTCGAACACTTTTGTTACCGACTGAACAAGGTTGTAATTTATAATTTAGTCCTGTCGTGCAAAATTAAATTCTGCCAGACAGATTTTTTTTTCCATGATATGTCTTTTTTATTACTATTGGGTTGACTGGAAAGTTAGGTCGTATTAAATTAAACAACTGACACCGAAAATATATCCTGTGCAATATTTGAATAACTTTTAAGAAGTTATTTTAAATACCTTTTTAAAAATTATACAAATGTTGTCCAGGATAAATTTCCGGTATCAGTTATGTAATTCAATACGACAGAATTTTCCCGCCAAACCAATATGGGGTTGGGGACAAAATCACGCGGAACAAAATCTCGCGAGGACAAAATATCGCCTACATAAATGAATAGAAAGCAAAAAAGAGCTGGTTATTATTAGTAATGTTGTATAAAATTCCATGCCAATACATACCTTAGTCAGAGCACTGACATACAGACAATCCTGCAAATATATATATATATATAAATTTTGCTTAAAAGTGTTTAAAGACTATGTTTATTAACTTTTGTGAAGATTAGTCATAAGAAAATCAATCGTTATTATCAATTTTAAAATTTTTAATTCCGGTTTGTGAACAGTTTTCAGCTTTCTGTCTGCAGTGATGTATATTATTTTTTAAATGTATTTTGAATAGTGAAAAGCAAAAGATAAAATAACTTAAAAATAAACGTAGATAAAATAATGAAATTCCACTCTATGATATACATATTTACTTATTTATTTATTTTAATTAATTAATTAAAATTTATAAGGCCCTGCACTTCCCCCCCCCTCCAGAGATCACACGTGACAAAAAATCAAATTTTCAAATAGATCATATTATTTTCTTGACACGATATTTTGTCCGGCGAGATTTTGTCCCGCGATATATGTCCGGATCTCACCAATATGATACTTTCTTTTTAGGCTTTAATGTATATTTTTTCGTGATAATTAATAAATAAAGTAATATGTGTTCAACATATAAGTGTTCCATAGAAGTTTAACTGTACATTAGAATATACGATGAGACAAAAATTTTGCAATCCTTTGTTTTAATATATTCAGGATATATTCAGGATAATATAATTTCCAAAGTATCAAAAGTTCATTAGAAGTTAAAAAAACAAAACAAAATAGTAAATGTAAATATATATATATATATGTATATATATATATATATATATATATATTTGAAGAACTTACTTTAATAAATTATCGTAAGCTACAAAATATTAATTTTATCGAAGATTTCATTGCAATAAAACGATATTTATTAATTACATTTTTTAAAGAATTACTTAAAGACGTTTAAAGATAATGTAACCTATAATGTAACCTTTATAATGTAACCTATAGCCTATAAGCCAGTAACCTATAAGCCAGTTGTCAGAAAATATGTAGAAAATATACTTAAGCAAAAAACAAAGCAATATAAAAAATAAAATGTGACTTATTTTTCCTTTTAATCATAAAATGATAAAAATGAAAAAGTACTTTAAATAATGTTGATTCAAGATTTACTACACTGGAAATATTGTTTAAATGTTAAATGAATAATTCGCATAATATTTAGCACCACGAACTGTAAAATAGTGATGGTATACAAAGTGTGATTAAAATGTGTACAAAATCCAATATATAGGGAGGCATACTATTGTAACAATCGCAGCTATCTTAGATCACAAGTCGGATCATACACTCAGCAGCAAAAGTATCCGAGCACTAGCAATAATCCTCGTCTTAAAAAAGTACACTTAATACTGCTTTTTTAAATAAATCCCTGTTGAGTCATGTTCTTAGTCTGTCTAAGAGCATCATTAAACATTTTAGTACAGTTCAGATGCACGCAATTTCTTTTTGTTTCTTGCACATTAATTTCTTGCACATAATTCTTAATTCAGTGAATTATCATTTTCCTGAATTTTTATTTATTTATTTATTTACTTTTTTTACTGAATTAAACTTTAACGTAGCTAAAATATTTGCACTAAATATTGGAAGCATATACATAACTGGAGTTCACTGCAGAGTGCTGTATAAACATTATTAAATTGGAAGTTATGAGACTTTAATAGCAGTAGCCAGTTTTTCAAATTCAAATTTTGCCATATCCCTACTTTGATCCCTACTTTAGTACTGAGGATGTCGTAGGATGTATTTTTATCTTCCGAGTATTCTGAGGATATGCTGAAGAAGAAAGAATACCTCCAAGAAGTCCCTACTCCATCCCTACGTGCTGAAGAAAACGGGTAAAAGTCCCTATGCATAGGGACAAATAAATCTCTATAGTTGGCAACCTTAGTCTCACATCAGCATCAGAAAAAAAAATGACAAATTGCGTTTATAATCAGAGTAATGCTTACTTTACATTTCAGTTATGCTCTGAACCTTTCTTGAAATAGTTTGACCCCATACTTTAACTGATGACCAAATTAAAAAAAAAGCACCTCTTTATGTATCATCCTTTCACCTTCATACTTTTCAAAAGCTACAATAAAAATAAACGTGACAGACAAAGGGTACAAAAACATACTTGAAGCAAATCCATACACATAACTACGAAGAAAAAAAAAATTAGAGCGACGAATCCCATTGTACCCTTTACACAATCCCGATTCTCTTAATCTCGTTCCCTCTCTCTCTCTCTTTTGAATCGCTAAAAAGAAATGAGCGGGTATTTTCTCTTCAATTGTTTTCAAAATATATCTAGTCATCTACATCACCGAAGGAAGCTGATCTGTTATCTTCCTGCACACACTGAACCAGTTATGAGAAGAATATCAAAAGAAAGTTATCGTTCTGCTTGAGCTATCTTATTCCTGTCACTTTTTATGCCAAATTTACACCACAAGTATCTCATTTTCTTGATATTTTTCAGTCCATTCAGACTTCCTGAAGTCAAAAAGAAGAATTAGTTTCGACAACTATTGTTATTTTTCATCAAAAGCATAAATGTGTTGTGTAGATTCACTCTTTAAATTTAATTATACTAGGCATGGGTGCCAACTGCATTGGGTGCTACAACAATTAAGTACATTTTTTAAGGCCGTTGGAAGGGGTCTATTAAACACAAAAAATTTAAATTTAATTTTTATTTTTTATTTAAGTCAAATCAGACTTCTGCTTTTGTAAACTTCCTTTTTTACTTTCTCTTACGGTAGAGAAAGTACAATTATGGGGGCCACATTTTCTAAACTGAGTAAATGCTACAATTACACGTTTTGTGGTCCCTTCAATCCAAATATCAAGATGCTAGTAGTTAATACGTGTGCTTATATGTGTGTATGTCTGAAGACCTGTTATCAACATAACAGAAAAACAGATATTAGTAGGGAGGACAAATTCCGTATTCTAAAAAATCTGTATCATATTTGGATATTACTTATTTTTTATTATTATTATTATTATTATTAGAATCAGATAAATGGCTCGTGTATAAGGAGACAAAAAAGAATTCAAGTGCTTTGCGCCTATGGGCGAAATGTCTTGTTGGTGCAATGTAATATATTTATATTACACATAATGAAATAACGTGACCTCACATAAACATAATGAAACTGACATACATTTTTTATAGGCACAAAAAGTATACTGTACGACATTACTAAAAACGATGACCAAAATTTCTCGTTGGTACATTTTAAAATCTTTGAATTGCACCCAATAAAATTAAATTACCCTGTATTTTTTTATATGAACAAAAACAGACTTCCTGTAAAATATGTTATGAAAAAAGCCTTAATCATTTTTACTTCCTTATACAAAGTATAAGGAAGTATAGTATACTCATCTAGTTTTGACACGCACTTTTTTTTTTTTTTTTTTTTGATTGTAGGGGTAATACTTTCCTTGTTAAGCCTAGAACTATTTCCTGTCACATTTCTTTTTGGTACTCACCAAGTTTTGACCCGCACCAATTTTAATTTAAGTACTTACCTACTTTAATTAATTTATTTTTACTATTTTTTTTTTATTTTTTTTATTTTTTTTTATTTATTTATTTATTTTTTATTTTTTTTTATATATATTTTTTTTCTTCTATTTTATTTTTATTATCATTTTTATTTTATTCTTTTTTTTTTTTACGAGGGTGTGGTGGTGTCTGGTCCTCGTTAATCTGTGCTGCACCGTCAAGTGCTCGATGGGGTCGTTTAGCAGTCGTCGGGCTACCAACGCGGGGAACCATCCCCCCGTGGTGGATCAAAATTGCGATGGTCCCTCTTTCTCTTCTCCATCCTTTCTCTTCTCCTACCTGTGAATAGTAAGTTCCCTCCCAATTAGGATTAGGCCTTGCCACTTCAAAAACTTCAAAATTTTCGCTATACGCCCAAAACTATCTTCCATCCCCCCAGTGGCTTCACGTATTTTTTTTTTTTTTTTTTAATTATAATCTCATTGTTCCTCCCTCGTCTTTCTCAAATCATAAGTGTTGTCCCCTTCCCCTTTTCAAATGGCCTCCTCTTTCGGCTTTAATTATTGTGTGCACAACTAACTTTAGCGGCTCCCCCAGCGTTTTCTTTTTTTTTTTTTTTTTTTTTTTTTTTTTCCTCCCTGCCTAAATTCAAAATTGTTTTAATTTTGTATAATTCCGGTTATTTCGACTCTCAGCTAGTTAGTGCACTTATTCCAAATTCCTTAACATCTGGAGCGTGCTGCAATTCCTGAGCTTTGGCGTCTAGTTACATTGCTGCCCAGCAGCTTCCACGCGGTGATCTGGCGATTTATTCGCTCCGGCGGACGGCATCCAACCCGTTAAGCTTGGCCGAACCCAGGCAGGCAGGGGCCGTCCAAAGGTTTCAAAGGAAGTATAGCAATCCCGATTTGCGAAATGGATTTTGTATTTCACATTGCTCGAAAACGAATGATCGCTAAATGTTGCCAATTTATACGTGTGACTGTCATGATGTCTAGTTGTACACCTGCAAGTGTCGTCTTAACACGAGCTCTCGTTTTAGAGATATAAGGGACTTTACACGATTTTTCGTGTCATCTGTATGTATGTGTGTCTGTGTGTGTGTGTGTGTGTGTGTGAGTATGTCGCATAACTCAAAAACGGTTGGACGTAGAATGTTGCGAATTGGTACATAGGTTTGTTATAACATCTAGTTGTGCACCTCCCTTTTTGGACTTTGTATGATTTTCCGTTTTGGAGATATTTAGGAAAATTAGGTTCATAATGGCCAAAATGTATCAAAAAACGGTAGTAACTCAAAAAAGGTTTGGACAAATCTTGCAATTTAACTGACTTCCCGACTAGCTAGACATTTGAAACTTTCAGAAAAGTTCAGAACACGTTGACAATGCATTTTTAAAAATATTTTTAGCCAACTGTTTCTAGAACCTGCTGCCTTCAACAGCGTTTATGGGATTCAACAGAAAATTTATTTAACTAACTTCTGGACTAGCTAGACAGTTGAAACTTTCAGATTAGATCAGAACACGGTAAAAATGCATTTTTTAAATACTTTTAGCCAACTGTTTAGGGTCCCTGCTGTCTTCGGCAGCGTTACCAGTACAAATCTTGCAATCTATTTTTAACCCAACTTCCCGTCTAGCTAGACATTTAAAACTTCTGGAAAAACTCAGAACACGGTGACAATGCATTTTTAAAATATTTTTAGCCAATTGTTTCAGGTGACTGCTGCCTACGACAGCGTTTATATGGTTCAACAGAAAATTTATTTAACTAACTTCCCGACTAGCTAGACATTTGAAACTTTCAGAATAGTTCAGAATACGGTGAAAATGCATTTTTTTAATACTTTTAGCCAATTTTTTCGGGTCCCAGCTGCCTTCGTCAGCGTTACCAGTACAAATCTTGCATCGGTTTTTAACTAACTTTCAGAAAAGCTCAGAACACGGTGATAATTCATTTTTAAAAAATATTTTTAGCCAACTGTTTCGGGTCCAATGACAATGTTTTTCAACATTATGTATATTTCTAAAAGTGTATAAGGAAGTCATGTGGTGCCCACATCAGATTTTTTAAAGGGTCTCAGACACACACACACACAAAAAAAAAAAATATATATATATATTATGTTAAGGGCTTGAAGGGCATTGCTCGAAGTATATTTCCTGTTGTGATGTGCTTTTTTCTTATTCTGCGAGATTTCAGTACACTATGTTGTGAATGTGTAATTTACAGATAATATCGAGGCTGAGTTTTTGCTATAATTACACGTTTTGAGGTCTTTTGTCTGTGTTTTGTTGATCTGCGTGTATGTCTGTTATCAGTGTAACTTACAAACACGTAATTGCGGGGAATGTAAATTCGGTATTTCGAAGATCATATAGGGATGTCACTTGAAATTTTTGATTAATATGAATAAATTTTAAAGAAGGATGTGGTTAAATGTGCTCATTTAACAAAACAGTATTAACTCTACTTTTTTTTTATATAGGAATATTTGCTAGTGTTCGGATACTTTTGTTACCGACTGTATTTACATATATTAATTTTTTTTTTAAACTTTATCTCCCCCCCCCCCCGCCTTTTTTTTTTTTTTTTTTTTTTTTTTTTAAATAGCGTTTTCAAATATTTTAGGAATGTAGATCATAAAAATGGGAAGGTAGCCCATCATACAGAATTTTTTTATTTGTTTAATTTTATTTATTTATTTATTTATTTTATTTTATTTTTTTTTTTCAAAAGGTCAGAAACTCTGTTTTCTAAAAATAACTTTTAGGGGTGAGAGTGACTGTTGAATTAAAGAGTGGAATCCCCCTTCTCCAATTATCTGTGTCTATTTGTCTAGGCAATCATATTTGCATGCGAATCATTGTTTAGTTAGAATTAGTTATCAGGAAGATATCTCCTGAATAATTTTTACCCTTAATTTCTTTTTGATGTCATTGCTCATGTCGTGCAACGCTCTTCTTCTCAAAAGTCATTGACAGTCAGTGGGATTATAATCAAAATTTTACTTGAGTTTTACAACATGTTAATTCTACATTTTAACAGTGATCAATTACTAACTGCACGATCGCGTGTTCCAACATACTGTAGGAAAATAATTTATGATTATTCAGAAAAAACCCTATAACCATACTATTGAAGGAGTAGATAGATTTGTTTGAATGCATCTGAAACCGCAAGTTCACGTGTCGTGAATTTTAATTTTTTTTTTTTTTTTTTTTTTTTCTTGTGCATCTATCGTGCATTTCATGACTAACCGAAAGGAAATGCTCTAAACTTTTCTTTATAATCGTCATGCTTTTTCAGTTAAAATCCACTGATTATATGATTGCATCTCTATTTTACCTAGAAAAAAATTACATTGCAACTGGGTCGCTAAACAATTGATTTCCGTGGATTTTCACCGCTTAATCGTTTTAAATTCTCACAATTATTGTTTGTTTGTTTGTTAAAAGGGGCATTTATAAAATGACGAAATAGGTTACAAGTAAAATTAACTAAAGTTAACGTTTGTGTTTACCGAAATTTATGTAATTATTCTAATTTTTCATACAGCCAAATCAATTCAGATGAAAATATTATTATTTAAGACTATGTGACAATATTATGACGCATTCAATAGTACAATAAATAAATAGAAATAAAAAATTCATCCAAGAAATGTAAAAATTTCTTAAGCAATTATGAGAAATTTCTTCACGTTTCACTGTCAAATCAATTAAAAAAAAAAAAAAAAAAAAAAAAAAAAAAATGCGCAATACTTCTTTTTCAATCAATAAGATTCTGAGACGTGTTTGGAAAAAGAAAGAGGAAATGTAATTGAATAAGGCGTTTTAGATAATATTTTAGAGTAAAATAGTTTAAGGGAAAAAGTGCTAATTTTTCTGTCACAAGAGGGGTTGAGATGAAAAGGCAATTCTACAATAAAAATATATACAAAAATATTAATAGGTATTTAAAATTGGAAAGATGTTTAAATGTTAGAGTGAATTTCAATCTCAAATATATAAGTTTTGAATTCATTACATAAAAAAGAATTATAAATCAAGAATTATAAATTAAGGATTATTCAGTTCGTTTTTAATTTTATAAATACTAACTCTGCTTTTTTTAATTAATTCATTCAATTTCATATTTCATTTTCTTGTTAATCTCTTATGTAAATGATAATTATCTTAAATATGTGCAATTTATCGTTTTACGCAATTTTGTCTAAGAAATGGGTTTATAAAATGATTTTTTCTTTTTTTTTTTTTTTTTCGAAATTTTCTGAATTATAATCTGCAAATAATTTCATGGAAATCTATTTTTACAAAGGTTTATTATATAAATACATAAAATTTCAATTCAAAAATGTAAGCATGATTAACACGTTGAGCGCCATGTTAACCATTCTAGATTCTAGACATTTTGTCGTATATCTCTAAAAGTACTGAAGGAATCACCTTGAAACTTTAGGAGTGTGCAGAACATGTTATACTTCAAACATTTCAGTGAAAGTTTTACCCCGAAAGTAAAAGCAGTGCCAATAAAAAATTAACACGTTGAGTGCCATGTCAGCCATCGGTGGCTGACAGTGTCAATTATGATATAAAGCCGCATCAACCATCAGTGGTTGACAGTGTAAAATCGGATATAAAACTAAAAATATTACATTGTTTTAAGTAATTATTGAAAATTTATTGAAAATTTGCTTAATTTTTATTTATTACATGGGGAATCATTATGGAATTTTAATGGATTTTAAGAATTCGCGTGGCGCTCAACGTGTTTTAAAACGTGAAAGCAGCGACTGAATTGATCAAAATTGCCTCGTTTTTCATGCTATTAATTTTGAAACTAAGGTTTATAATATAGATATATACGCACACACATACAAGAAAAAAAAAGAAGAAGATGAAGAATACAGTGCATTTGTCTTAGAGAGAATTGTACATATTAGTACAGTGTGGCTAAATTTAAATTCATCTACATATAACATCCTACCGTTAAAACTGTGTACAGTCGGCAGCAAAATTATTCGAGCGCTAGCAATAATTCCTATGTAAAAAAGTACATTTAATACTGTTTTGTTAAATAAATCCTTGTCGAATCATTCATATATCAGTCAGATTCCTCCTTTCTTTCTTCCCGTGTAATCCTATAGGGTGTTTCTTGCTTCATTTTATAAAGATATGTCTCATTGAAAATTGGAGTTTTTAAAAATTTTGTTTCTTGAATATTACTTTTTGAATATGTCGCCTTTTTGCTTAGTGAACTACTTAAAAAATAAATAAATTTAAATATGTCTTTTAGAGATTGAATGTTATACTCCTAAATTTACTTAACCCGTTAGCGCCCAGTGTTCTCATTTGAGGACAGCTAATAAAATGGCGCGCATATTTTTTGTGGTTTCTTGGAATGATTTCTGCTTTTTAGTGACAGTTTATAGCGTCACTCTAAATGATCCCTGAAAATCTTATGTTACTTACTATTAATTATTATTTCATAATTTGGAGAGTCATTGTATTTTTCTCGCTGGAACACTAAACGTCAATAAATGAGGATAGGTTTTTAATTTAAAACTATCAGAAGAATTGTTTAAGTTAATATATTTTACTGTCAGTTGTCTATATTAATTTTGAAGTGAAATAATCAGCTAATAATATTTTGCAAAATTAATTCGGGCGTTAACGGGTTAATGAAGTAAAAATATTTAATTTTTTTTTGTAATTTTTTTTTAATTATTATTATTCTTTGAGCACCCCTCATGAATCGATCTTATACTAAATTATTGCTGGTTATCCTTTCTTCTATTTTATATACATAATGTTGTTTATATCAAAAGTATAATTTTAATAAATTGCATCCTATATTCATATAATAGATAGACTTATAGATTCATTAATAGAGAGAAAATGTGTTAAAGAGAAAGAGAGAGAGAAAGAGAATACTATATAAGAATATGTGAGGATTGAGATATTACAGATTTTCATACTCAGATATCTAAATCCTTCGATTTATTTCTCTAAGAAAACGGTGCTTTTATATTATTTGTTCATCTGTAAAGATTGATTGTGTGAATTATTTCGTAACTATAAGAATTCTCAAACATCTCCATCTTTCTTTCTTTTTTTTCTTTTTTTTTTTCACTATCATGCCACAGTTTGCTATACTGGTCAATTTTTAGTGGCCTATTTCCATAAGGATTATAATATCAATAGTAAAAGTATTATTGCGGATATTTGTAATTTTCCCATTGCGTAAATATGCAATATTTTCCTAGAAACTTTAATTTTTAAGACCTCTTATACCCGCTCTGTCTGTCACCGGCGTTTGTCTGAATGTGTCACATCTTTTTGTTATATCTCAGCAATCAGACCACCTAAAGACTTCTGATTTTCACTAAAATATCGTCATGTCTGACACTACACTGTAAATAGAAGCGTCTTAAATTCAGACAGAAATGTGTCTGAAATGTCAATTCAGACACATAAATGTCTGAAACACTTACGCATGCAAAATTTCAGACGCATGTGCTGTCTTAAATTAAGACACGTAAGTGTCTTTTTTATAAATGAGCAGGTCGATATGTCTGAAATTAAGACATATAACATTTTCAGACACATAAAATTTCAGACATTTTACAATTTATGCACTTAAAAATTCAGACATTACGAATTTCAGACACTTAGAAATTCAGACATTTGTATTACTTAACAAATTTTCCATATGGAATCTACTTTAAGCATCATGCATATCCTGTTTTAACATTTTTTTAAACAAATAAATTTGACATTATTTTATGTAATATAAGTAGTTAACTTATTTAAAATACTTAGACATGGATCTTATTCTGTTAAAAATTAAAAAACAAAGTTAATTTTTATTTAAAATTCTCTCATGTAATAAATCAAAAAAAATATTAAGATAAACGAAGCATGTAACTTGTAGCCAAGAAAGCGAATTTGTAGATAAACAATCTTAAACAATTTGTGCATAATTGATTTTTTTTTCGCGTTTTAAAAATTATTTTATGTTTCCCTACACTTCAAAATGTAAAAGAGCATTTTTTTTTTTTTTTTTTTTTTTTTTTTTTCATGTATATAGTTTGTTTCCTTGCAAATACCAGTTTAAAAAAAAAAAAAAAAAATCGTTTAAGATCCATAGGCTACTATTTTTTCATATTTATTACGCATCTTACAAAAAAAAAAAAAAAAAAAAACTCTAAACCTCTACTTATGAAATTTAAGATAATATGAATTAAGCTTTACTTCTTATGAACAGTTTTATTGCAAAGACATAAACTTCAATTTGTTTTACGGATACTAGAATATATTTCGTTATACAAGCTGATTACAGCGTGAGCACCGATGGCTTGATTTGGAAGACACTCGACTTTGAATCCATAGGT
Organism: Salticus scenicus; assembly: GCA_963930645.1. Lineage (NCBI taxonomy): Eukaryota > Metazoa > Arthropoda > Arachnida > Araneae > Salticidae > Salticus > Salticus scenicus. Next base: position 187,847,249 of record OZ005655.1, on the reverse strand, counting down.
TGTCAGTTCGATTCCCGCCGGGGGCAACGGGGACTATTATTGTAAAAATTATTAATATATATATTTTATGCTCTAGGAGATTCTAAAATCTGTTTCTCACAGGTAAACAGCATAAAACACATCTTTTTATTTATGAAAAATATTCACTTCAGACAGGATCAAAGATGGTGGAATTTCAGACGTTTCGAGTGTGAGACGATGTGCCTTTTAAGACACTTTTTAGCATCTTAAAATTAAACACCCGTTTCAGACACAATTGTGTCTGAATTTCAGACACTTGCATTTACAGTGTACAATTTAACACACACACAAAAAAAATTAGCATAATTGATTCATTCTCTTTTAATTAATAAAAATATGAAAATAATAAGCTAATAGTAGCAAAAAATTAGCCCTTTAAATTTTATCCATAATTTAATTGTTGCCAAATATTTACGAGTTCATTTTTTTTTTTTTTTTTTTTTTTTTTTTTTTTTTTTTTTCAGGCAGGAAAATAAATACATTTATCTAAACGTGAACAATAAAATATTATAAAAAAATAATTTATGCTTCTCAATAAAATTGTCGTCATTGTCACTTAAAAACATTTTTACACATTGGTAAAGTGCTAATATATTTTACGATGCAAATATAAGTTGTACTAAAATCAGTTTTATTTAGAGATTCTCCTGAGACTGCAAGCTCTCCGGAAAGGCTATGTAATCCAAATTATAATCAATTTCTTGCTAGATATAAATAAATAATTATTATTATAATTCTTTCTATTGCAATTACTAACTTCTCCTGATATAGAAATTTACTTTGCCGATTTTAGTCGTTTGTCACCCATTTCTCTTTTTTTTTTTTTTTAGTTGATTAACGCTAGATATCATAAGTAATTTTCTTACGTGCATGATGATTCTTTAAAAGTAATTCTTATTGTAAACATTTACATGATTTTTTTTCCCTGTACTGTCGTATTAACTATGGAAATATCGTATTAATTATGGAAAAACAGAATGACCACATCACCTGTTCAGGATTTTTCCCAAAAGTTGATAGGCACTAATTTATAGATGCAATTACACATAAATTTATATGAATTTCTGAGCATTAGTTCAAGAACTAGAGTTGCCACAAAGTTTTTGCCACACACATACACGTAGGCAGACATTTTCAAAAATGGTCAAATTGTATTATGAATCTCTTTAATCGTGAAAATCCATAAAAATTCTTACGAATTTCTTCTATTGAATATAGAAGAAAGTAAAATGTTATTTCCTAAACAAATTAGTAATTTAGTACCCGAGTGTTATTTCTGACTCAGACGTTTTCTGTTTGCAGATTTCTAAGCTCTTATATTCTGTAATAGACTATTCTTTATAATGCAAAATTCGAGGTATGATCGACTGCAAATGGCGACGTCGCTTTTTCCATCTGAAAGAAATAGAACTCTAGTCCTAATGATAAAACTACCAACAATTAATATACTAACCGGTTATTAAAAAAAAGAAAAAAAAAAAAGCAACTTCATATTAAAAAAAATAAGTTTTTTTTTTTTTTTTTTTTTTTTTCGTTTTACGTTTTTTGCATTTTTAAATAAAAGATAACTATTATATTAAAATTACAAATATATATATATATATATATATATATATATATATATATATATATATATGCTTTCTCAAACAGAATTTTATGTAGTAAACATTTCCTATTTTTGACTCAGACTTTTCCTTTTTACGTATTTGTAAATTCTTAGATTCTGTAATAGAATATTTCTAGTTATGTAAAATTCAAGGCGGTCGACCAAAAATTTTAGCGACGAATAGGACTCTGATCCTAATAAATCAAAATATATCACTTGTATATTTCTGTCACTACAAATAGAGGAAAATAGTTTATGAGTGATAAATGATTACTTTACTATAATAACGATTTGCCTTATAGCACATGTGTAACTGATATATAATTACTACTTTCCGAACATACCTATGTACTAAGGAAAGTATTGTAATCATGTCAAAAATCCGACTTTGAGATTTTGGTATTTCCATACGTTTTAAGGTTCCCTGAGTTCATTTTTACTATTTTTTATGATGTATGTATGTATGTATGTATGTGTGTATGTATGTGTGTATGTGTGTGAGTGAACACGATAGCGCCTAAAAATATTGTTAGAATGAGCTGAAAATTAATACGTATGTTATAGGTCACCGTCCGACGAACTGTATACATTTTGATGAATCTAGCACTTATAGTTTTTTTTACAGGGACACAAAGAAAAATTCTTTATCACTATGGCCTATAGGCCCAAATTTTTTAAAGTGCGATAGTCTTAACGCCTTATTCGATTTAACTGAAAATTTATACACATGTTGTAGGTCATTGTCGCACGAATAACATAGATTTTGTGAATCTAGCCCTTATAGATTTTTACAGGGACACAACGAAAAATTCTATATTATTATGATCTATGGGCTCAAATTACTTGGAATGCAATAGCGTAAAATAAAACAATGGAGAAAAGTACTCAAATACCCTATTATAATTTTCACTTTTCTTTATTTAATGCTCATCCTGTAACCTGGACCCCATGCTATAAAACACATATTTGTAGGGTTCCCAGAGTTTTAAAAATCAAATTTGCATGTATTTAAATATTTTTAAAATAATAATTGCTTATTCTGATGTTTTTTTTTTTTTTTTTTTTTTAATTCACATTTATTTATAAACCAGAAAATAATAAAATAATAATAAAGTTTGCGAATCCGCGTTTTTAGTATGCGCCCTGAATATGTGCCATGTGCGTTTATTCTTAAAGATTTCTTTTTTATCCATTTTTTTTTTTTTTTTTTTTTAATATTTTCGTTCCTGGTGTCTGAGTGAACCCCAAAATACAGAAATGTGACATCTATATTTCAAGGAGGGGGAAAACTAATAATCCCTGATATTTTCCCAACTAGAATTTTACCCTGAGTTACGCGCATATTGATATTAGATGTCATTGGCTGTGACCTCGCAGAATAGGATATGTATGTTTTGGCAACAAGTTAAATGTGTCTGGGGTCCGCGTGGACCCCAGGATACAGGATGAAGGTTAACGACTTGTCTTACTTTAAATTATTTATACAACCGTTCATTACTTAATGTTTGGAAATTCGAGTTGAGTCACTCCAGATTTTATTTTCACTTTCCGCGAGTTTCAACTATAACTATACTAGTAATATAGTTGTACCAGTATTCTATCCTACTTTATTCCAAGTGACGTTACTGAAAACACTTTTTTTCTTAAATTGATAGTAATAACTTTGTAGGCTAATAATAAGAGGAATAATTTAATAGAAAAAAAAATTATGTCACAGTCGTAATAAATGACAAGAAGGATTTATCCATGGTTACAAAGAATAAAATAATAAGGGGGAAAAAACACTTTAAATGAGTGTTTGTAACAGAAGTGTAAAAATAAAGCTGTATTTTTTTTCCTACCAAGTATTGTATTTATCAAGTTTTGACATGATATTATAATGCCCATATAGATATTTGATTTTAAATATGAAGATCAATTGTTCTGTCCAGTACGTGATATCGAGCTGAACGACTTATAAATATTTTTCCTGCGTATTACTCGCAGTTTCTATAATTCCTATCTATGTAGTCGTGACTTGTTTTTTCTGTGAAAATTCTATCTAATGCAATAATTTCCGAAATCCAAGTAACATACAGAAAAATATATAATGTAAAATGCATGTAATTCAATGCATGTCACATGTATAAATGTATGAGCCGACTAATCCTCCAGCCGGAATTTGTATTTTCCTTGTATTGAACGTTGCGTTTCCACCTGTCGTTTAGTCTTTTCTATTAAGGAAATTGTAAAGTTAGGCTTTTAAGATTTACTGCCATTCCAAAATATCGAATTTCATGTCTTCACAATATCCGTAAGTAATGAATGTCACTAAAATTAGGAAAACTGTACGTCAGAATTAAATTGTTCTTTTGTCATTGAAATCTTTTGCCTCAATTGTCGTGGTGATCTATGGAAATCTGCGTTTGTCATGCTTAATTTGACGCAGATTAGGTATGTTGTTATATCTTTATTTATTTTACAAAAAATTAATAATAACATTCTGAAACTTAATAGGTATTTTTTATTGCATTTTTAGAGTGTAAACTCATTTCAATTGTGGGTTATTTATTTTCATAACAAGGTTATTGAGTATGTAATTCAGTTGTTTCAAATATAAAATATTATTAATTGTAAGAAATAAAACAAGAACTAAAAATCATGCTGTTCTCATAGATTATAAACATTTTCAAGTAATACGTACACACTGCATCGTTTAACCTTCAGTATATTTGCCTCCATGATGACACCTAAAAAAAAAAAAAAAATGTTTATAATTAAGAAGAAAGAAAACTCATAAAAATTACCTTTATACCTTTTTCCTTATTTTGAAGAAAAAACATATGAAGAGCCCTCGCACAGTCATTACCTTTGTAATATATTGTCTAAAATTAGTACGCCTACAAAACTATATATTGTTTTAACATTCCACTAAAGAGTCTCACAAAATCATCTTTATATATATATATACATATATATATATATATATATATATATATATATATATATATTCTAACGAGAAAGCTTTAAAAAGATTACGTTTATGCAGCCCTCTGTATCATCTAAGCTTTACATGCACACCATTTGATGTACTAAAAATATCCTCACAACACTGAAAATTTACATTGAACAATTTTCTCATATATCTCAGAAAGAATCAGAATAACTTTGTGCGACTCTTTAAACTAACCAGTTATGCTAATCATACCTTATTTTTTAGAAAAATTGGTTTTGTGTAACATAAAAATCTGTATTAATTTTGTTATGCTGCATGTAATGTAAAGATATTAAAATATGCTTAGTATACCTTTCATAGACCGTAATGCACCGCAAATCTTTTATGAATTCTTGTACTCCACAGAAACCAGTCGTTTTATATATATATCATTTTCAGAAAACGTGGTATAGTGAACTTTAGTAATATAGATTAATTTCAAGGCATTTGATAAATATTAACAGGTATTAGAACGTGAGTAGACAGACGGACAAAAAAAACAGACAGATAGGCTGATCATAATCATATCACTCTTAATAGTTGTTGGAAATTGTTAAAAACGCATAACACGAACGAAAATGCAATTGCAGATATTTCTAACTGTAGCCCTTAAGGTATATTTTATTGTTACCCTGTAAACCTTATTCCTAATCAAATACTATATCCTATAGCATAGCTACCAACTCTCCTGTTTTTCCCCTGGATACTTCCTCCTGGAAATCATCTCTTACAATTTTCAATTTACTTAATCGTAGGAAATAATTATGACAAATTTCTCTTTTTAAAAAAGTGCTGAAAATTCTCATTTAAAAATTTGAAATATTGGAACCTTTTTTTTTTTCTTTTGTGCATGGGAATAATTTATGTTTATTTCATTATGATTTGTACAGTACAAAGGTATTTAAACATGATTTATAAGAATGCTTTTCATAGAATGCAATGCATTGTCATTTTTTACAGGTGTCACTATACACAAACCAATTGTGCTATTTATACCATTTTGAATACAAGGAATTTTGCCATAGTGAACTTGATTCAAGAAATTTTGAAAATATTGTTAAAGCGCTGGTAGGCAAATAAACTGAAACTATAAACTTTTTTTTGGAAAATTTTGATAAAAAACATTCGACTATTATAAGAAAATTACATACTGTACATAAAATTTGCATTTTAATAACGAATTTCCGAATTGTTCAAGTCATTATATTTACTCGTTTTTATCTGAAAACAAAATTTTACGTTCAGAATTAACAGCGTGTTTAATAAGACATTAAATTTTAAGGAAACATTTTCATTTTTTTTTTCCTGTTTTATTAGAGTCAAACCTAAATAATTGTTGTGTTGCATAGTTCATAGAAAAGTAGCAACGTTATTTTACGAATTATTTTAGGACATGTAATTTTGTTTATGCTTTACATTCGAAAATAAACGTTGTCATAGATAATTTCTTACGAATAAAAATTTATGATTCAATTTAAAACTTTCAAGCATCTACTAATACATTTTAAAAAGAAAATTTTTAACTTCTAAAAAATAATTCTGTGTTCATCTTCTTCTGTATTTATACCTCTCATCATAAAAAACGTAAACTTGAAAAAAATATTTGTAGAAAGAAAGAAAAGAAAAAATATTTCTACCATGTTTTTATTAACTTCTATTCTTGTTTGTTTGTTTGTTTGTCCGGTACAAATCTTGCAATCGAATTTTAACTTAACTTCCCGACTAGCTAGACATCTGAAACTTTCGCAGTAGCTCAGAACCCGGTGACAACACAATACTTCGAAGTCCGATTTTCGAATTTTTGATTAGTTTTCTTATTATTAATTAAAATATGAAAATAATAACATCCTAATAGCGTTAAAATAGCCACTAAAATATCAGCTATAATTTAATTGTTGCCAAAAAATTTACGAGTTCATTTTCTTTCGACATAAAAATAAATACATTTAATTAAACTTGAACGTTAAAAAAATACAAAAAGTTAAATTATGCATCTCACAAAAATTGCCTTCATTATTACTTAAAAAAAATTATGCACATTTATAAGAGCTCTACGATTCATCAGAAAAATTAAAAAATGGTATATAATTTTTTTTTTTTTTTACCTTATAATTATTTACTTCTGAGTTGATAATATGTTAAATTTGTTTATTATTGTACTTTCGTAATTAATTGTAGAGCTGACTTGCGGAAGGAAAAGTATTATACTTCATGAATAAAAATAATTTAAGCAAATACTTTATACTTTAAAAACCCTCACTGAATATATATATGTGTGTGCGTGTGTGTGACTGACATCTAGAAATTAAATTGTGTCTCTATTTAATGTCCATGTAATCTTTATAACTTCTTGTTTTCTTTGATAGCGAGTTTTAAAAACCCTATTAGAATTCTAGATAGTTTTCCTATATTATTCTGGGGTCAAATTTATTTAAAAATCTCTATAAATAAATGCGAATTCGAGAGGAGAGTTTTAGTAACTACAATCTTGGTTTATGACTCGATTCTAGGAAATCAAGTGAGAATTGCTCGCAATACAAATGATTCTTAATATTATTTTCACCATCTAGAAAAATGTAGACTAGAAATTCTGGATCATTCCGTCTATCCAGGTTATTTTCTTACTTTATACGCATAGCTCGTAAATCTATATTTCTAGTTTAGATAATCAGAAAATGACTAATTCGTTCTAGATGGAGGCAGTATATATATATATATATATGTATATATAGTGTAAGTGCACCAGTGAATGACACGTTTAGAGCAATCTCTGATGCTTTTAATGTTCTAGTCATCAGAAAATATTTTTAGAATTCTTAAGTTAATACATATGGCATGAAAGACATTCAGAACAGCATATATGTTAAAATATATACATTTGATAACAAGTTTTTTTTTTATGAATTTTTATTTGACACCCACTCAATGTTCCAGTAATTGACACTGCCAGTTTTTCCTTTTATTAGTAATTGGTACCCTATGTTTCAGTGTTTGACACTGCTAGTTATTCCTTTTACCAGTTATTAGCACCCTATGCTCCAGTGTTTGACATAAAATGTTAAAATTCTTATATTTAAAATATATGATTTTATTATTTTTCCTATTTATTAATTATTTCGGGATAGATGTCAATTACTGGAGCATGCCAATCACTGGAGCACCTACCCTATATACATACATATATATATATATATATATATATATTTTTTTTTTTTTTTTTCTCAATGCTCAGCAATTGTTTCAAGTCGAAATAACTATGACCCTTTATAAGTTTTACACTTTAAGGCTTTTTTACACTTTGACGAGCGAGGCAGTTACATTCATTTAATATGGAAAGCCACTAAAATTTACGAACAGAGGTAAGCTAAAGGAAACAAATACGTACTTTTTTTTTTCTCTAAAATTTTCTTGAAGAATTCTACGATTAATTTTTGCTGTTGGGAAAATTAATAATTACACCCTTTTTGTATAAGGACACTGCGCATTAAAGGTTTAAGTAGGTGGACTTTTTATCAGTACATCTTTTTATCAATAAAAGTAGATACGAATGCAACATGAAAAAGCAATGTACTGAACTTGAGCTTAATTTTATGTCTAATGAAAAGTCATTTCTACCCCCAAAAAATTGCTGCAATTTTTTCGAATTTGTGCTTACAAAGCTTTTAGTCATTACCATTATACCCCAGTATTTCAGTGCTTTTTTTCTTTTGCAGTGTATTGTATGTTAAAGAAATAAATGTTGAGACATTCTCAATAAAGATGTGATAATACGTATATTTTGTTTGCACTTTCGGACTTCATTTGTGGATATACATTGTTTATCTAAATCATGAACATATTCGGTTTTGGAAAATGAGACTTCTAGTTTATATAACAGCAGTTTTATCTCTATATCACGAAATCACGATATTTCACCTGCACGCTCAATTTTCATCTTGTTTTTTCCTTCTTGTCTGTTTTTATCAAGTCATCAAGTAAAGCATAAAACTGATATCACTGCTAAATAAAATGTATTTCTTTAGATTAATTATTAGCCTACAAAGATCCTTTCAATGTGCTATAAAAGCGTCGTTACCATTTACAATGTGCCATCTGGATTAAAACAGGACGAACACTTTCCTATATGTAGATGATATATGTATGATTGCAACTCATGTAAAGAGAAAATGAGGATTTTAATTCCATTTTCTCTCTTTACACTACGACATATTTGTAATATAATAGAAGACAAGTATGAAAAATCACACCTAAGACATACATTATGAAACACTTTCCCATATTATGGAATACAGTTACAATAAGAGGGAGAATGACTTTGAGTGAATTTATATATATATATATTTAACAAAAGTAATAATACAACAAGAAATTAAAATCATACATAGATATTCAAAGACATTCCAATACTATCGAATATAATAACCACTAATAAACTAATACGTAAGAAACGCCAAATAAAAATATTTGAGATGCATACAGCTGTTTCGGTAGCCTTAAGCGTACCGTCTTCAGTGCAAAACGAATTCTGAATCTGTAGAAGTGCTCGTATATATAGGAGAGGGACCGAATTTAGTTCAACCAATAGGATTACGGGAAAGGTTGGGAGTGTGGCCAAAAGGAATTTAGGAATGTTAGCTGTGTAAACAGTAGAAAAATTAAGAAAATGTGGACTGAATGTAAAATTTCCAACAATCAGACAGATAGGGAACAGCGAGATCACAATTTATAAGGTTTTTAAAATTTTTATAAATATGAAAAGTTTCAATGAATTCGAGTTCATAAATGGATTTAGGTCTGCAAATTATTTTAGTTGAATTAAATTTAAAATTATGATTTTCCTCCCAGCAATGTTTAGAAATAGCCGATTTAACAAACATTTCTAAACATTGCTGGGAGGAAAATCATAATTTTAAATTTAATTCAACTAAAATAATTTGCAGACCTAAATCCATTCATGAACTCGATTTCTTTGAAGCTTTTCATGTTTATAATAATTTTAAAAACCTTGTAAATTGTGATCTCGCTGTTCCCTATTTGTCTGATTGTTGGAAATTTTACATTCAGTCCACATTTTCTTAATTTTTCTACTGTTTACACAGCTAACATTCCTAAATTCCTATTGGTCACACTCCCCACCTTTCCCGTAATCCTATTGGTTGAACTAAATTCGATCCCTCTCCTATATATACGAGCACTTCTCCAGATTCAGAATTCTTTTTGCACTGAAGACAGTACGCTTAAGGCTACCGAAACAGTTGTACGCATCTCAAATTTTTTTCTTTGGCGTTTCTGACGTAGTAGTTTATTCGTGGTTTTAATATTCCAACTCCAAGTCTCCTGTTATTACTATCGAATATAATTATGATGAAAGAGAGAATGAACCAGTGAATGTTTGAATTAATTTTATTTAAAATAAATATTTAAAAAAGAAAGAAAGAAAGAAATAATAAAATTACTTATCCCTTATGAATTGTAAAACATTATTATTCCGTATTTGTAGGAAAAGAAATAAAATTCATAGGCGGAAAAAAAAAAATTGTAAGAGACAGATATCGATTTATTGTTATTATTATCATCATTATTGTTATTATTAAACGAAATGTATTTCTTTTAGATACTTGGAGCAGTTGCCATTGGACTAGTCGCTGACATGGGCAGTTACCAAGCTCAGGCTACCCTATCCGGGAACGAATTCACTGTTGCAGCTTTTATTTCCTTCGGTGAATGCACAGCTTTGATGATGATATCCTACGGATGCCTTATGACCACTTTCCTCCTCCTCATATCTTCATTATTATCTTCAGGGACTTTTTACCATGTGCCGAAATCATTATTTGTAAGTATGTGATTGATAGGTATTACAGGGATTTAAGTCCTATTGGAAATTAAGAAGTATAGCAGATTCATTTTAATTTTAATTTAACAGAATACTCCGTATCATCGAATAGTTAAAGTTTTTTATTTTAAATCAAAACAAATAACTTAAAAGTGCATCAGCGTTAAAAATTAAGCATAAAAATTGAGAGCTAATCAATATGAGAATTTAATAGTTTCCAGGCACTGTAACCAGAGCCTGATCACTGAAAAGGCTTGGAAAGCACAAGCCTACCGAGCTTTTCAGTTCTTTCTACAGACGATAACTTTTTTAATTTTCGATATTGGGTTTTCATATAGGTAATTCAATACATTTGGCTAAAAAATTATGAAAGTTTGTTAACCCTTTAACGTTCACTACTTAATTTATTTTAAAAATTACTAAACTAATTTTAAAAATGGCTTTTAAATACATAGCTGATCATAAATATTTAAAAAAATAAAAAATTAGCATTTTTCCTTTTCGAGAAATTTTTGGTTTGAAACATCTATAAGTTAATCTTATTAAATTCAAATAATATTTAATTTAATAAATAAAACACTTTGTAAGTAAACATTATCGACTATAAAAACACGTAAAAGTTGTTTCAGGTGTAAATAATAGTCCAGCTCTTCATTAAATGAAAATAACTAGACGTGAGTGCATCATCAAACCAGCCATTCGCACTAGCGCCCACTAAGAAACTTCAAGTGACTTATGCATTTAGCTTCCTTTGTAACATTATTTGTTAAATTTTGGAATAATGCTGCTATCTACCGAACAGAAAAGGAAAAAAAGTTTAAAACCTGATTAAACTAGTATGTTGTGGCCACCACAAGACTTTCTTCTATATTTTCCTATACATATTCAATCAGTAACAATATTTAAAAAAAAAAAAAAAAAAAAAAAAAAAACGATTTTTTTTTCTAAGTTTTTTTTTTTTGTTAAAAGTAAAAAAAATCGATAACTTTGTTTTAAATTATCACAGATTTATGGTTCAACCATTCGTTTTAAAGGTATTGACGAGATCTTTCGAATGATACCCATCTTCAAAATTTAACCCTCCCGGGGGGGTATTTCCCCCCCAGGGGGGGAACCGATGCCCCCCCCATGCACAAATTTTTTTTCCTAGTTAACTACTACTATTATCAATAATTCATATTAATTTTACAATCACAAGTTTAAAATAACTCTCATTATGCCCATTTATACGGAATTTTGTCCTATAAAATGCGATCACAGCGCCACCTGTTGAGCTATTGATCCCCAAATCTAATGGGCACCAGTTCATGTCAGGGTTCAACTAAATACCAAGTTTGGTTAAATTTCATTCATTGGTTCGTGAGATACAGCGTCCACAAAAAAATGATACAGACACACAGACAGACAGACAGACATTTTTTAAAAACTATCAATTCGTGTTCAGGACATCCCAAAACGTGTAGGAAAAACGGAGGTCGAAAATTTTCGCGAATCCAATACTTTCTCTATATTACATATAGAAGAAAGTAAAAAAGGGGGAAATGTTAAAAAAATGCTGCATAAAAAAATTGTTAAATTATGTCAAATGTTTTGGTTTCGCTGCGAAACCAATGAACGTTAAAGGGTTAACGCTTGTGCATGGGCGGTAAAAAATTATTTAATAAAAATGTTCATATTTCATTTGATATTTAATCTTTTTATATCCTACTTCAGTATGTTGTATCTAATGTAATATGTAAAGTTCTTTAAAAAAAAGCATTACATTGTGTTTAATACCGTGCACGTTATGATAAAAAAAAAAAAAAAAAGAACTTTTTTTATTTTTTTCCTTTGCAATTTTTTAAAGAAAATTTACATCTCCGTGAATGTATGCGCTAGATTCATACAAACGAATACGTATACTTAAAAGAAGTCTCGTAATCGCCTGCATATCAGGCATTAAATTTCATATAAAATAATCCCAAACATTCAGGTTTTTTTTTTTTTTTTTTTTTTTTTTAACTGTCCCCATATTGCTTCTGGCCCAAAACTTTCACTGAAATATATGTGGTATATCATCTATATATATAAAAGAGCAGAGTCTGTGTGTGTGTGTGTGTCTGTCTGTCTGTCTGTCCGCTACAGAAACCTAGGCCGTTTCACCGACCGGGACAAAATTCGGCACGGTTAATGTTTACGACCAAAGAAACACAACGCCGCAAGCGATTTTACAAAATTCGCCCTCCAAGGGGGGGGGGAGGGGAGAAAAGCGTAATTTCACAAAATCCTTCATATCTCAAACAAAAAAACAGATATCCGTAAAATTTTTGCTTTAACATATAGCTAATACAAATGTCTAAAAATCGGTTTCTGGGGGGGGAGGGGGGGCAAAACGTGATTTCACATGCGTAAAACGTGATTTCGCATAATCCTATATATCTCAAACAAAAAAAAAATAGATATACGTGAAATTTTTGCTGTAAAATATAGCTAATGCAACTATCTAAAAACCAATTTCTGGAATTTTAGAAATTCAGCCCCCAGGTGGGGCAGCAAGGGGGGGGGGGGTTTCTATGGAGCAAAAACAAATAGAAATACAGTTAGGCCGTTCAAAATTGGTACAGACGGGTTTTAAAGGCCTGCAAGTCGATTGGGGATATTTTCGAAAGTGTAAAGTTATTAGGATGGGGCGAGAAGGGGGAGGGGAGAGGGGGGAGCAAAAAAATAAAAATAGAGTTAGATCGTTCAAAATTGGTATATCGATGTTTTCGATACTTACAAATCGATTGGAGATATTTTCGAATTTGTAAAATTGAAGGGGGGCGGAGGGGCAAAAAAAATAAAATAGAGTTAGATCATTCAAAATTGGTACATAGAGGTTTTCGATACCTACAAATCGATTGCGGATAGTTTTGAATTTTTTAAATTATTGGGAGGGGCAAAAAAATAAAATAGAGATAGGTCGTTCCAAACTGGTGCATAGAGGTTTTTGATACTTACAAATCGATTGCGGATATTTTCGAATATGTAAAATTATTAGGATAGACGGGAGGGGGGGCGAAGGGGGAAAATAATAGAAATAAGAGTTAGAGCATTTTGAGAATTTTTTCCGAAGACAGTGAGAACCCGGTGCGATATTTTTCCTAATCAGATTTTTTTTTTTTTTTTTTTCACGTGATAAAAATTAATGCAATTCTGAGAATTCAGTAATTATAGTGATTCATTTAAAAATAGGGACCAGCGAAGCGGGCGTCGCCTGCTAGTGTTCTATAAAACTTACGATAGTTCAAGATAATTCGTCAAGTTCTTTTTTTTTTTTTTTGAGATATTTGACAAAACAATACTAAATAAAAAAAAAAAAAAAACTGATGTACAATCAAAATTAAAACTTGAAAAATACTTTACACACCATACAATTAAAGAAATCACTACCGGTTTTCTTAAGGATATGGGGCCTATCTTCTTCAGGTACTAAATACGTGCTACTGCCTTGGAGGCAAAAGCAAGACTGTCAAGCCTTTAGACAGAATGAACAGAATTTCAGTTCTTCTCAAAAAAATAATAATAATAATAATGATAATTTGTCGAATTGATATTTTAAATGCCAAAATAGCGATAAAGGGCCAAACACAGCAACCTATTGGAGCATGTCACGTGATTCATCTTGAACCCCACGGAAAGCTAATCCTTCATCCATTGAATCAGCACTCTAATATATATATCTCGTTGAAATTATTTATTTTAATTTATAATTGTTGCCAAGAAAATTAAACTTTAAATTTTACATCTACTTTTTAAGATAGCACGCGATCGTGTTTTATATAAAAATCAAATCATTAAATTCATATTTTTATTTATTTTTATTTCATATTATTGCACGCGCACTTTTTATTTCCTAATTCGAAATTATTTTAAAAAACGTTTTCGATATCTCTTGTAACGATACTGATTATTATTAATTTTCTTTTCTTTTTCTTTCAAAAAAAAAAAAAAAAAAAAAAAAAAAAGGTTTTGATGAAATTCTGGCAAAAACGGAATTTAGTTTAGGACGGAGGACTATTAGTTTTTTTTTTCTTCCCAATTATAACATCGCTTTCAAATTATTCAATTATATTTTCGATAAATTTTAGATTTCGACAAATGTCCAACTATCGAAAACGACAACGCAAAAATCACTGTCTGAGACTAATAGGCCCTCAGTCCTAAAAAAAAAAAAAAAAGGAAGATGATCGAGGATATGAATATTAATTTACAATTAGCGAACACTGTATTACCATTGGGTATTGATTGAATCAAAATAAAAATATGTGAGAAAAACTCCTTATGGTTTAGCTTTTATTTTGAGAGAACTGAGATTTTGCTCATTCTATTTCTCATAACTTTTTGAATTTACACGATATTTGTTTGGGTTTTTCATATAAGTTACTCAATACTTATGACTATTAAATTATGCAAATAATTTTTTTATTTATTTATTTATTTATCGCATGTGTGGTTAAAATTTATTTAGTAAAAAAGCTCATATTTTGTAAGGCATTTAACATTTGTGCATTCTGATTGCAGTATGCTGCGTCTAATGTAGTATGTCAAATTTTCTAAAAACGTCTTTGCACTGGGTCATAACCCTGCGAGTTATATTTAAAAATAATATGGCCTGTCACTCACATGACTTTCTTTTACGCTGCGTTTCAATGCTATACAGACAGATTTCAAAACTAGACGTAAAATAAAAATATAAGATAATAAAGTTTAATTTACTTTTAAAGTAAGCTAAAATGGGTTTAAAGACTTAAAAAGTTTTATTTCACATACAATTCTGAGTAACATAACGCTTAAAAATGATCTGATCCGAGGTATTATCTTGAAAGAAAATGCATTTGCTATAAATAATTAAAACATTCAAGAACAATGCTTAATGATGGAAATTCTTCAAGTGAAACTAAATAGTCGGTTTTTAAAAGGATATTTGCTGAAATATATTTTATATAAAAGATTGATTTTAACATTATTTTCAAAAAATTTAATAGGTAATACATGCAAATTTGAAAAAGTTTCTCAGCCATGAAATTTTAAAATTGCAAAATAAGTTTTACATTGAAAAAGAGAATTATATATAATGAAAAAATGCTTTTTGGCCAACTTTGTCTTTTTTTTTTTTTTTTTTTTTTTCTCAGTTGAAGGATTTTAGAATACAAATGAAACCTTTGTATTGAAAAATAAATAAATAAATAATAATAAAAAACTTATTAACTAGTGCGTAAAATTCTGTTGAACTTTCTCAACTAAAAAATGTTTAAAATGAAAAAGTTACTCTAGTACAAAATTAAAAATTAAATAAATAAAGATAATCATGTATAGCTTTGATCAGTTACTCTACAACCGAAAAATCTTTATAAGATAAAAATAATTTAAATTTTTAATAAACAATTCGTGCTTTTTTTTTCTTTTTTTTTTCTCTTAATCGCAGCCGACAAATTTTGGAATTGTAAAGGAACTTAGCATTTATTTGTTTCTTAACTATACGATTGATAATAAAACGTTCCATCAATTACTGAATGACTAAAACGTCTGTAAGAAACTGTCATCAATAAAATACTCTTACATAGTTTTCAAGGCTAATGAGCATTATTAACTTCCTGATATGTGGCATGGTTGAATATGATAATCGAAAAATTTACCTTAGATACAATGCTTAAAAAAAAAATAATAAATAATATATATATATACAACGTGTTTTTTTTTTTTTTTTTTTTTTTAATACACGTTGCGTGGAAATAAAGTTATTGTTGTTGTAGGGCTTAAGGCCGAGTGGCTACGCTAGGGTTCTAAGCCTAAAGATGAAACGTTCTCCGTAAAGGGTCTTTATAAGGGGTACTAGTCCGTATTTACTCGAATTTCGGAGAAAACCACGAAGCTATAACATTCTTTTTTATAGTTAGTGGAAGTGCTTTACTATAATATTTTGTCATGTCCAGGAAAACTGCTCAGGAATTGAAATTAATTCTTCGTAGCCATATGGTAAATAATGTAATTTTTTAAACTTAAATATTCAACGCTTGTTTTTTTTTTTTTTTTTTTTTTTTGTATATTTATACGTTTTGAGGCTTCCTGAATACTGAAGTCAAGTTTTTAAGATTTGATCTTTGTCTGTGTCCGTTAGAGTAAATTAAAAACAAATAATTTCAGGCGATCCAAATGTTGTATTTTTAAGTTAGTACTTTTGTTACTGGAAAAGTTTGTTCAAGAATGATAAGCTTCAAGGAATGTTGCGTGTCTGAATAATTTTAAATTAAGTTTTGTATTTAATAACAAGTTTGAATTCTATATAAATGTAGGTACAATAATGAAATGGGGGTTGTGCGGGGGGGGGGGTCGTCCCACATAGAATTGTTTATCAAATAAAGCTGTTCCGAAGCCTAATTTGAATTGTTTTAACATAGGTTTACATAACAGTACTCATTATCTTACCCTTTAATCTCCAATCTGCATTTATAGTTTATTAAATTTCAAGGTAAAAGAAAGTCGTGTGAGTGACACCAGATTATTATTATTATTATTTATTTATTTATTTATTTATTTATTTATTTTTATTTTTTTTTTTTTTTTAATAAAGAAAAATTGTCAGTGATTGCTGAAAATCATTATTTTGGCATTAGAAAAAAAAATCAACGGTGTTGGGGTTAATCTGAATTTCACAAGCGTATTATAAATTAAATAATGATTGTACCACAATCTAAATTATAATTTAACCCCAATATCTAAATTTGTGCTTTTTCTCCCCCTTTCACCAGTTTAGTTTTTATTAGGTTTTTTAACCAGTTATTTTTTACTTGTTTATACCTTATTATGAAATTTCATGACTCTATATCCCCTGTGTTTAATTATTTCAGTTTGTGTTGTACCACTTGATCTCTGCTTCCCTATATTTGTCATCTGGCCTGTCAGTAGTTATTTTGGGATACCAAAGAAGATATGAAAAGGACTACATAACTGCCGGAGTAAGTATTTTCAAAACTTTTTTATTATTATTTGCTTATTTCTCATTATTTTCTTTCTTTCTTTTCTTTAAAAAATTTTTCTTATATAATTTTAAATTAGTCTTGAACCAGGGTTTCCACAAAGGGAAAATTGAATATCCGAATTTTTATATAATATTTTTTTTTTTTTTTAATAGATATAATCGGATATCAACTCGGATATCATATCGGATTGCGTGCAGATTTGCAGCATATCTTTAGGTTTACGATATTCGTACTAGATTTTTAAAAATTTTATGTTTCATGAGATTTTTTGGCATTTTTCTTTGAGTTGTAATTTCAGGCTGCTGCGAATGATATGAAATACTTACTTACAACTTTTTTTTTTTTTTTTTTTAATATGAAAAATAAGCATTCTTTTACAAGTAAATAAAAAAATAATTAAAAGTTACCTGTAACCATAGATATAATAATTATTAGATAGCTCGATCATTGAATTGGAAAATCTGATTCCTCTTCACTCGGCAATAAATGCTTATCAGAGTGCATGTACAACAATGAAATTCTTAATACCTGTAGAATCAAAATGTTCCAAAACATTATAATCCCAAGCATTATTTTTTTTACCTTTAATTTCTTGCTGATCCTCTTTTATATTCGGGAATAAATTTTCGACGAAATACATGAAGTCTAACGGGTTCTTTACACTTCTGAAGTTTCAAAATATAGGGTAGTTATAATTAAAATCACCCTATTCAGACCCGCTTTTAAAACCTGTTCTTCCTATTGGATTTTGATGAAATTTGGTATATACGTTATTTGAACCATGGGGAAACGATTTCTACAATTTAAAAAAAAGTTCAAATTTTGACCCCAGATGGCCTTTTTTAAAGATTCCTTATACAAATTAGTCAAACCTATAAATAGTGTTGCAGTCAATGGCATCAATAGCTTAACGGCCCTCTTCACTCACTTAAATTCTGTTTTCACATCCTGAAAATTCCCAGCTGTTAAATTGACGGACCTTTTTTAAAAATGTATTTTTTTAATTTTTAATATTTTATTTTGAAATTGCAAAATGAAAAAAATTCACATATTGAAAATTCGTATTTTTAAGCTTCTAAATAAAATATAAAAAATTAAAAAAATAATTTTTTAGAAAAGGTGCGTCAATTTAACAGCTGAGAATTTTCAGAATGTGAAAACAGAATTTAAAAATATGTATTAGTTAATAAGTTATTTGTAAAGAAATTTTTCCCATAGAATAACATTAGGTTCGGCTTCCGACGGCAGTGAGTGAAGAGGGCCCTTAACTGCACTGCATGAATACCGTCGTTTAAAGGGATTGTGAAAAGGGCCGATGTCGGAGAATGGTTTGAAGAAGATGATTAGGAAATTTGAAGAGACTGGAAACTTGGACATGCTGCCAGGAAGAGGGCACAAACTAGTTACTAACGAAACTGTCGAAGAAGTCACTATTGCTGTGGTTGAAAGAGCCTCAAGTTCTCACTATTCTTCAGCAAATGCTCGATCGGTGGGACGTGAGTTGGCGATTCCTTGGTCGACAGTACGAAAAATTCTGCGATCCATTTTAAAAGGATATCCCTATAAGATCCATAGGGTGCAAATGCTGCAACCACAAGACCACCAAACACGCTCAGAATTTATTACTTACAAACTTTGAATAAACACCATAAATGGTGTTTATGGTGTTTATTCAAAGTTTGTAAGTAATAATTTTTACAACGCCAGTTTTGTGATGCTTCTTTATTAAAATACGCTCAGAATTTGCTTACCGATTTTTGCCGGTAATGGATGTTGATGACATGTGGCCTTGGAAAATTCTATGGTTAGATGAGTCGCACTTTTCTTTAGATGGAGCTGTGAATAATCAAAATTGCTGCATATAGGATGCGTTACCTCCTAATGCCCTGTACCAAAACCCACTGAATTCTGATTACTTGATTGCATGGTGTGAATTTACTGCGGATTTTATCCTCTGACTGTTTCTCTTTAAAACTCTCACTCCTCAGTGTCCTAAAAGGTGCTTTGTCGCAAGTGCACTCCTTCGACAGCAAGTCATTCCTGCTTTACAGGAACGACAGTCCTTGCAGACCACTGTCTTCATGCAAGATGGAGCAACTCCCTACATTGGGCGCCAAGTCAAAGAACTGCTTCGTGCTAACTTTGGTGAGAATCGTGTAATACCCATAGGTTTTTCGGATGTTTAGCCTCCTTGTTCACCCGGCTTAAATCGCTGTGATTTCAGCTTGTAAGGATTCCTAAAAGACCATGTTTATAGAGGAGGAATTAAGAATTTACCTGAATTGAAAGCCAACATTACGCACCATACTGCTAAAATTCCTCAAGAGTTTCTTCGCACTACCATTGAACACGCTATAATGCGCTTTCAACGCGTAATTGATGTCAATGGAGCACACCTTGAGCACATTCTTTAACTGAGTAAATTCTAATGATTCTGACAAATTTTGTATCCTTCTTTAAGCGCCACAATTCCTCCTAGTGGTCACAATTTGAACTATTTTCTTATTGCAGAAGTCGTTTCCCCATGATCCATATAACATATATACCAAATTTCATTAAAATCCAAACCACAGAACAGGTTCCTAGAGGGATCTGGATTGGGTCACTTTAATTATAACCATACAGGGCCCGACTAAGGAATTTTTGTGCCCAGGGTACTTTCAATCTTTCGTGCCCTCTTATAAGGATGTAAGTGTAAAAACTATCAGGGGCACAGTGATCAGAATGGAGGAACAAGAAAGTATACTGCCCCCCCCCACACACACACACACACACTTTAATTGTTTTCTATCTTGACACAATTTTTAACAGACAAATGGACTGACTAAAAAAAAATATTTGGATGAAAGATGACTCTCCTTCTGTTTATGGTCCGAAAGATAAGTCAAATTACTTTTCACGACAAATTTCAATTTGATTTTATTCGTATAAATGGTACAGGAAATCTAGAGGCGTTAAACCAGATATTTTTAACTTTTAATAAAATTTTGTGCCCCTCAAAAATTTCGTGCCCAGGGCACGAGCCCCGAGTGCCCGTGCGATAATCAGGCACTGTAACCATACCTGTAGTTCGTAGCCAAGTACTCTTTTTAAATATTTGACAAAACATCTGAAATCGAAAGTAACCCATTATTTTTGGAAAGATATATGAGATTTATTTATTGATATATATTTATAATTATGTGACTTCTGATTTCAGTCAGTAGTCGAACCAATATTTCAAACCACAGAACAGGTTCCTAGAGGGATTTGGATTGGGTCACTTTAATTATAACCATACCTGTAGTTCGCCAAGTATTCTTTTTAAATATTTTGACAAAACATC
This sequence comes from Salticus scenicus, assembly GCA_963930645.1. NCBI lineage: Eukaryota > Metazoa > Arthropoda > Arachnida > Araneae > Salticidae > Salticus > Salticus scenicus. Next base: position 187,826,486 of record OZ005655.1, on the reverse strand, counting down.
TGAAATCGAAAGTAACCCATCACTTTTGGAAAGATATATGAGATTTATTTATTGATATATAATTATGTGACTTCAGATTTCAGTCAGTAGTCGAACCAATATTTCAACAGTAAGTGTTGGTTGTTCGATTAAAAGCTGAGACAGAATTATTATAACTACTTTCATAAAATTATTATATATACAGTCGGTAACAAAAGTGTCCGAACACTAGCAAAAATTCCTATGTAATAAAAGTACACTTAATACAGTTTTGTTAAATAAATCCTTGTCGAATCCTATTTTTAGACTGACTAAGAACAGGATTCGACAAAGATTTATTTAACAAAACTGTATTAAGTGTACTTTTATTACATAGGAATTTTTGCAAGTGTTCGGATACTTTTGTTACCGACTGTACTATATCATATATTATTATATATCTTTCATAAAATTATTATGTATAACTCCTTTCATAAATTATTATGACTTCTTTCATTTTCTTTTCATACTTCATTTTCTAAAATAATTTTCTTCAGTTTTTAAATCTATAACTTTTTTTTTTCTTTCTAACAGGCTGTAGCAATCGTCAATTCAATCCTGTACGTCTTCAGCACTTGTCTTGGTCTACGTGCCTTGCAAGCACTCAAGTAAAGAGAAGAGTTTTCCTTCCTGGCGTGGTACCTTTTCACTTAGCACTACCACCACAAAGAGCTTTCAGTATAACCAAAAACCTGCCAAACCAAAATGGATGCTTGTTTTGGGACTCGTTTTACGATTCTCCTATATGAAGTTGAGAGAAACACTTATGTTATTTTATATAGTATTTGTATATTTTGATTTTTTTTTAGTAGTTTTTTCTTTTTTTCTTTCTTTCAGTGTCTTTAGTTTTAGAAATAGTTTACATTATATATTTTTATTAAAAGTTTGTTTCCTTACATAAAAAAGTTTATTTTCAATGCTGTTATTTTATTGAAAGTTAATTACATTTTTTTTTTTTTTTTCTTTATTTTACATTTTTATTCGTGAATCTGTTTTTCTTATATCAATCAGTTCAACAAGACAAACAAAATAGGTTTTTATTTATTTTTTTTTTTTGAAGTTTATACCTTGAATAAAGAAAAATAAAGCATAATCAACGTTGAAAACTCCTAATGTATAAAGCACAATTAGTATACAGCAGTTTCGGTAGCTTTAAGTATAGCGTCATCTGTGCAGAATAGCAAGAGGGATTAATGCTCCTAAATAGATTAAAGAAGAGGATTCTACAGAAAGATTAACCAGCCAATGAAATTGAAGGCATTACGAATATTAGCCAATAGCGATTTGGAAAAACTGTACGTGAATGACAATAGGTAAAAACGTAGATTTATATAAGATTTCAGCAATCAGAAGCTTATATAAAAACGCGAAATCACAATTAACGATACTTTTAGAAATATGAAAAAAAAAAAAAAAAAAGTCGAGTTCAGGTATATATTTATTCCTACAGTTGTTTTAGCTGAATTACAGTTAAAAGTTTTGTTACACTTTTAGCAGTGATTAGCAATGGCACTAATCCTTGTTACTAATCTGCACTGATGACGATATGCTTAAAGCTATAGAAATTGTAGTATCGAACTGTACATCTCATTTTTAGTGTTTTCACAGTTGGTGTAACTTTAATTTTCTTTATTTAACCTCAAATCTCTGTTTCATATACCATATCTTGAAAAGCCTGATGTTTTATCATTTGGAAAGAAAATCTTGCCAATTTAAAAAAAAAAAAAAAAAAAAACAGGCATTAGTTCTAAAAATAATTCGTTTAAAAATATGCTTTGTACATAGCTTTAAATATGTATTTTATATTACCACATATTTTAATTTAGTACATCACACTTATCATTAAATGTTTGCCTATCAATTTCATTTTAAAATATGTGTGTTTTTTGTGTCATTTTCTATGATTTTTGTAAAATATTGGATTTTCAACATAGAAAATTAATAATGAATAGTAGAATTTTTCAAATTTGAATAAAAATAAACACTTACAAAATACACTTTTTTTTTTTTTTTTTTTTTTTTTTAATCGCGGATAAATATTTTTAGATTTTTCTAAAAAATCAGTATCTTTGTCCTACAAACACTAAAAGTCAAAAAACGATTTTCTTTTCTTTTTTTTTTTTTTTTTTTTTTTTTTTTTTGTTAGTTTTTCTAATAGTATTTGTGTGTGTGTGTTTTCTCTTGTATTAAAAAAAAAAAAAAAAAAAGTTATACATATATGTTTATTTCTACTTAGTAGGCACATTCTGGAATACAAATCTTGCACATAATGTATTATTCTCAGTGATTGTAATTTCCTCATTTTGTTTGTTAATTTTCGTGTGCTTTTAATATAATTCAGGGACTGTCTGTTATCTGAATATATATTATTCTAGAGGATCTCCACAATTTAAAAAATTAGGTTCATTGTTATCTCTAAATACATGTTTTTTGTTCATGTTTTTTCTCGTTTGTTTTAATATTGATTTATACACAAATCATTACAAAAGTACTGTTTGGTTTTTACCTTTTTCTCAATTTTATTACTTTTCTTTTTTTCTTCAAATTTTAATTATAAATCTTCTATTTATGTTGAAAAGTTAATGTTGCATTCTGTGTTGTGCCAGTGCTGTATGAATAAATATCTTTAAAAAAATATTCTAACTTGTGTTCATTTTATGATTATTTTCATCATTGAAAAATCAAGTCATAAAGTTATCAACAATGATTAAGGTTATTCTTTAAGTGTATTTATATGCATAGAATTTCTCTTAAATTTATATTGCTACGCATATAAATAATTACAATGTCCATTGTAATTTAAAGGTAAAATCTTTTCTTAAATTCATCTGGCACACAAGTGGCCTAGAGGTGCTGCTTATGAAACTGGTAGATGGGAGGTGCCGGGTTCCCAAATCGTGCTTGTCTTTTTAATGGTTTAGGGTTTCTAGTAGATTTCTTCGAATCTGGCGTAAATGTAGGCTAGGACTCCTAGAAAGATCTCCCATGAAGTGCCCAGGACTGTCGTGTAGTCAATTGATCTCAACACCTCCTAAAATCACCTGTTTGGATAACCCGTTAGTAGTCGCTATAGACAGCGCCACCTATTACAGAATGCGCACTTTTTATTTAACTGTCACCAATAAATTTAAGAAATTATGTGATCGACGTTTCTTCAATTTTATTCGCGTTTTATGTATATCAAATGCCACTTCTAAAAATTTTTGGTGACTATTGAAAAAAAATAAATCTGGCAACACTGAAGGATGGGCGGCAAATCGACCAACTAGCGACTATTAACGGGTTTAACATATTCAGAGCTGCCAACCTAATCCGGCAAATTGTTAGTACCGCCCCTTTTTCTACACCACTTAATTTTTAAAGTAATTTCTTCAAATATATTTGCGATGAATTAAGAAGGAAAAAGCTCTGTGAAATGACTGGTGTAGAAAAGGGGCGTACTAACAATTTGCCGGATTACGTTGGCAGCTCTGCATATTGTCAATAACAACATTTTTAATGTTTTTTTTTTTTTTGCCTCTGTCTAGCTTACTTTTAGTTGTCTTTGATGTTTTCAGACTAACAAAAAAAGTTATAGTGATTCAATAAAGAATAGCCACTAACCACTATTGTTTGCTTTATTCAAATACAGTAGAGCCTCGGTTATCCGAGCGACGATTAACCGAGTTCCAGGTTAACTCAGGTAGTTCCGAAAAGGCCACGCCCTGGAGAAGGCGTGGCTTTTGACAAATGGCGTAGATAATGTTGACAAATTTTACTATATGTTACTGTATTTTATAATTTATACAGTCGGCAGCAAAATTATTGAAGCACACATCCACAATTTTCATATATATATATATATATTTAGCTTGATCGCTAATTTTTATCATCAACTTACTTTTCTATAAACAGTATAAGATTAAGATCGTGACTCGACAAATATTTACTTAATAAAACAATATTAGGTGTCCATCTTTTAAGTAGGAATTATTGCTAGTGCTTCAATAATTTTGCTGTCGACTGTATGTGTTTATATTGTATTGCGTTGTTAACTGACTATATTTAAATGTGTAATATATGTATTATTTTACTTCATTCCGTAAGTTTTCATCCATTTTAAACTTTACCGCATGTTTGTCCTCCGATTTACGGCAGAGTCCCTGTTATCCGAGTTTTCGATTATCTGAGGTACCCTCGATCCACATAACCTCAGATAAGCGAGGCTCTACTGTATATCGAATACTTTTTGAAAAAAATGAAAAAACGGAAATTTTATGTGACCGATCTTTTTTTATTAATATATGTATATATCATACTTTCAAGTATACTAATTAATATTCCGTAGTATTGTTAGCCCCGACTCCTTTTTCACACCAGTATCTTTTTAGAGTGCTTTTCTTCTTATTTAATCGTAATTGCATTTGGAGAATATTACTCTAAAAATTTACTGGTGTGTAAAAAAGGGCGGGACTAACAAAACTATGGAATATTAATTAGGATGTTGGCCAGTATGATATATACATACTTGCCAACATCCTAATTAATATTCCGTAGTGTTGTTAGTCCAGCCCTTTTTTATACACCAGTAAATTTTTAGAGTAATATTCTACAAATTCACTCACGATTAAATAAGAAGAAAAGCACTCTAAAAAGATACTGGTGTGAAAAAGAAGACGGGGCTAACAATACTACGGAATATTAATTAATATGTTTGAAAGTATGATATATACATATATAAAGCCATGTTGAAATTCAGTCAGTTTTCGTCTATTTTATTTATTTTTAGAAAGCATGGCTACTATTGTCCATTATCCAATTCCAGCCGTAAACAAATAAGAACAATTTTACTCCGAGAATACAATCGTCCTTGTTTGTTTACGATTCAAGTCGGAGAACGAACAGTAGAGTAAGGGTGAGCTGATTTCTTTTTTATCCAATAATAATAATAATACAGATTAAAAGTTCGTTGACTTATAAAAATACCAAAACTAAGTGCAACTGTAAGAAGTTTAAAGTTAAAATTTGAAAACGAATGCAAAGTCGTTGAATGAAAATCTTTAAAGTAAGCGATTAATCTTCTATATTTGAGTTCAAAGACAAGGATGGTGTAAAATAGGCATGATATAATTTTTAGGTAGGCTTAAAATTTGATTCCTTCTTGCATCCGTTCTTGTAATGCTCAATCACTTGAAACTACATTGTTGGCAGCATCGTCAATGTTTTTGCCAATTTTTACTGTAAGCTCGATTACAGGAAAATAGACAAAGTTTAAAACGTGTAATAATTGTGACTTTGTGTGTAAAACACGATGCGAATTTTCATTTTAATTTTATCTGTGAGTAATTATATGTTAACTGCATGGCATACCTTGTATGATGCATGCCTTTTGTTCTTGAAGTTCTTGACGGTCACCATTAGAAATGAATCCCAGATCGTAATCGCCGTCGTTCTAGTAAGACGATAAACCATCTTAAACTCAACCTCAACTTTAAAATTCTTGCTTCAAAAACCAATCTTACCCTCCCCTCGAAAAACGAAAAAAGAAAGAAAAAAGAAAAGAAAAGAAAAATCTTTCAAATGTAGATTTAAACATATACTTAGATATCTGACTTTTTGACATGCAGTAACGCTGTGAGTATAAAAATCAAACGCATGCATGCTCACGAGTACATTAACCCTTTGTATCCCACCGGGACTTTTAAAGTCCCATCAAAAAAATTCCTCAATATAGCCTAAATTTACTACAGGATTTCATTGGAACGTCAAAGTCCCTATAGTTTAAGCTAAATTTAATATGAGATGTTTCTCATGCAGCAAAGAAATAAATAAAAAAGTTTCAAACTATTTTTCCAAAAATTGGTTAATTTGGGATATAAAGGGTGAAGTAAATTAACTGTTTGAAATATTTTTTATTTTATTTTTTAATGTTTATAATTTGTATTTTTATTAATTATAATATGTATTTCTTCCAAAATTTTGATATTTCAGGGATGGAACACGGGCGCAGAATTCATACCACTATCAATGTAGGAAAATTTTCTACCTCTTAAATCGACGATATTATAGGTAGAGAAATTTCTCAAACACATTCCGGTATGAATTCTGCGCCCGTGTTCCATCCCTGATATTTTTATTTATTAAAAGTTATGATTTCTAATGGCATCAGTGGTTATATTAAACATAAATAAACACCTCTCAGTTGCTTTGCTAGCTATCCGCGTTTGTAGTGATCGATAGATAGCGCTTTTTCAGCTTTTGTTGTTAGTAAATATAGTAGCCACGTGTATTTATTATTGTTCTTTTTGTTATTCTACTTAATATTCGTACTATAATTTCCCCGCCATTATATCATGGAAAATTGATTGCTTTTGGAAAAAAAAACATTTCATTTTATTCAACGTTCGATCGGAAGTAGATTTTTAACTGAAGCTGAACAAATATTAGTTTCAAATCATCTGATTAATTCTTTACTTCCATTAGCCGAAGCAACTAAAATTTTAAATTTGTCATTTGGAAATAAATGGAAGCTTAATTCTGGATTTCTTGATCCTTTGGAGTTACACTGTGGCACACAACAGTATGTGTTATCTTTTTTACCGGATTTATTCATTTTTAGTCAATAAATATATGTGAAACTAAACATCGGCAAGCAATGGCGGCTTCATGAAAGCCGAATTAAAGCATGTTAATTGTAATTTCACCTTAGTCCACCAGAGGGCGAGCATTTCATTACAATCGCGGATATTAATTCGTACTCTGCTGATACTCCTATTTAAAAAAGAACATTTATATATATTACCTTTGAAATAAATTTATGACTAAATGTAAGATTTATTGTTTTATGGAGGGGGAAAATTGGGAATGAAAGGGTCAAGATATCCGATAGGTATATTAAAATAAAAGTAATAATTTTTTTTCTGAACATTCAAACCATATTAAAACATTTTCAAAGATTTTTTTTTTTCTTTTTAACAAGAAAAACTGCTCATAGAAAAAAGTCATAGAAACACTAGTCAGAAAACTAGTCATAAAAAAAGTTTGAAACATAGAAGTCTCCTAATAAATCAGCTTATCCCCCTTAATCGAGTGTATCGTGTCTAGTACAAGTGATGCAGTTTCAAATGTATGGTAATCACAAGAAAGATCGAAATAATTATATTAATTTTTATGCCAAAACACGTTTGTTAAAATACTCTATTTGGCTGTATAGTATTTCAGCAAATACGCAATCTCAGAAATGAGAGAAGAAATCCGTAGAGGAAAGAATCTGTAGTCAAACAGTTCAGATTAGCTGTTCTTACAACATTTTTGTTTAAACTAAAAGAAATAAAGTTTAAAGCAAATACGTAATTTCCCATTGTTTCTTTTTGTTAATGAAAGTTTCCTGCGAAACAACATCATTCATCTTCTTTCGTTCGATGAAAGAAACATCAAAAAGTCATTGCGACGTTTTATTTCAATCAAGATTATCTGATGGTACGGGCATAGAGGATTGAGATCGAATGATTATACGAGGGTCCTACTCGTGAATTGAATTATCTCTATATCGGTGAATATCTCTAAAGGCCGGTTTCCATTGCAGTTGGAACTTCGAGGTTCAAAAAACCATTAATCACGCTTCCGACACAAAGAGCCAAATGTCTTGTCATCAGTTGTAACCTTTTTTTATCAGATTGCGCAGTTACTTCAAAGGAAAGCATGCAAAATTGACAAAGATATCTGCCTTTGGCCTCTCAATTATCTCAGCTGGGGGTTAGAGCCAGGGACTCTCTCCCTTCGAACCAACCCGTAGAACCAGGTCCAACCGCTTGACCACATCAAAGGATTCTGAATAGCGCCGCTCGAAACATTTCCAACCAACATCAGTGGAAACTGCACTTAAGGAGTTCTCGCCAGTACTTACGCGAGTTTTGGAGAAAACCACGGAAAACTCCGTATGGCTAGGTGGCCGACGAGCACGACGAGGAACCTGATATCTCTCGTCTACCAGTTTTGACTTTTGACAGCAGAGTCTTTCATCAAGAAGGGGATTTCTATATTTGTTTAATCTGTAAACAAGCTTTCTGAATTAATTATAGCATAATATGCATAATTAATGCCATTACACTTTTATAATTAAAATCTTAACATGGAGCTTGGATAATTTGTGAAGATTATTCTTCTTCTTAAACCACGTACATTGTAAAATGACATAATTTAGCAGATATATACAGTTACACAGGCTGTTTTTCACAGCAAATATGAATGACCATCCATATTTACTTTAAATTGTATTGTTTTCTGCAATGTACAATTTTCACATGAATATTTACGAATAAACATGATATTTAGAAAATAACACCAAAACACTAAGCAAAACAATGTTATGCAAAACAATATTTATGCAAATATGCGGAATTTTAAGAGTTAACTATTTTAGTAACGCCAATTTTAATTTAAATAACGAGGGAGATAGTGAAAATATTAAAGAAAGAAAAGAAAATAAAAATTTAAGTGAAAAAAAACAAAATTTTGAAAGCGATGTAATAATTTTTATTTATTTATTTATTTATTTTTTATATATAATATTAAAAAAGTACCACCTCAAACTCAAACTTAATTATTTTATTTTGCTTTTTATTTCATTTCGCACGCACGCTTTTTATTTCCTAATTCAATTTTTTTTTTTTTTTTTTTCGAAACTGGTTATTATTAATTTTCTTTTCTTTTTCTTTCAAAAAAAAAAAAGAAAGAAAGAAAGATTTTGATGAAATTCTGGCAAAAACAGAATCTAGTTTAGTGCGGAGGACTATCAGTTTTTTTTTTTTTTTTTTTTTTTTTCAAATTATAACATCGCTTTCAAATTATTCAATTATATTTTCGATAAATTTTCGATTTCGATAAATGTCCAACTGTCGTAAAATTGGTATAGTAAAAGTCCATAGATTGAGACTAATAGTCCTCAGTCCTAAAAAAGCCAAAAAGCTAAAATATTCCTATCTTGAAGAAACTATCTTTTTCTTCGGGTACACGCCGGAAGAACATTCTAAAAGTAGCACAGCAGTTCAAATTGATAGCATAACAAAAGAAACAAAAATTAATATTTTTTAAATGTTTTTATTTAACTTGGTATGTCATTTGTTTATTTATATGTGTGGGACAAATCTAAGAACTGAATTTTCACTTATTTCCTGTTTACTGATTGAGCTGAAATTTTACATGCATGTACATAGATGCCAACATTTAAATTTATTCCGGAGTATTTTTAGCCCCGCCTTTATTCTATACCACTTATTTTTTAAAAGTAATTTTTTCTTATTTTATTGAAGTTATATATTGGAGAAAATTTTTCTATACATAAAGTGGTGCGATATAAAGGCGGGGCTAAAAATACTCCGGAATAAATTAAAATGTTGGCAACTATGCATGTATAACTTGGATGACAATGCATATTCATACTTGCCAACCTAACCCGGAAGATTGTTAGTCCCGCCCCTTTCCGCCTATTTTTTCACACCAGTCTTTTTTTAGAGTACTTTTCTTCTTAGTTAATCGGAAATGTATTTGAACCATAGCCTCCTAAACTACGCTAACAGCACACTTATCCCCAGTACATTCTGTGGATGTCCATGGGATGACTTTTCATCTTTAGGATATCCTGGGAAGCAGATGTGCTGTTCGGGTAGATGCCTGTCGCGTGGATCGGAAACTTGGCAACAGTTTAAGCGGTAGACAGCGCCACCTGGTACAGACTTTTTTTATTCAACTGTCACCAATAATTTTAAGAAGTGATATATTATATATATAATTGACGTTTATTCGATTCTATTCGCCTTATATGTATATCAACTCCCACTTTAAAAAAATTTTGGTGACTGTTGAATAAAAAAGTCGCACAATCTGTACTAGGTGGCGCTGTCTACCACCTGAACCGTTGCCAAGTTTCCGAGCCACGCGACAGGCATCTAGTTTAGGAGGCTATGTTTGAACAGAATTAATCTAAAAATTAAGTGGTGTACAAAAAGGGGCGGGAACTAACAATCTTCCGGGTTCGGTTGGCAAGTAGTATTTTATATTATATTTAAGTAGTAACTTTTAATATTTAAGTAGTAACAAACTTGAGGGACAACTTGGGGCTCCTGAGCCCCAAACTCTTGTTAAAATTTTAATTGCGATATTTTCACCCACTTCCTAGCAACCTATTAAGTTTAAATTTTGCAGGCATGTATAACTCTGATGACAATGCACACTCAATTAGTAACAGATTTAGGAGAGGGAGCTGAAGATTCTGGGCTTCCTACTCCAGTTCAAAATTTGTTTTCGTATTTTAACCGAGTTCGTGTCATCCGATTGTATTGAAATTTTGCATACATGTATGATTGCGACAACAATGCATGCTGAAGCAGTAACCCAGACAGCACATCGCTTCCCCAGGATATCTTCAAGATGTCTTCTGGATGAAATGACATCCCAGAAACGTCCTTAAGATGTACTGTGGATAAGTTAAGCCTAACTGTGCTGTTAGGGAACAGATTTAGACAGGCTCCCAGTCAATGTTTTCACAAATAAAATTTTAATTACCACTATTTATATAGTGTATTTTATTCTTGACTAGTCGTTTACATCCATTGACTCTATTTAAAAAATAATAATATATAAAAATTCGAGGGTCTAAATTTTCTTTTGTGAAAATCCTGCGCCCAATTTCAATTCAAAATTTGTTTTCGAATAATAACCCACTTCTTATCATCCGACTAAGCTGAAGTTTTGTATATTATCCGAAGGGAGTTAAGAATTGGAGTTTTTAGCACATTTTAAGTAAAGGCGCGTGTTTTTTTTTTTTTTTTTTTTTTTTTATGTGTGTTGTTTCTGATGATATCAGAGACTTGTATGAATAAGAATGTAAAGTATTTAAATGCTATCGGGTTCATTTACACGCATAAAAACATATACACATATACATCCCCATACAAATAAAAAAAACTGCATCCATTATATCTCAAAATGTAAAAGTAGACCAAAATTTCACCACCAGGTTATATATATATATATATATATATATATATATATATATAGAGAGAGAGAGAGAGAGAGAGAAAACTATTGACATGAATTTATAAATATATAAGTTTTACAGATTAGAAAAACCAAAAGGAGAATTACAAACCAATGCGCAAAATTGCAGCGAAAGGAAATGCAAAACTTAGATGTAGGAATATATAAATATAGAAATATATAAACAAATGAATGAAATTAAACCCCAAAAACACTGAGATCTTCATCAGGGAGGCCCTTCAGTGTAGGGGTGAAATTATCAGTTATTGGTGGTTTTCTGTCTGGTGAGAAGTTGGGGGCTAAGGATAGTTATTAGCTTATAGCTACTGTCCTTTCTGAAACTTCTCGTTCACCCCTACACTGAGGGGCCTCCCTGATAAAGATCTCAGTGTTTTTTGGGGTTTAATTTCATCCATTTGTTTATATATTTCTACATTTATATATTCCTATATATATATATATATAATTAGGATATTTTCCTTACATTGTAAATGTTTGGAAAGTAAAAGAAAATAAAAAGAAACAAAGGACTTATGATATCACAGTTTTATTGACACCCAAAAAGTATGTAGGTAGAATTTCACGATATCTGATGATGCGTGAGTATGTATAAAGAATGGATGTAACAGGACGAGATGGATATTTCTTGAGAGGTAGATCTGACAGATCCATTCCAATTCCACTTCCAATTCCCCCAAAGTATGTCATTTAAAATCTGCAAAAATAAAATAAACGATTTGAAATCAAAATTACCAAATTAGTAAAATATGAAATGGAGAATCTTCGTAAAATTTATAATTATTCGTTGATTTTTTTTATTATTATTATTATTAATTTATGACCATTTTCTATTAATCCATGAAGCTATTGTAAATTTTAAGCCTTTGTTTGTATGTTTATCTGTGCCTTTCAAAAAATAACCGATTTGGATGCATTTTATTTATTAGAACGCTGATTTAATCAGGGTGGTACTGAGTTATAATTTTTTTAAACTCCTTTTCAGATGTCCCTTCGTATGTATTCGTTTAGCATCGTCCTGTATAAGTAGGCCCTTGTTTTCCCCCGCAGTTTTATAAAGGTGATCAAGATTTTATTCACAAAACTCGTTGAAATCTTATTACTATTATCATTAGCAAGCCCGTGCGAAATTTTCGCAATTTATTTTTTGTTAGTTACAATCCGCGATTGTAATGAAATGCTCGCCCTCTGGTGGGCTAAGGTGAAATTATCACACCACTGCATATCCTCATATTATGCAATCGACTTTCCATGATGAAATTACACGTGGCTGTTATATTTACTAACAACTGCAGTGTTCAGAGAGCGCCATCTATCGATCATTACAAACGCGGATTAAAACCATACTCATAAATATTATACCAAAATTTCACCCCCTAATTAAAATTTAATTTATTAGAAGCCAAATTATTATTAGAATCAAATTAATATTGTGCAGTAGTGAAACCAAAATCATTCAAAGAAAGTTTTAAAAATAAAATTCATGGTTGACGACCCAGTTTTTATACCACCTCAGGCAGAACAGTTTTAGTATAGGACCCCCATGACGCCTTTTAGTTTTTTGTCGTCATATTGGCGATGACTCTTTATTTAATTATTTTTATGTTTTTTTTTTTTTTTTTTTTTTAACTAATTTCTATTTTGATTATACTTTTTACCATTGCTTTTTTTAGTCAATTTATGATAATAACTCACATTCTGCATATAATTTTAAAGTATTGCTATGTTTAAAATCATGCTTACAAAGATACTGAAGAAGTAATTTTTTAAAATACATTTTTCCATAAAATAATCTCATCAGACAAATGTCATCATTTTTTCTTGTTAGATCATTGAGCTCTGAGTCCACGTGCTTAAATACTGCCCATTTATAAATATTATTTTTTTCGCTTGCGTATTTTACTAATTAGATCATTATCGTATCGTTTCGACAAAATATAATCGTAACTGGACCACGTTAGAGAAATATTATATAGATTATTGCTTTATTTTTTAATACGAAGGTTAAGCACCAAGACAATGTAATTAACTTTCTTTCAACAAAACATATTTCAGATAATTTAGGCTAGATTCTTCGTAGGGAGGAGGGGGGGATTACTTATTTGATTTTTTTTCCCCTGAAAAAATGTCCTTATAGATATGACTGGGTCTGTATATATAACTTTATTATTATTATTATTGAACGAAAATTGTTTAAAAATTCGATTAAATAAATTTTAACACTTTTTCTTTTTTTTTTTCCTTTTTTTTCTTACCTTGGCCCGTATCTTTTATTCTAATTTCCTCATCTAGTATCCGTGATGGTGATGTCCATGATGATCATGGTGATGATGGTGATGACCATCGATGTGGAAGTATCTGTGACTCACTCCATGACCACCATGGTGTCCATGGTGATGATGAGGATGATGATGAATGGTTGCTTCATATCCATTATGGTGGTGGTGGACATGAGCGTGCCCATGATGTCCAGCCGCAACAAAAGCAATCATGGCAGCGAAAAGGAATGCGACCATCTGAAAAGAATAAAAATATTTTATACTGAGTGTGGTTTTATTTCACATAATTAGTAAAGTAAAATTTTGTTCAGAATTTAAACTTTTTTGAAAGCAGGCAAGCACAGCAATTTACCTTTAAGAGTTCGCTACATATTTTCTTTTGAAAATTGCTAAACTAATTGCAAAAATGTTTAATATACACAGAATTTATCATAAATATGTAAAAGGAAAAAAAAATAATTTTCGAGAAATTTTTGGTTTGAAAAAAGTTACCGCGTGGAATTCAAATAATATTTAATTTAATAAATAAAAGGCTTTGTAAGCAAACATTATAAACTGCAAGAATTCCCAAAAGTTATTTCAAGTCAAAATAATAACCCAGTTAAATTAAGTTATTAAATGATAAAACTAGACACGAGGACATTATAAAACCAGCAAGGCGCAGTGGCGCCTACTAAGAAAATCCAAGTGACTTCTGAAATGGTCTACTATATAAACATTTTTTGTTAAATTTTGTAGTAGTGCTGCATTCTACCGAACAGAAAAAAACAAAAGTTTAAAAATCGATTAGAAACAATAAAAAAGTATTTTAAAAACTTATGTAGAAAAAAAAAAAAAAATGACAAATTATGTCAAATGTTTGGTTTCTCTGCGAAACTAAATGAGCGTTGAAAGATTAAAATGGTGTCAATTTAACATTCGTTTTAAGAAAGTTTCTAAAATCCATACAAAAACATTGTCTAAGCCAAAGAATTTATTTAAACATATTCATGTTTAGTTGCTTAAGTTCGTAAATACTACTTTGTTCAATATAGTTTTGGAACAAACGAAATTACTTCAAACTGAAAAGTTGGATAATCACTTGACATTTGAATCATGAGGCATATGAATTAATGAGACTTGGTACCACTAAAGATTTCATATAGAAGCTTGTATTTCCATTCAATATTTATAAATTGAACTATATTAAGTTTGATCAATAAAGTATATATTCTGGCAACAATGCTTGTGGTTTTATATATTTTTTACAGATCTGAAATTTTAAAATTTCGTTTTCTCAGTTTGCATTTTTTTTTTTTTTTTTCATGAATCCATTATCTATGAAATGCTAAAACTTCTACAGATATATATATAAAGTGAAGAATTTAATAACGTTATAAAACTTAGCAATTAATAGATACATGATAATACCAAAAACACACGTGTAAAAGTTATTGTAATTCAATATATATATATTGTAATTCAATACATATATATAGTGCCGGCAAAAAAAAAAAAAAAAAAAAAAATCTTTACCATTGAGCAGCAAAAAAAAAATCTGATGTGGGCACCACATGACTTCCTTATACACTTTTAGAAATATACATAATGTTAAAAAACATTGACATTGGACCCGAAACAGTTGGCTAAAAATATTTTTAAAAAATGAATTATCACCGTGTTCTGAGTTTTCTGAAAGTTAGCTAAAAACCGATTGCAAGATTTGTACTGGTAACGCTGACGAAGGCAGCAGGGACCCGAAAAAATTGGCTAAAAGTATTAAAAAAAGGAATTTTACCATGTTCTGAACTATTCTGAAAGTTTCAAATGTCTACCTAGTCGGGAAGTTAGTTAAATAATTTTTTTGTTGGACCATATAAACGCTGCCGAAGGCAGCAGGGACCTGAAACAGTTGGCTAAAAGTATTAAAAAGATGCATATTCACCGTGTTTTGAACTATTCTGAATGTTTCAAATGTCTAGCTAGTCGGGAAGTTAGTTAAATAAATTTTCTGTTGAACCATGTAAACGCTGCCGAAGACAGCAGTGACCCGAAACAATTGGCCAAAAATATTTTAAAAATGCATTGTCACCGTATTTTGAGCTTTTCCGGAAGTTTTAAATGTCTAGCTAGTCGGGAAGTTAGTTACAAATCGATTCCAAGATTTGAACTGGTAACGCTGCCGAAGGCAGCAGGGACCCTATACAGTTGGCTAAAAGTATTTAAAAAATGCATTTTCACCGTGTTCTGATCTAATCTGAAAGTTTCAAATGTCTAGCTAGTCGGGAAGTTAGTTAAATAAATTTTCTGTTGAATCGCATAAACGCTGCTGAAGGCAGCAGGTATCGGAAACAGTTGGCTAAAAATATTAAAAAAATGCATTGTCAACGTGTTCTGAGCTTTTCTGAAAGTTTCAAATGTCTAGCTAATCGGAAAGTCAGTTAAATTGCAAGATTTGTCTAAACCGTTTTTGAGTTACTACCGTTTTTTGATACATTATGGCCAAATTTTTGTCATTATGAACCTAATTTTCCTAAATATCTCCAAAACGGAAAATCATAGAAAGTCCAAAAAGGGAGGTGCACAACTAGATGTTATAACAAACCTATGTACCAATTCGCAACTTTCTACGTCCAACCGTTTTTGAGTTATGCGACATACCCACACACAGACACACACACACACATACAGACGTCACGAAAAATCGTGTAAAATCCCTTATATCTCTAAAACGAGAGCTCGTGTTAAGATGACACTTGCAGGTGTGCAACTAGACATCATGAAAGTCACACGTATAAATTAGCAACATTCAGCGATCATTCGTTTTCGAGCAATGTGAAATACAAAATCCATTTCGCAAATCGGGATTACTATACTTCCTTATACTTTGTATAAGGAAGTAAAAAATTTACGCGTCAATTGCCTTTTCCGCCAAAAATTTGTTGCGATGCCTAGCGATGCCACGTGGTGTTAGTTGGTCACAGAAGACTTTTCTCTACCCTACCCTACCAATACTTAAGTGCAGTTTCCACTGAGGTTGGTTGGAAGTCGTTTCGAGCGGCGCTATTCAGAATCTTTTGATGTGGTCAAGCGGTTGGAAGAGGTTCAACCGGTTGGTTCGAAGGGAGAAAGTTCCTGGC
Source organism: Salticus scenicus (assembly GCA_963930645.1). Lineage (NCBI taxonomy): Eukaryota > Metazoa > Arthropoda > Arachnida > Araneae > Salticidae > Salticus > Salticus scenicus. The sequence goes on along the minus strand of OZ005655.1, from coordinate 187,810,036 downwards.
TCTAACCCCCAGCTGATATAATTGAGGGGCCAGAGGCAGATATCTTTGTCAATTTTGCATGCTTTCCTTTGAAGTAACTGCGCAATCTGATAAAAAAAAGGTTATAACATGATGACAAGACATTTGGCTCTTTGTGTCGGGAGCGTGATTAATGGTTTTTTGAACCTCAAAGTTCCAACTGCAATGGAAACCGACCTTTAGTTCACCTGGAGACTTTTATTGTGTGGTTGTACGCTCTTTGTACTCGCCGACCAGTATTTCGTTTATTTTTTTTTTTAAGTTTTCCGCTCAACGGGTCATAAGAAACTTAAAATGGAAACGAAATCCCGTGGGGTCTCTCTGATTGATGTAGCCAGATGTCTTTCAGTTCATTCTAGATGGAGCCAAATGGAACCATCTGGCAAATTTATCCAGAGATCCATGCCTAAACGACCGCGAATGGTAATAAAATGTAAAACTGAGATAACAAAATACTGACTGTAATGTAATATTCACAATATACCACTTGAATATTAAGATTTTGACTTAAATGTTTACATTTATTGACCTTCTAAAGATTTTCTATGCCTGGCTACATCTAGAATGATCTGCCAGATCTCTGGCTACATCAGTCACAAAGTCCCACTTCTCTAACATAGTCAAGCCACGGTATTTCCCTTCCATTTTAAGCTTTTTTCGACCCATTGTGTGGAGTGGGAATACCGATGTAGGTTCTCAAACTTTTAACAAATAAACGAAATATCGGCTGGCGGGAGCAAAGAGCATACAGCCTTACTCTAAAAGTGCACGAGGCGGACTGATTGTTGATAGGATCGGGAAAGGTCGTCTGTGATCGACTAACACCATGGGTCATCTCTGGGTTTCGACACATTTTTACGGCGGAAACGGCAATTGACATGCAAAGTTTTTTAGGTTGATTTCTTTAGAAATCGACCTATTGCAATCACTTCGTTTATCTATATATATATATATATATCTATAATGAAAATTTTGTCATCACGATAACTCCCGAAATAATACTCGAAATCGAACCAAATTTGGACAGTGAACTAATCTTATAAATATCTTGGATGAGTTCGTTAACCAAGTTGCTCCGACCTTTTGTTTTCAAGTGGCAGCCACTTGAAAATTTCAAACCGACATTGTAAAAAGCATAGTTAAAGCAAGATTTGCTTGAATTTTGTTGTAAATACAGGTCACATGAGGGTCTCAATGATGTTTATTAATGAAGTTTATCCGCCATTTTCAATAAAGTGGCAGATATTTTAAGTTAAACGGGACCACTTGAAATCAGGCTACCACTTGAAAATTTAAAATCCCTATAACTTCCGAAATAATACTCCAAATCGAACCAAATTTGAACAGTGTCTTAACTTATCGTATAAATATCTTAGATGAGTTTGTTAACCAAGTTGCTCCGCCATTTTGTTTTCAAGTGGAGACCACTTGAAAATTTCAAATTCAAATTGTAAAAAGCGTATTCCGAATTTTTTTTTATTTTGATGTATACATAGATTACACAAGTGTCTCAAATAACTTTATAAATGAACTTTATCCGCCATTTTTAATAAAGTGGCGGATATCTTAAGTTAAGCGGGACCACTTGAAATTAGGCCACCACTTGAAAATTTAAAACCATGATAACTTCCGAAATAATACTCCAAATGGAACCAAATTTGAACAGTGTCTTAACTTATGTTATAAATATCTTAGATGAGTTTGTTAACCATGTTGCTCCGCCATTTTGTTTTCAAGTGGAGACCACTTGAAAATTTCAAATTTAAATTGTAAAAAGCGTATTCCGAAATTGTTTGAATTTTGATGTAAATACAGACCACATAAGGATCTCAATGAAGTTTATTAATAAACTATATCCGACATTTTTAATAAAGTGGCAGATATCTTAAGTTAAGCGGGACTACTTGAAATCAGGCTACCACTTGAAAATTTTAAATCCCTATAACTTCCGAAAGAATACTCCAAATCGAACCAAATTTGAATAGTGTCTTAACTTATTTTATAAATATCTTGGATGAGTTTGTTAACCAAGTTGCTCCGCCATTTTGTTTTCAAGTGGAGACCACTTGAAAATTTCAAATTCAAATTGTAAAAAGCGTATTGCGAATTTCTTTTAATTTTGATGTATACATAGATTACACAAGTGTCTCAAATAACTTTATTAATGAACTTTATCCGCCATTTTTAATAAAGTGGTGGATATCTTAAGTTAAGCGGGACCACTTGAAATCAGGCCACCACTTGACAATTTAAAACCATGATAACTTCCGAAATAATACTCCAAATGGAACCAAATTTGAACAGTGTCTTAACTTATCTTATAAATATCTTAGATGAGTTTGTTAACCAAGTTGATCCGCCATTTTGTTTTCAAGTGGAGACAACTTGAAAATTTCAAATTTAAATTGTAAAAAGCTTATTCCGAAATTGTTTGAATTGTATGTAAATACAGACCACATACGGATCTCAATGAAGTTTATTAATAAACTATATCCGCCACTTTTAATAAAGTGGCAGATATCTTAAGTTAAGCGCGGTCACTTGAAATCAGGCTCATACTTGAAAATTTAAAATCACGATAACTTTTGAAATAATACTTCAAATCGAACCAAATTTTGACAGTGATATTATTATATAATTATCTTGAATGTTTTCACTAGGCAGCTTGTCCCGACATCTTGTGTCTAAGTTCCAGCCACTTGAAATCACACTGCCACGTGAAAATATGCCATCACGATAACTTTTAAAATACTAAACTAATTCAAATAAAAGCTGGTTAGTGACCTTTTGGTTCAAATATCTAGGATAAGTTCTCTTGATGACTTGATCCGCAATTTTATTTTCAAGTGGCGGCCACTTGAAAATTTGTCATTATGGTAACTTTAGCAAGACAGAATCAATTCGCTTCAAGTTTGGGTAGTGGATTTATCATTCAAATATCTCAGATAAGTTCGCTAGGCATCTCACTCCACTTTTTTTTACAAGTGGTGCCACCTGAAAATTTCTTATGATTATAATTTTTGAAATTCTGATTTAATTTAAACTAGAACTGGACAATGAACTTATCGTACAAATGTACTGGATGATTTCGATGGGCAAGTTGTTTTGCTATTTTGTTTTACAAGTCGCAGCCACTTAGACTGCCACTTGAAAATTTGCCATAATAATAACTTTTGAAACACGGCACTGATTTAAACCACAGTTGGACAGTAACCTATGCTTCAAATATCTTCGATGTGTTTGCTGGAACTTTAGAAATACTTAATCAATTCAAATCAAAGTTGAAAAATGGATTTATCATTCAAACAACAAAAATTTAGAAAATTCACGTAACTCATGAACCAATCACGTTGTTGCGTCCATCTTTGGTATATCGATAATAAGTATTTTCTCGCCAAAAGTCGCCAAAAAAGTCGCCATAGGGGAAAAGTCGCCAAATTTGGCGCCAAATCCATTACATGCGTTACTGGATCTTTTTAATCCGTTTTTAAGGTAAAATTAGACTTTTAATGCTAAAACAAACTAGAAATGCAGGAAACTAACATTTTATCAACTTACTAAGCCTCTTGGAAAGAATTTCTACAAAAATAAAAAAATTATTTTCAAATTTGCAACGATATCTTAGATGAGCAACTTTCTCTGCCATTTTTATCGAAGTGGCAGCCACTTAATTTTTCAACACAATGACTTTTGAGATTTTGAATTAATTCGAACTATGTGTGTACAGTAGACTTATCTCACAAACGCATTTCATATATTTGTCAACTTAACCCACCATTTTTTTTCCTAGCGCCGGCCACTTGAAAATTTTAAATTCACATAAAAGTGTATTTATGAACCGATTTGCTTAAAACTCCATATGTGCATAGCCTACATCAATATTTCTACCAAGTGCATTAATAATTTGTAGCCGCCATTTTGAAACAAAATGACGGCTACTTGATAAGGAAAAAGAAATCAACCTACCCTTCCGAAAAAGCCGGAAGGTCTTGTTTTTTTTTCCGCTCAAGTGTAAAGTTTTTTTTTTTTTTTTTTTTTTTTCCTTTCCAGCACTGTATATATTGATGTTTAATAGAATCTGCTAGAATCTACTTAAAAGAATTAGGGATGGATTTTGCAATATATTAAAAATAAAAAATATTTAAAATAAAACTATAACAAAAATCTTGTTTTTTTCGCAAATTTTTACACTGACACACGCAATGCTCTTTTTATTTTAAGAAAATACAATTTAAAGATTTTCAAATCTGTAAAAAATGCATCAAAAAACATAAGACTGTTGTTGCCTGGATATCTATTTTATTGAACAATTCTGATATAGTTCAATTTACAAAAATTAAATGGAAATATAAATTTTTATATGAAACTTTCAGCGGTGTCGTGAAGTCAAAAGTGCCAAGGTTAAAAGAGATGACTTTTGTTAACATCGACGTCAGATTAACAGCTTGGTGTTAATCAGGTCTTAGTTAACACCAAGCTAAAAAGTAACCATCAAGTTCAACGATTTTAAAACGTATTAATTATTTTAAGAGCAATTCAGTAATCTCGAAACAAGAAAGGTATAATATAACTAATTTCTAATATAATTTTATCATGCTTTTCCTTTTACCTCCACTTTACATAAATACGATTTCTTATTTTTCTTCTTACGGATTTGGATTTTTAACCTTGAATTCTTAAACATATGCTGGAATCGTGAACACCTATTTGAAAGGATAATAGCACTGGGTGGAGTATTCACAAAATATACGCCTCAACAGTTTTGTTGATTATATTTAGCCTGTGATGATATAATCTTAATTGATTATAACATAAATCCGAAATTCCTTCTAAAAATGGAACGATACGTTTTTCTTTCCCCCTTTACATAGTTTCTCTTATTATTATTTAGTAAACTTCTATTGATTTATTTTAAATTCTAAATCCGAAGGATATGCAAAAAAATATTAAAGCTTGAAAACTTCTTTACTTACCATAAAAATAACGCAAGCACTACAAGTTTTGAAAGGACGTGGTCTTTCTTCACATGTGCAACAAACCAGGTATTACCACCTTGGAGGCAAAAGCAAGACTTTTTGCACCTGAAGAAGAAAGATCACATCCTTTCGAAACCGTTTGTTCTTACATTAGTTTTGTGATGTGTGAAGAAGTTTTTATGTTTAAAGATTTTATTGTACACCTGGTCCTGGGATTTAACCCGCTCTGTTAATTCAATCTAAGTCAATATACTATGACTTTTAAAACTAAATGAATGACTTTTTCTGGTGTTCTTACTTGATATTAAAAAATTATATGTTATGGTTTTAACTTAAAATTTTAATACATTTCTTTTTTAGAGAATAATAATATTAAGAAGAGTACGAATACGTTAAATCTGTGTTTATACAGAGTATGAAGAGAAAATTTACAAAATTTAACTTTTAAAGTAATGAATTTTATTTTTTATTTTTTATTATTCTTTTATTTTATTTATTTATTTATTCATTTGGTTCAAATGTGGAATTAAATTTACCTCAAAAATAGCAAATAAAAGAAAAATTAAAATAAAAAACGGAAATACTACAAAGATCTTAAGGGCCCGCTTTACTCACCGCCGCCGGAAGCCGAAACTAATGTTATTCTATGGGAAATTTTTCTTTACAAATAACTTATTAACTAACACATATTTTTAAATTCTGTTTTCACATTCTGAAAATTCCCAGCTGTTAAATTGACGGACCTTTTTTAAAAAATTATTTTTTTAATTTTTTATATTATTATTATTATTTTATTTATTTATTTATTTATTTTTTTGAAGTTGCAAAATACGAATTTCCAATATGTGAAATTTTTTCATTTTGCAATTTCAAAATAAAATATTAAAAATTAAAAAAAATACATTTTTAAAAAAGGTCCGTCAATTTGACAGTTGGGAATTTTCTGAATGTGAAAACAGAACTTAAAAATATGCATTAGTTAATAAGTTATTTGCAAAGAAAATTTCCCCATAGAATAACATTGGCTCGGGCTTCCGGCAACGGTAAGTGAAGAGGGCCGTTAAAGATCTTTCTTATAAATAATTCTTTTCAGAGAGAATTTGTTGTGATGCTGCCATCTAGTATTGAATAATTATACAAATAATTTAAGTTCTTTTTCTTCTTTTTTCCCCCCCCTTAAATTCAAATAATTTTTTACATTTTTCAAAAACATTTTATTTTTATAGAAGAAATATTTTATGCAAAAAATATTAAATTAATCAATTTCAGAAAATGAAATATCTGTATCTAGATATTAAGAGACTTCAATTTTGTTAACTCTAACATTTAGTGCTGTCATCTCGTGTTAAAAAATAAAATGTGTACATTATTATTATTTAAATAATATTATTATTATTTATTCCTAATTATTTTTAGGTATGAATAATAAATAATATAATAGTAATAATATTATTAATTATTTATACCTAATAACAATAATTATCATAACATTTATTATTATTATCATGTAATTGGAATTTGGTTATTTGTATACATATTCTTTAATGTATATAAATGAAATATTTAATTTTTTAAATAATTCACGGGATTGATTTTTAAGAACTTTTAAGTGGTCAATGAGCAGATGATTAGAGAAACACTGAACAGTTATTAAATAACATTGTGTAGCATTAATGCATGCAAACAATTCAAATACAACATTTTTTCACGAGGAATTCAAAATCATAGTTACCAAACATTGTCAAAAAAATCCTGTAAAAATATTAAATTCTTTTAAAAGATAGGGAGAGTGGGTAGTACTAGGTAGGGTGCTTAGAATGGACTTTAGGCACCCTAAGCGACAAGACTGTACCTTGTTCTACGAGATTCCTGTATATTACTTATTTTTATTTTTTTATTTTTAAATACTTTTATGAAATAGTAACATTTATTTTTATTTTTTATTGAGAAATAATATACAAAGATTGTAATTATTACAAAGTACAGGAAAAACTGGGAATCTCGATTACTTTTTTTTAACTGAAAACTATTGTAAATTTGCACAGACTCTGAATAAACATTACAGTTAGTTTTTAAAAAATATTTTCAGTGCAATAGTAACGCTACTAATAAGTTTGTGTGATAGGCCTCATCTTTTATCCTTGAAAAGTATTTTAGATTGTTACTTTTATCAATTCGTATATAAAGCTATAATTTTGTTTATGTAGCTACAAAAGTTATGTCTCCAGTGCACCTTTAGTATTTGTAGGAACGTTAATAAGAGCTTATATAATAAATAATACAAACTTACAGAGATTTACCATAATTCTGCAGAAGATTAGTGAAGACTGAAAAACAAGAATTATAAAAAATAAAATCGTGTTATTCAAATGATTGGTGATTAAAATTATTTATTTATTTATTTATTTATTTATTTATTACTATTATTATTATTATTTAACTTTAAATATATTTCTTGCTGAAAGTTGTGAAAGTAGATTGTTATAGTAAATGCTTTAAAATGGTAAAAAATTAAGATGTGTTTTAAAGGTTTTTTTTTTTCTTCTTCTTCTTCTTCTTCTTTTTTTTTTTTTTTTTTAATGTAGAAATTGAGAAATCGGGGAGGAAGAATAGAAATATTTAAGCGCATAATTTATAACTTCTTTTTTTCTCTGGAAAATAGAAGGTGGTCTTGGAGTTGACATTAAAGTCTTTTTAAAGGGTGCTAATCTGTATACATAGGGATTTTGGAGAAAGCTACGAAAAACTCCGAACGGCTCGGTCGACAAGCTCGAACTGAGTTCGAAACCGCTCTGTAATTCGGAATACGTCAATATAATATGAAATTTAAAACTAAACAAAATTATTAAATGAATAATTTGGAGGAAAAACTGAAAACAATGAAAGTTTAGGCTGACGACCTCCTGGGATCGAACCCGACAGCTTAACATTGAAAATAAATGAACAGAATTTATGCATTACATGTATAATATTTTTCTTTTTCGATCTCTTTTCTAAAACACTTATATATGGTTATATAAACTAATTTTCTCTTATTTAAACATAGAAATGAAGTATTTTTAGTGATTTTAAGAATGATAATATCATTAAGTATTACAAATTAAGCTGCTAACACAAAATTTTACCCGTACTATGCCGATTCCAGATATTCAGAATTTAAGCATTTTTAGCTATAAATTTTATTTACTAAGAAAATACTTATGTATGTTGAAAATTTCAAACATACGGCGATTCAAACAGAAAATAATTTAATCTACAATGTTAAAGTATCTCTTATTATTTTTTCCCAATTATTTTAATTTGTCAGAATTATTAATCATAGTTAATAATTGATAAAATAATTTATTTTATCAAGTTTTATCAGACTTTACCCTTTTCTTTCTTTCTTTCTTTTTCTTTTCTTTTTTTTTTTTTTTTTTTTTTTTTTGTGATTTTTTCCATTCTCAACCCTAACTGTTTTCACAGTTTAAGCAAAAGTTCAAAATACTGCTTCTTATTACATCATTTATTAAATCATTCACAGATTGTTTAATTGATACAGTTAACGATATTGTTAAACTTAAAAGAAAATAGTAATAATACAAATTTTGTACACTGCTTAAAAATATATATAAATTTCACTTTGTAGCGCTCCGATGCTACAAGGCAAGTGCCCTCTAGTAGCCCTGTTGCCAACTTTTACCAAGAATCTAAACATCTCAGAGGAGAGGCTGTTGATGAACAAATTTTACTACAAATTTTACGTTACAACTTCATATTGTTTTATCGAACTAGACGGCCTGTCTAGCACACCTAATGGGATAATCCCGCCACGATTTGTATTATTTGAAAGTAAGGTTGCCAATTTATACGTGAAATCAATTACATGCGAAGATGATACAGTAATTAAGAAAAAATGTATTAGTGCATTGGTATTTAAAACTGCCTCAATTTTATGGAGGGAAGAGGTTTTTTTTTTAGAATGGTTGTTTTAGTTTGTACTTAGAATGATGTATTTAATAATTTAATAAACAATACAATTTTTAAATTTCTTAAATTTCTTTTAACTTACACGTCAAATATCTTATCAAACAGTTAAATTGCTCAAAGTTCGATAACATAAGGCTGTACATCTGTTAGAATTCCCCTATATTCTCTCCCTTGTTATGCTATAAGATTTTTCCTGCTTTCCCTTTTATAAAGATATCTCATTCAAAAATAAAGTTTTTTGAATTATATATGTACAGTCGGCAGCATAATTTTTCGAGCACTAGCCAATAATTCCTATATTAAAAAAGTACACTTAAGACTGTTTTGTTAAATAAATCCTTGTCGAATCATGTTCTTAGACTGACTAAGAACATGACTCGATAAGGATTTATTTAACAAAGCAGTATTAAGTGTACTTTTTTTAGACAGGGATTATTGCTAGTGCTCGAATAATTTTGTAGCCGACTGTATATGTATTATTAATGTTACACTTTGAACCTGTTGCCTTTTAGCTTATTCAGCAATTTTAAAAATAAATAAATAAATTTAAATATTTCTTTCAGAGATAAAAAAATAAAAAAATAAATAAAGTTCTAAATTTAGATAATGAAATAAAATATTCAAATTTATTATTAATAATAATTGCGCACAAAGCATAAAAGGCGACATGTTCAAAGTGTTAAAAGCATAAAATTCGTAAAACTTCATTTTTAAATGAGATACCTTTACAATATTACAAAGCAACAAAAATCTCATCGGACAACATGAAAAAGACGGAAGGGAAAATTATTTCCACATTCTTTTGATTTCGCACTGAAAACAAACTTTTTTTTTTTTTTTTTAATATTTTTTCCTTGTTGTAATCGATTTTTAAACTTCTATTCTTTTTCTGTTCGATTGATAGCAGCAATATTTTGAAAATCAACATATGATGTTTCAGCAAAAGCTATATGTAAAAGTGACTTTAAATTAGAGATGGGCGTTATTTCACGTAACATAATAAGTAATATTATTATTGCATTGTAGCCTATTAGCACAGTAATATATTACAAAAAATATCCTATTAAAAAATAATATTTTCAACTTTATCTCTGCACGCGAAATAGACAAGAAATTTCTGGCGATAAAACTGATATAATACACCATTATACAAGTAAAAAGCTTGAATTATTTCTTTTATATAATTACTTTTTTATTTTATTTTATTTTATTTGCAAAATACAAAAACAATATTATGAACGCCAGCTAAAGACTCGCATCAGACTTTCCGCGCAGATGTTCGAATCGATTCGTTACTTCACGTCTGAAAAAATAGGTCTGAAATCTCAGTAAAGGAATACAAACGATTTCATGCAATCTGTTACTCAGTGATATTCTGAATCAGTAATATCTTTTCATTTCCAAGTTCATTAAATTATCGTTAAAAAAATAATACAGATGCAGCTGTTTTATTTTTTTTTTTAACGATAATTTTGTAATGATAATATTTTCTAGAATGTATTACGGAATATTCCTTGTGAAATATATTAATCAAAATAATTTTAATAAGCAAGATAATTTTAACGTTTAGGACAAATAACATTGTGCTCATATTAATTTAGAAATGATTTTATTTGGTGTTGATTATTTTTCATAGGATAATAAAATCGTTTGGGTATAGAGATATTTTGATACCACGGTTTAACGAAATAGTGTTAATTTATGCAGCTAGCATGAGGGTAAGGGGTGATTATTAGATGTTGATTACTATTTCGTCATGACGGTGAGGAATGGAATTACACTTGCTAGGTTTGGCTTCGCCTGCGTATTGGAAACAGATGTTTTAGGACGGGCGTTTGATAATTGAAAGGAAGGAGTGTTTGTTTATATTTTAATTGCTTATACCAGAGCAGATGAAATTGAAAATGCGTAATGGCATACAGCATTTATTGTGGTTTTATTAAGAATAATTTGAGAAGAAAATTGAATATTTATTTATTTATTTATTTTTACTGTTTAGCTTTTCTTCACTTTTTTTTTTTTTTTTTCTTAACTGATTTTTTCTTGGGACTATTTTTTAAGATTTAAAATGAGTGAAGGTGTTAAGAATAGTTAATTATGCTCTTATGTTAAAATTAAGTGTCTGAGAAAATACATCATTTTATGCAATTTTTGTAAGCAAAATCTATATTTTTTAACAAGCGTTTCTAATTTTAGAAAACATATTCAAAGTGACTGTTTGCTAAGTATGAGTGAAAAACACTAATTTTCTTGTCAATCTGGAAAGTTCAAGTTCTTCGGAAAATCAAAAGAAATAGTTACTCGGTAGTTTAAGATTTGGGATGCCTTAAAGATGTTTCTTAAAAATTTGCTATTACTATTTAATTGTTTCTTAATTACATATATGGCTTATAATATGAGAATTCTTTTTTTTTTTTTTTTTTTTCAGAAAACGGCTCTCGTGTACGTGTTTCTTGATATTATTTGAAATATTCTGTTTTCGTGTTTAAAGGAATTGGTTTAATGAACCTTAAGCTTACTCGATTGGGACAAACGTTTGTGTAAAATTTTGACACTACCACTATTTCATATCAGCGTTTTTTTTTTTTTTTTGTTTTGTTTTTTTTTTTTGTTTTTTAATTGAAGAAATTCTAGTGTTAAATAAAGTGAAAATTACTCTTCGAAAGCATTGGGACTTAAAAACATGAACCGCATGAACTATATAGGACACATGTATATATTGTATATCATCCAGAAAGGATTAGAAAGACATTAATAAAAAAGCACCACAAAACTGGCGTTGTAAAAAATATTACTTACAAACTTTGAATAAACACCATAAAATGCAATAAACTCGCAACAATTGTTTCGGGTCCGCTTTGACTGCAGCACTCGTGCTTACTTTATTCGCCTGATGAAGGGTCGTGTGTTTTTTCGACCCGAAACAATTGTTGCGAGTTTATTGCATTTTATGGTGTTTATTCAAAGTTTGTAAGAAATAGAAAGACATTAGCCATATGTAAACTAAAAAGTAATAGGTTATAAAAATAATATGTTGCAAAAACCTATTACCAAAGGAAGTATGGAACGAAGTAACCTATTACTGAAAAGTAACTATTTATCCCATCTCTACTTTAAATGTCTTAGTAAGCGCGAGTTCACCTTATTGGGCTTGTTAAGGCGTTCGTGCCTGATTTTTTTTTTTTTTTTTTCATCTGATGAAAGACAATGCGATTATTTTGAACTGAAACAACTGTTGCAAAATTTTACGATATGTATTTTTTTTTTTTTTTTTCCTTTTTTACAAAGTTATTAATTAAATTAATTATTATTTGAATTTAATAAGTTTAATATAGAAATGTTTCAAACCAAAAAATTCTCGAAAATGTTTTTATTATGTTTTTTTCTTTTTACATATATAAAATAAATTATATGTTTAATAGCCTTTTTTGAAATTAGTTTAGAATTTTTAAAAGAAAATATGTAGTAAACGTTAAAGCACGATTTAAAATATATATATATCATTTCAATTAATTATATTACATTAAACTAACCAAAAAAAAAAAAAAAAACTCTTAAAAAATTGTGATGAAATGAATATATTCCTCAATATTCCTCAAAATAATTTAAAGTATTTTAATTGTTTCAAAATAACTTTTTTTTTTTTTTTAATAATAAATTAGCAAAAAACTTATTTCGAAAATTAAATGTTGCTTTGATTTAAATTACACTTCCAAAACTATTTATGACTCAGTTTTATAAGATATTTTTCTAAGAAGATACATAAAATGATTTAACAGTTCATCAGGGAACAGCTGACGTCATAAATCTTTTTCTAAATTCCTGTCTTAAAGTTGTAAAAATTTGGATGCATATGCACTGAAATGTAATAACATTAAGTGTATCAAAATTTATATATTTATATATATATATATATATATAAATTAAAATTAAAGTAATAAAACTCAAAATTGTAATTAAAAATAATAATAATAACAATAATTCTCCTTGCTAATTTAATTTTGTTTTCTGTTGATTTTGTATTGCTGTATTTTAACAATATTTTAACATGTTTGGTATTATTTTTTGGATTCATGGCTAAATTAATTTTTAAAAAAGTATTTTTATGCTTGAATGGTAATCTCTAATGCAAATTTAAACATTAAAAAAAAAAAAAAAAAAGGATATATTTTAAAAACACATCAGTAAAACCACATAAGTAACACACAAATATGTTTAAAATTTGTTGTTAAACTATAATATAGTAAAATCGAAAAAAAAAAATATATATATATATATATATATATTTAGCAAGGAAAGCTTAAGCAATTCTTGCTAATTTTACCATGTTTTTAATAACTTCGATTCTTGTTTGTTTGTCCAGTACAAATCTTGCAATTGATTTTTAACTAACTTCCCGACTAGCTGAGACCATTTGAAACTTTCAGAATAGCTCAGAACACGGTGACATTGCGTTTTTTTTTTTAATGCTTTTAGCCAACTGTTTCCGGTCCCCGCTGCCTTCGGTAGCATTTATATGATTCAACAGAAAATTTATTTAACTAACTTCTCGACTAACTAGACATTTGAAATTTTTAGAATAGCTCAAAACACGATAACAATGCATTTTTTAAATACTTTTAGCTAATTGTTTCGGGTCTCCGCTACTTTCGGTAGCGTTTATATGATTCAACAATCATATATCTTCCCGACTAGCTAGAAATTTTAAACTTTTAGAAAAGCTCAGAACACGATGGCAAAGCTTTTTTTTTTTTTTTTTAATACTTTTAGCCAGTTGTTTCGGGTCCCCGGTGCCTTCGGTAACGTGTATATGATTTAACAGTCATATAACTTCCCGACTAACTAGACATTTGAAATTTTCAAAATAGTTCAGAACACGGTGACAATGCATTTTTTAAAATACTTTTAGCCAATTACTTCGGGTCCCCGCTGCCTACAGTAGCATTTATATGATTCAACAGAAAATTTAAAGACATAGTATATAAAAAGTTCTTTTTATTTTGTAATTATTTTAAAGTTAAGTAATTTACAAATTTACAAAATAAATATATGAAATAAAGAAAAATTTCGAATTTTGTTTATTTTGTTTATCTTGTTTATTTATTTATTTTGCATTATTTATTTATTTATTTATTTATTTATTTTTTAAATAAGCTAACATTAATATATTTTAACACGTATGTATGCAAATTTCTATAATTCTAAAATAATAATTGACATAAAAGATTTTTAATGCCCACACTCCCCTTAAATGAATTTAAAAATTTATAATCAGTTCATAATTTAGAAAAAAAAAAATTATCTATCCATTTTTCAAATATTAAACTTACCACAATAGGCTTCATATTTCCAAAAGTTTGTTTTAGCCGTGAAATGAAATAATCCAAATAAGATAAAACAATCGCTTTCACTTTTTATGAATTGATTGATATAGTATCTACTTCGTCCTTTTATACTTTTCATTATACGCTCTACATTTAAAATGGTCACACTTAAATTCCTTTTAATGTTTATTATGTGTGTAATGAAGGTGACAATTCTGATTGGGGCGTTACAGAAAAAAATACCGTTTGGGGTCAGGCGGTAACAGATTGTTCCGCTGCTAAACTGAGGCCTCTGGACCCATAGCTAAAAGAGAAAAAAAGAAAAAAAGAGACAAAACGAAAAGAATTATGTGAGAAAAATAAGTTCACAAATCACTGTGATTAGCGAACCGGAAGAAAAATTTAGATATCTGATCAAACAAAAGAAATGTGGAAAAGAGCATGTGAGATAGGAAACAATTAAATAAAAAAAAACTGTTAAGGTAATGGGAAGTTTTTTTTTTTTTTTCCGTTCCCTTAACATATGAAATAAGGGATCGGCAAAACGCTGCAATTATGTAGTTTTGGAATGCTCAAAATAGTAAATTGGAAAAAGGTCAGATCTGTGAGTGAGATTTTTATTTTTTTTCTGTATTCAATAGACGAAAATGTTGGATTCGTAAAAAATTTCGCTTTCTGAGAGACCCAGAACACGATTTAACTATACTTAGAAAATGTCTGTCTGTCTGTGTACGACACAAATTTTCTGCCAACTCTAATGCGAGAATTAATGCACAATATTTCATAAAATGTTATATGTAGTTGTACCTTAACATAAATTATTGCTTATGATTCTTTGGTACAAATAGTCCAACATATGGCGATGTCGTCCCATTTTTTCTTAATATTAAATACGGTAGTATATGACAAAATTATGTAAAATAATGTATAAATGTACATAATTGATTAACCAAACATCTACATTGCTAAACGAAAATGCTTTGTTTATAATAGTAATCGTATCTTTTTTTTTTTTTTTTTTAGGTAGAAGCATCACTTCCTCCCCTTCCGCCCCCCGGAAATGGAAGTCACGTATCTTTTAAAAGGAATCATCGACACATTTAAAAGGAATGGTTAGACCATATGTCTACAATTATTGTAATAAAGTTATTGATTTTTTTTTTTTTTTCCTTTTTAAGAAAAGATAAATAAAGAACTGTTTTCATTTCTCTCTCTCTTTCTTTCGCTTACACAGAGTAAATGCAGTGGTGACTGTTTTGATCTAAATGACTTAAATATGTATAAGAAAATTCTGAAGAAAGTATTGTGATGGCCATAACATACTAGTTTTCTTAATGCAAAAAGGGAAAATGACTGAATTAACAACAAGCTAATTATATTAAGTGAGTCATTTATAGTTATTTTGAAAGTCTCTTTTTTTAGGACTGAGGACTATTAGTCTCAATCTGGGATTGGGATTTTTGCGGTGTCATTTTTCGATAATTGGACATTTATCGAAATCATTTTTCGATAGTTGGACATTTATCGAAAATATAATTGAATAATTTGAAAGCTTGGAAAGGAAAAGAAAAGGAAATTATTAATAATCAGTATCGAAAAAAAACACTATCGAAAAAGTTTTTTTTAATAATTTTGAATTAGAAAATAAAAAGTGTGTGTGCAAAATGAAATAAAAATAAGTAAAAAAAAAAATTATTTAATGATTTAATTTTTATATAAAACATGGTCGCATGCTATCTTAAAAAGTAGATGTAAAATTTAAAGTTTATGTGGTGCGAGTGGCATCTATAAAAATTGTTTTAAGAAATAGAATAGAATAAAGAAAGCAACGATGTTGGTTGCATTTTGTTATGTAGTTTGAATTTTTTTTTTTTTTTTGTATTATTTCGTTATATATATATATATATATATATATATATATATATATATATATATTGGATAATTCCTTTGATCTTCAAAAAGCGAATTATGGAGTAAGTCTTACTCTTTAAATAAAATGTAATAAATAATAACACTAATTCAGTTTCAGAATTCAGAAGAGAAACAAGAGATATTTATTTATAATTCTGTTGTCATTTCGGCGGTGAGTTGATATGGGTATCGCAAATGCATAAGTAAACATTTTGGCGAGAAACGTCCGAGCTACTTCAGTGCCAAATTTTAAATTCCGCCAAGAGGTCCAAGCGGTTTCAACGTGCTTGCACAATTTTTCTCAATTTTATTTTAAACATTTTTGTAATGCTAGTGGGAAAAAAAGGAAAAGCATTTTTTTTTTTTTTTATTTGTCTAAT
Organism: Salticus scenicus; assembly: GCA_963930645.1. Taxonomy (NCBI): domain Eukaryota; kingdom Metazoa; phylum Arthropoda; class Arachnida; order Araneae; family Salticidae; genus Salticus; species Salticus scenicus. The sequence continues at coordinate 187,793,458 of OZ005655.1, read as the reverse complement.
TACACAAAATATCACCATATTATGCGTTTTCCGTTCTGTTTATTATCAAAAAGAAAATGACTAATGCAGTTTTTCCTGTATTATTGTCATTTCTATAAATTAAATTAAATTATCCAGTACCAAGACGTTGCAGTGAAGAATTCTCTGCCGAAAGCGAGGACCCAAAGTGAAGTTTTTAAGCAATTTCAATGTATTTTCTTTTTAGTTTTAATTTGTAGAACGGTATATAAAATATTGATTCTTTTTTTTAATTCATTCGTGACCAGCGAAGCGGGCAAAACCTGCTAGTAGTTAAAATAAAATATGATTTTTTTAAAAGTATTTTTCCCATGATTTATTTATTTATTTATTTTTTCTTTATCGATTCATTAAAACATTCTTTAAATAACTATTAACTATGCTCAATGTTTTAAGAAAATGTTTTGGTGAAAAGAAAAATTTTTCACATATTAACGCTTCTCCTTATTATTATTATTCTCCCTTTTCTTTCTTTTTTTTTCTTTTGCTGATTGGGGAAAAAAATAAATAATAATAATAATAACCCAGTAATTTAAAAATAAATAAATAAATATAAGTAAAGACAAACATATTTTCTATTTCTCAAATTTTAGAAGTATACTAGTGGTACAAATAATTGGTACAAGTTTAACTAACTATAACTTTCATTAAATTTTCTTCAAACAGTTATTTTTTCGACATATCATCATATATCCAGTATGTTAAAACTGATACGTCTTTGTAACGCTGTAAAATAACTCTAAAATAAATACATTGTTTTCTACATGCAACAGTTTAACTTAATAACATAAGTATAATTTTCCATTGATATATAATATATATATATATATTTCACTTTTATATGAAAAGAATATGTATAATGCTAATCATATCAAAATAGCTTTACATTGAAACAGTATATAATACGCAATATATATTGTAACTCAAATAAATTGCATTGACTGGATTCCTCTATGGAGGATGTACAGTCGGTAACAAAAGTGTCCGAACACTAGCAAAAATTCCTATGTAAAAAAGGTACACTTCATACGGTTTTGTTAAATAAATCCTTATCGAATCATGTTCTTAGACTGACTAAGAACAGGATTCGACAAGGATTTATTTAACAAAACAGTATGAAGTGTACTTTTTTTACATAGGAATTTTTGCTAGTGTTCGGACACTTTTGTTACCGACTGTACACTGGAATCTACCAGGTGTTCCATAAACCTGTAGACATTTTCAAAACTCATAAAATTTGAGGAATTTGTAGAATCGAACGCGGCTTGCGAAAAAGTTATTCTCGTGAAGGGTGATTTTTTGGTAAAGGAAAAGGAAAAAAAAAATCGTTAAAATTTTCGCCGATAGAGGGCGCTGAACGTATGTGTTACAAAAAATATGCAAATCAAAGTCTAATAATGTACACAATTTTATGATTAGTACAGTTTATTTCTTATTTTTCCTCCAACTTGCGCATACATGAAGTTTTAATTGCTGACCTGGTCTATAAAGTCTTATTGATGAAGACGTTTCTCTCAGGTAAGAACCATCGATTGAATCTGCAATTAACAGTGTTGTAACTCGTATGCAAGCTGTAATTTATCGTGATGACAGACAAATAGAATAAGATTTATATGGCTGTAAATATTTCCATGCAAACAAATATATTTTTTCACGAAAATGTATTGATTTGCTCGTACAGCATCCTCTATCGGCTAAAATTTTAACTATTTTTTTTTTTCTTTTATATATATGTAAAACATTCCCTTTCACAGGAATAACTTTTCCGCAAACCACTTTCCACTCTACGAATTCCTTCAATTTTTATGAATTTTTAAAATGTCTACAAACTTATGCGACATCCAGTGTAGGGTAGGTGCTCCAGTGATTGGCATGCTCCAGTAATTGACATTAATAAATAAGCAAAATAATAAAATCATATATTTTATGTATAAGAATTTTAACATTTTATGTCAAACACAGGAGCATAGGGTGCTAATAACAGGTAAAATGAATAACTAGCAATGTCAAACACTAGTACATAGGGTGTCAATTACTGATAAAATGAAAAACTGGCAGTGTCAATTACTGGAACATGGTGTCAAATAAAAATTCATAAAACAAAATAATTGTTATCAAACGTATATATTTTAACATATATGTGGTTCTGAATGTCTTTCATACCATATGTATTAACTTTAGATTTCTAAAAATAGTTTCTGATGACTAGAACATTAAAAACATCAGAGATTGCTCTAAAAGTGTCACTCACTGGTGTCCTATATAAGGGAACTCGTAAGCCCAAATGTGCATGATTTTTGTGAAACTCTGTAAATAAGCCATAAACTTAGATGTATTATGTATTACAGAGAGACTCAGTTTATAATTTACATTTAAAATTATTTTAAAATAGAACAATACACTGAAAATAGTTACTTCCCATAAACAGTAATATCTAAATGTTCTTTTCTTCTTGTTCTCCTTTTTTTTTCTTCTTGTTCTCCGTTTTTTTTTTTTTTTTTTTTTTTTTTTTTTGGGGGGGGGGGGCGGGAATTCGTGTTTATGTTTTTATAAAACGGTTTGTTAAAGCTACTTTCATGACTTACAACAGAAATTATGCTGTAGCAGATCTCTAAAACATGTATCAGTTTAGTTCAATTTGAAATAATCCAATGCGCATTTGATGTACATAAAAGAACTGCCAGAGGTGATGGCAGCGTGCGTGTGTTAGGCTTAAGACCAATCAATTACACGAGAGTCCCAGGATTGGGTGGAAGGCCTACATGGAGGTCTGTTGGGGAATCTTAACCCGTATTTAAGCAAGTTTTGACGAAAAACACGAAAAATTCCAAACCGCTATGTCAACGAGTGCAATCTGAAATCGAACCCGGTATTCTCCGTCGTCTTCAAAAACAGAACCACTTGCTGCCGCCCAGGGACTTTTATGCATCTTTCATGATTATTTTCCGGATTATTTTGTATGTCCCTGTAGAACAGCTACAAATGTTGCACACATCATTTTCAATAAGAATCGAAAAATAATCCCGAACAACATTTAAAGTATATTTAAGGAAGTTACACTGCGAAAAAAAAATATCGTCTTTATTCAGAACGAATAAGTAGTTTTCTAAAAGGCCAAACTAGAAATATAGATTTCAGAGTTACGCATATAAGGTAAACAAATAACTTGGATAATCGAAATGATCGAGAATTTCTAGTCTATACTTTTCTAGATGGTGAAATAATATTATAAATACCCTGAATGTTATGAATCCTTTGTATTCGAGAAATTATCGCTTTATTTCCTAGAATTGAGTCATAAGCCAAAATTATAGTTACTAAAACTCGCCCTCTTGTGTTCGCTTTCATTTCCAGAGATTTTTAAATGATATTGACCACGATAATATGGAAAACGCTCTAGAATTCTAATAGGAGTTTTCTAGAACTCGCTATCAAAAGGAACTGGAATTTTTAAGGATGGCATGAAACTATTTTTTTAGAGCCACATTTTGGATTCTGGATGTCAGTCACAGATTTTTTTCCAATCCCTACTATTAGTTCACACTCTCCCTATATATATCTTGTACAAATCTTGCAATCGAATTTTAACTAACTTCCCGAGTAGCTAGAAATTTGAAACTTTCAGGACTGCTCAGAACACGGTGAAAACACAATACTTCGAAGTCCAATTTTCGAATTTTTTATTAATTTTCTTATAATTAATTAAAATATGAAAATAATAACATCCTAATAGCGTTAATATAGCCATTAAAATATTAGCTACAATTTAATTGTTGCCAAAAAAAAAATTACGAGTTCATTTTCATTCGACATAAAAATAAATACATTTAATTAAACGTGAATATTAAAAAACTATAAAAAGTTAAATTATGCATTTCACAAAAATTGACATCATTGTCGCTTTAAAAATTGTATGCACATTGATAAGAGCTCTATGATTCATCAGAAAGTTTAAGACATGGTATATAAAAAGTTTTTTTTTATCTTATAATCTTTCTTTCATGCGCTTTTTATTTCCTAATTCAAAATTATTTTTTAAAAAACTTTTTCGATAGTGTTTGTATGTAGGAATTGACTTTAAAATTTTTTCTTTTATATTACTTGTTTTCTCAGTGTAAAGCACGGATGGGTCAGAAAACACATTTCATGTTCATAAAAATGTTTTATAAATTAATATAGATTCTTTCGTCATGCATTAAAAAATAATCTGGTGTGTCACTCACACAACTTTCTCTTACCCTGAAATTTAATACTATAAATACAGGTTGCATATTAAAAGGTAAGATAACGAGTACTATTATGTAAACCTGTATTAAACAATTCATATTAGGCTTCTGAAGAGTTTTATATGATAATTAGTTCTGTGTGAGGGGGGGCTACCGCCCCCCTCAACTCCCCGTTTCATTATTGCACCTATATTTATATAGAATTTAATTAGGTTATTAAAAAATAATTCTGTTTTTAAAAAATAATTTATTAAAATTATTATTTCAAAAAAATTATCTTTTATGATAATGCAGACGATTTCCATATTAGAGCAGTAGTATAACACCAAATATCCAAAAAAAAGTCCATTTTATTCTCAATATTTTAAAAAAAAAAAAAAAAAAAAATGCGATTTTTTTTCTAAGTTTTTTTTTTTTTTTTTTCGTTAAAAGTAAAAAAAAAAAAAAAAAAAATCGATAACTTTGCTTTAAATTATCGCAGATCGATGGTTCAACCATTCGTTTTAAAGGTATTGGCGAGCTCTTTTGAAAGATACCCATCATGAAAATTTACTCCCCTCGAGGGGGGACTTCCCCCCCCAGGGGGGAGGCGGGGCTCCTACATACACAATTTTTTTTTCCCAGTTAACTATCTCTATTACAAAAAATATATATTCGTTTCATTTGGTTTAGTGCAGTCTATAGACATTAAACTCTACTTTCCTGCAATTTCCCCCATAGACGTAATGTATTAGAATTCTCTTGATTGTCCCTGTACACGAACCATTTGCTTGATCTTAACGAAAATCTTACTGTAGCATCCCTATATGATACACATTTAGAATACCAAGTTTGAACTTTCTGCCATAATTTGTTTTTGAGATATGCTGATAACAGACTGACGCACAGACACACACACAGACACACACACACACAGAGACACACAGACCATTTGCTAAAAACATGATTTTCGTATTCAGGGGACCTCAAAACGCGTAAATATAACAAAATCTCGCGTTCGAAAATTTGAGCCAAAAACAATACTTTCTCTAACTTATGGGTAAGAGAAAGTAATTATATGTGTTACTTTTATTTTTCTTTCTTTCTTCTCCCCCCCTCCCCAATCCCCTTACTCTCAAGCTGAGTCAATCTAGGTAACTAATAACGCGATAATTGTTTATTTCATTTTCTACTTTTATTTCTAAAACGTTTTATACGTTCACGAGCAGTATCTGGCAGATTTTTTATTCAATAGTCACCAAGAATTTTGAGATATAATATTTGATGTACATAATAGACTGTCAGACTTCAAAGTGATTAGGCAAACATTATAATTAAAAATTTATTGGTGATTATTGAATGAAATATCCGCCAGATCTGGCATCACTGATCACGAAAGAGATATTTTGCTTAAAAAAAATTTAAATATTGGGAATGACTTCATTATTTTCTGGATCAATATTACGTATATTACATTATTTCACACACTGATATTCTGAAATATAATTTAAGAATACGAGTGAGTAAAATCTTGAACACGTAAACAAATGTTTAAATAAGTAAGCAAATTAAACCGACAAACAAAGAAGTAAAAAAGAAAAAAAAAAAAAAAAAAAAAAAAGATTTTTCTATTACATATTACAATTTTGTTTTAACTAAAATAACATCCACTGTTATCAACAATCACAGTAAAATTTCCATACTTTATTTTTAAAAATTACATGGAATTGTTTAAGAAGAAGAATTTAGTTTAATAAGAAGAAAAACAAGAAAGAAAAATCATGCAGTACGCATTGATTAGTAACACTTGCCAACTACACGTAATTCTTGTATCGTATAACATTTAATATTCTTTGCGAACGTTATCACACAACAGACAAAAAGACTGAAAAATATATAGATAGTCTAATAGATTTTTAAATCATTCTTAGGCATTTTGGAAAGTGTTAAAAAGGAAAATGCAGTCGTTAGATTATAATTACAGCTTTTAACCTATCTCAATATTTTAGTGTAGCCCTGTAAATCTGAAAATTAATCATATCATATTCTATACAAAATATTATTTTATAATATAAATGTTTTTATGATTTTTACATTAGAAAGTTTTTTAAATATAACTTTTAAAAATGTTTCTCCTAAAACGTAATGCATTAGCTTTTTTTTTTTTTTTTTTTTTTTTTTGTTGTTATTGACCCTGTACACAAACTTGTTGGACAGGACCTATTAATGTCATTTTAAATAGGGAACATTCCATATTGTACTTGACTGTGCCATTTAAAAAAAATTCTCAGAATATTTACGGACGCTAGGAGTCGGAAACAAACAGATAAAAAGATAGACAATCGGACAGAGGGATACACAAATTGAAATCAAATTCCCACTAAAATTATCGAAAGTGTTAAAACGATTAATGTAAACAAAAGCGCAATTCCAGCAAATTTTTATTAATAGCTCTTAATATAACTGAATATTTTTGTGTAGCCCTGTAAATCTAATGCTAATCATACTGTGCATACGAATAATATATTTCAATTGCATTAATCTTTGTTCAAAATAAAATTATTAAAATTTGGTTTATAAAAATAACTCTCATAGAACTCAATGCTTTGGAATACTTTCAAGTGCCCCTGTACCCAAACCAGTTAGAAATGTATTCTATTTTACACAGGAAACATCCGATAGGAAAAGTGAATAAAATATATCAACTTGAACAAAATATATCAACTTGAACAAAATGTATCAACTTGAACAAAATATATCAATAACACTCTAAAATTTCATTAAAGTTTCTGCATAGTAAAGGTATTAAAATATGGTTTTTAGAAACACCTCTCATAGAACGCAATGCTTTCGAACACTTTTGGGTGTCCCTGTACGCAAACCAGAAGAGGTATTCACTCCATTTTCAATAGGGAACATACGATAGTGAACTTGAATAAAATATATCAGTTTAAAGAAATTTCGTAAATATTTACAGGAGTTAGAGCGCAGAAAAATAGACAAAGAGACAGACGGACAGAAGAACAGTCAGACAGATACACAAATTGAAATCATATTCTCACTTAAAAAATGTTAAAAAGTGTTAAAAACGTTTAACGAAAGTACAATCCTAGCAAAGTTTTATTAATAGCTCTTAATATAACTGAATATTTTTGTGTCACACTGTATATCTAATGATAATCATGCTGTATTCAATGCAAAGCATTCTTTTGTGCATATAAATAACATATTTCAATTTCATAAAACTTCGTGCAAAGTAAAGTTATTAAAATTTGGTTTATAGAAATATCTCTCATCGAACGCAATGCTTTGGAATACTTTTGAGTGTCCTTGTACACAAACTAGAGTGGTGGTATTTGCTCCATTTTATACAGAAAACATCCGATAGTGAACTTGAATAACATATTTCAATTTCATTAAGATTTGTGTACAGTAAATGTATGAAAATGTGGTTTATAGAAATACCTCTCTTGGAACACAATGCTTTGGAATACTTTCGGGTGTCCTTGTACACAAACCAGTAGAGGTATAAACTCCATTTTTAATAGGGAACATCCGATAGTGAACTTGAATAACATATGTCAGTTTCAAAAAATTCTATAAATATTTACGGGAGTTAGAGCACGGAGAGACAGACAGACTTCAATCTTGTTGGAAAGTGTTAAAAAAAAAAAAAGAAGAAGGAACGATGGCACCATTGAGCAAAATGCATCGTACGATTTACAAAAGATTTTCTCAATCGAAGAACATTGATTTCGATTGCTTTTGAGGAAATACATCCGAATAAATAGGTTGAAAACTGTACTTTTATTTTTCACACTTCATAATTGTAATTATTTAATTCCTTAATTTCTAAGCGCAAAAATAAATAAATAAATAAATAACATTTTCGATACTGTCCGTTTCGATACTGATTATTATTAATTTTCTTTTCTTTTCTTTTACTTTCTAAGAAAAGAAAGAAACAGAAAAAACGATTTTGATGAAATTCTGACAAAAGCAGAATTTAGTTTAGCATGGAGGACTAATAGTATTTTTTTTTTCCCTCAATTATAACATCGCTTTCAAATTATTCAGTTATATTTTCGATTTCGATATATGTCCAACTATTGTAAAACTGGTATCGTAAAAATCTGTAGATTGAGACTAACAGTCATCCGTCCTAAAAAAAAAAAAAAAAAAAAAAAAAAGGAAGAAAAAAGGAAGAAAAGTAAAGTAAAAAGAAGAGGAGCAGAAATCGAAATATTTCTCTTGCAATCGTTTCGCCCGCAGTAATAATTTCATTCCGTATAAAACTGGGAATTTATGAGCAATACATGATTTTACAATATGCGTGTACACATACGTGTGCGACCGCTCATGCATCCAGGTGTGTGTGTGCGTCCGTGCATGTGTGTAAATGTGAGGATGTGTATGGGACAGTACAAACTGGAAATCTGTCTCCACAAATATTAGTAGTTTTTGCCCACATTTGCTATTCCTTTTTATTCAAATGCGTTGAAACTTGCGTATTCGAATGACCTGAGGGGTCATTTCAAATCTGGAAAAAATATTTTTTTAAACCATAATAATTGGTTTGAAATCTTTAAACTGCGTTTTGTCAGTTTGCATTTTTTCATGAATTCATGATCTTTAAAATGTTAAAACTTCTACAGATATTAAGAAAAGACTTTATATATATATATATATATTTATATATATATATATATATATATATATATATATATATATATTAGATGTTTAATAGATCATATTTGAAAGAATTAAGGGTGGGTTTTGAAACTTATTAATTAGTTTTTCAGAAAAAGATTAAAATTCGCAAGTCTAGGTAAAAATTTCAATCAAAAAAAAAAAGGTGTATTTTGTTGCGTTTTTATTTTAAACTTTATATATACATTTAAGACATTACGAAACTAATCCCTAATTCTTTAAAGTTGCTTCTATTAAACATTAAGAAATAATATTATGCCTTTTCTTAAATATCTGTAGAAGTTTTAGCATTTTGAGGATCGTGAATTCATGAAAAATGCAAACTGAGAAAAGCAATTTAAAGATTTGAATTTTGTAAAAAATATATCAAAAATCATAAGAATTGTTGCTTTAATATATATTTTTTATAAAACAAACCATATATCAATATCCAACCATATATCCAGTTCAATTTGTAAATATTAAATGGAAATATAAGCTTTTATGTGAAACCTATGTCAGTAGTACCAAGTCCTCTTAAATAAATGTAATGTGTTTCAACGAATTATCTAGTGTTTTATTAAATTAAACTTTCATTAATGCGTACTTGGAGGTTCGTAAGTTGTCTGAGAATGATGAGGCGAAACTCTCAAAAATTCAGGAGTTTTATTTACAGAAAGTTCCAGAAAAAAAATACAGACTAATAAACTAGGTACCAACCATAGACCGATTATAAGAGTGGACGGACCATTATTAAAGAAATATAAGAAAAGGTGCAAAGATGAATCCATGTGAATGTTGAAAAGGGTTACCTTTTTTGGCATTTATCGCGTTATTGGCAATTTTTTGTTTTGAATATAAATATATGTATTATTATTATTATTAAAAGATACAACAAGCAAAACTAGTGTAAAATATTACAGCTGCTGAAATTTATTTGTATCTTGTTATTAACATCTAACAAAGTTAAAAAGTTTTTATAACTTTGGTTTGTCTATACTCGTTTTAACTCTCATAAATAATTATGGACATTTTTGAAATAATATAAGATATAATATAGTTAAACTAATTCAATTTAGAGAAATAAATATGGCAATTATACACATTTTATAAAAATAATTACTTAGAAAGAACGAAATAATAAAATATTAATAATAATCTATTTTAAAAAAAAAAAAATAAATAAATAAAACCCAAATTCTTAATATATCGTATCACATAAATCTTTCCGAAGTTAGAATAAAATTTAATTTGAAAAAAAACTAGTATGTTGTGGCCACCACGAGACTTTCTTCTATCTTTTCCTATACAAATTCACTCAGTAACAATAATAATAATAATAAAAAAAAAAAAAAAAAAAAAAAGTATAGAATTAAGGGGAGAGGGAAAAAAAAAAAAGTGGGACTTTATCAAATTTTCACATTTTACCCAAAATTTTGTCAAAGTCCCACTTTTTTTTTCCCTTAATTTTATCAAACTCCCACGGTTTCCGTGTTCTGAGAAACTTAAATTTTTGCATTTTTCCCCCAATTTTGTCAAAGTCCCACGGTTTCCGTGTTTTGACAAACTTAGAATAATTTTCACATTTTACCCAAAATTTTGTCAAAGTTTGTCAAAACACGGAAACCGTGGGACTTTGACAAAATTAGGGGGGAAATGCAAAAATATGTTAAAGTTTGTCAAGACACGGAAACCGTAGCACTTTGACAAAATTAGGGGGAAAAAGCAAAAATTATTTTAAGTTTGTCAGAAAACGGAAACCGTGGGAGTTTAATAAAATTAAGGGGAGAAAAAAAAAAAAAAAATCTAAGTTTTTTTTTCGTAAAAAGTAAAAAAAATCGATAACTTTGTTTTAAATTATCACAGATTTATAGTTCAACCATTCGTTTTAAAGGTACTGACGAGACCTTTCGAAAGATACCCATCTTGAAAATTTTTGCCCTATATCACCCTGTTATAAATTTAGAAAAAGCGGGATGGCAACGCAACCTGTAAGACGATTTTTACCAAAAGTTGATAGGCACTAATTTATGTCAAGGTGCAACTACATACCAATTTGTATGAAATTGTGTGCAGTAGTTCCAGAGATACAGTTGCCACAAAATTTTGTCACACACACACAGACAGACAGACAGACATTTTCTAAAAATGTTAAAATCGTGTTCTACAGCTCTCAAAACGTGTAAATCCATCAAAAACCCGAAATCGAAAATTTTTACGAATCCAATACTTTCTTCTATTGAAGATAGAAGAAAGTAAAAAAGTAACTTCTTTGTTTATTAATCAAGAGTAATGAAATCTGAACTGCAATTTGGTCTTGTGTTGTACAGGCTGTGTGTTATATATTTGTGTTCGTGAGAGAAAATTAAGAAAAATTTGAAAACTGCATTTTAATCCCACTTCAAAAACCTGTAACTTAATGAGTAGCAGTTTTTTTTTCTCTCCAAACGGTTTCCATACAATCTTCTACTGTTGCAGCCTAAAATTCATGCTTTAGTTAATTTAAAAAAATCTAATTATCCGATCGATAAGCTGTTTAATGCGTCGAATTCACAAAAATCGCCTCTTTCATTTAATACCTTATTTGTAACGATACGACTGATATTTCTAATTTATTTTCTAATTTTTCTAATTTATTTTCCTCATTTTAAGTAAATGTACTTTTTTTTTTCTTTTTCTGTCGAAAAAAATTGGCAACAATTAAATTATGGATAGCTTGAGATTCACAAACATACCGTAGTGAATGACAGTAAGTACATAAGAATTTGGGGAAAAGAATGTTATAAAATCCTTATTTTATATAAATTCTAGGGTTTTTAAAGTGCATCTAATTACTATTTCTTGCCCTAAAATTCTTTTTAAATTCAAAACAATCTAACTTTTAAAGTGAAATAAAAATTTTAAAAAGAACTTTCAAAGAAAAAGGGAAAATATCGTCTGCTTAATAAAAAGCAGAGTTTAGAGCATGGCGAGTAAATTTCAATAGAGTTCTAACAACCATGTGACTTTCTTCTTAGCAACCGTACTTTGCTGAAGGACAACGCTAATTTTTCCATGCCTTTGGAAGCGTAGTTAGTCGAATTTTTTTATGCTTTTGCAAATACATTTACAACACTGTGTTACAATAAATTTGTAACACTATTCCGCATTGATAAAATGGGTCAGTAAGGTCAACTGTCCCTCAGCAAACATGCTCGTGACGTCATCTGTTAGAACTCTTTATTGGCCAGTTTGGCTTCCTGTAGATCAACATTCACATGTCCTTTTTATGAGTTATCTTTGCCACTAAAAAAAGGTGTCATTGTCCCGTCCACTCTTATAAGAGGTCTATGGTATCAACTTCAATTCCACCAATAAACACAGCTTAAACAACAGCTGTCAATAGCAAATCCACAGTACAAACTGTATAGCAATAACACATGAAACAAGGCTCATTCAAAAAGGCTCAAGGCTCTCAATAACAATGCAACATTGGTCTCAGACTGATTCTGTTGGCGTAAAACTGCCCCTTATATTCCCGTAGAAAATTGTAGAAAAGTGTGGAAAATTCGAGAAAATGGCCAACCAATAGGATTTCAGCTTCCATATTTGGTATATCGATAATAAGGATTTTCTCACCAAGGTCGCCAAAAAGTCGCCAAATTTGGCGCCAAATCCATTACCTGCCTAATTAGAGCTTTTTAATGCGTTTTTAAGGGGAAATTAAGCTATTTCAACGCAAAAAAGAGTTGGAAATGCAGAAAATTGATATTTTGTCAACTTACCTTAACTTTTATAAGTCTCTTTGAAAGAATTTATACAAAAATAAATACAATTATTTACAATTTCGCAACAATATGCATTATTTATCTATTTACTTATTAATTCTACTTTATTTTACCTATTTATTTATTTATCGATTGATCGATAGATCAAAATTTTTTGCTTCTGGTAATATGCTTAAATGCTGGCATTATTTCTCTTTAACATGATACTTTGTCAATGACACTTATTGTAATCATCGATCAGTTTTTCAGTTTAATCAAGGCATTACAAAAACTGAAATCATATTTTAAATTATTTACGAGCTATAAATTACGCGTGTATAAAATCTGAATTATATTTGCTTCTTCGTTCATGATTATCTGTTGACAGACATTAATAGTGATGACTCTTTGATCCTGCGTTTTCAAGGACTTTTAATATAAATGCATATTGACAGTTTATACAAACTGTGAACTAATATAAACCTTTTATTATTCTATTTCATAAAAATATTAATCGTGTAATTTAAATATCGTATGAAATTTAGATAACATTGATTTATGACATTAATTTTCATTGTCAAAACTAAAAATATAGTTCTCTCGTTGTAATTTCACTTACTTCCAAATCTGATTCCGTTCAAGAAGGATGCAAAATAAGATGCTTCCAAAAGCTAAAATACAAATACTAATTTAAGTTCAATCACTGATATTTAACACGAATGAAACTACATATTTTTCTCATATATACACTGGATTCTTCAACATATAATAATATGATGTTTTTAGTTTAGCATATCTACAGATCCGAAAGATTATGGATATTCGCCACTTTCTCAGAAAACATGCGCCTATATTACTGCACAGAAGGTAAGTAAAGAATTTCATTATTTATACAAGTCTTACCTTCAACGATGATAGTTCGAATTTATCGATCTAATTAATTATTTAGAATTTAATTAGTAGCGAAATCAATCATTTTTTATCAGTCAATTTCTAAGAGACGAATTCTCTTCTGTAAAATCTCAAATACAGAAATAAACCTAACTTGCAATTTTTAAATAAAATAAAATAAATAATCTGGTGTGTCACTCACACGACTTTCTCTTAACCCTGAAATTTAATACTATAAATACAGGTTGGATATTAAGAGGTAAAATAATGAGTACTGTTATGTAAACCTATGTTAAACAATTCAAATTAGGCTTCGGAAGAGTTTTATATGATAATTAGTTCTGTGTTAGGGGGGCTACCGCAAGGCCGTATCCAGAAAAAAATTTCGGAGGGGGCCCAACTTTCACTCAGATGTTGGTCGTGCACCCGCACATATGTGCACCAAGAACGTCTGCATTAAAGTTTGTCCCCCCCCCTTCCCAATCAACTTAACTTTAAAACAAATATAAGTTATTGCCTTAAAATTCGTATCTAGGCATAGTAAAATGGTTATTTGCTATAAATAAGATCGGTTACAACGCCGCATGGCGGCAAACAATGGAATTAATATTCCTAAAATCTGAAATGGCAAGAAAAGATTTAATAATAATAATAATTCAAAAAAGTGCCTTGGGCCTAAAACTGATGGAACTAGTCCTTTAAAATGCAAAAGTCTCTGCTACAGAGTTCTTTAATCCGTGATGTTATAAACCGCTGACAAACGGAGAAAATGCCCAAAAACTGGACTCACAGTAGCCCGGTTAATAAGGAGTCGAGCTTGTACAGTCGGCTGCAAAATTATTTGAGCACTAGCCAATAATTCCTATATTTAAAAAGTACACTTAAGACTGTTTTGCTAAGTAAATCCTTGTCGAATCATGTTCTTAGATTGTTTAAGAACATGACTCGACAAGGATTTATTTAACAAAGCTGTATTAAGTGTACTTTTTTTTGGCAAGGATTATAGCTAGTGCTCGAATAATTTTGCAGCCGACTGTAATTGAAGGATTGAGCGATCGATGCTGGAGCCATCCAAAGACTGTCATGTAGATTAATGGTATCTGGTGCACGTAAAATCCGTTGTGTCCTCCATGTTTTGTAAATGTAATAGCTCAGGTATACTGAAGTTGGGGAACATCTCCTCCGTGGAGGTTTTAAATTGTGATGGTATGATTACGCTAGAAATTAATTCTAGACCGTTGATATCCTGTCTGTCTAGCTTTAGTGCAAAGTTCAGTCTATTCAAATTCAACATACCAAAAACTGGCTGACGTCCTAATTCAATGGTATGGCGCATGATTTATGTTCGAAACAACCATGTTTCAAATACTTTTCTTTTTTTTTTTTTTTTTTCTTTTTTTTTTTTTTTTTTTTGAGATATAGCTTCTTTTTTTATACAGCCGAGATATATCTTTTCCATAAGAAGGGAAATCTAGTGCAGCTACGCTACCTGCTGGGCGATATACCCAAAAATCTAATCAACAAAAATTTTATATCTAAGTTTCCAAAAATAGTCTAATGGTGTTCAATGCATCTAAAAACATGTAAATACATTGAAATCTGGAAGTCTAAACATTTCCGAATCCAATACTTTTTTTTTTCTTGTTATGTGTGTAGAAGAAAATAATATACATATGTGGTTTTCTAATTAGGTAATAATGCTTGCTTTAGATCATATTACCGGAAATTTGAGAACCTGTGTGCTGCCGTCCACTAAATCTAGACATATTACATGTCTAGGTTTAGTGAACACATTGAGGTCTTCTCATATGGCTTACTGTTTAGCGTGGGTAGACATGTCTTCTATAGACCCTGGGGCCATGCTTATACGCATTGTAGTTGATGAAAATCTTCTGGCAGGGCGTACGTATCGAACTATCTAGCGTTTCTATATGTAACCAGGGTGTGTATCAGCCATGTGTCTCATGTGACTCAGCGTATCTTCAACAGTGGATGCACGTCATTAGTGATTATCGTTTGGAAATTGAACAGTAGAATCGAGTGAAGCGATGGTCCATCATCGCGTTCTACATCAGACTCAGATATGTCTGTTTTGTGACGATCGTAAGAAAGATGTTTACATAACGTGTTGGTTTTTTAAGGCCTGACGGGCAGTAGATAGCTGAGCCACTTATTCTACTTGCATCGAAGCTCACACCCACTTTCGTTTTAGGACCGTCTTAGATCTCTTCAGAGGTTTGTCGAACTCAGGGAGCCTTAGCTCCAACATTATGTATATATATATATATATATTTAAGTTTTCCCTCTTCCCTTTCACTTGGCCTATGGTGCGAGCTGTGGTTCATACCAATGTAGATACAATACCTTACTTCTTCTTTCGACGCAGGGAGCTACAAATACTCTTCTGACTTTGTGTTGACCAATAATTGTTGTAATGCTTGGGGATATACAATCACAGACGACTGATTTTTCTCCCTGAGAGATTCGTTATGGTAATCCTTCTGATTCTTATGCGAATGTTATTTAGTTATAGGTGCATGACGACGGATGACGGTAGTAGTGCAATAGTTTGAACGATGCTGATGACGCATGACCACAAATGGTGCTTTTTTCGCAAGAATTTCTTTGACAGAACCTGTGGACTGCATGTACCCACTAGAGTCTGGTCCAGTCAAAGCTCAGTCTGGTTTGGGAATCTGGACATTCATTTGAAAATCTGCTTCGCTGCAAATATGAATAATGAATGCTATACTCTATGATGTGATTACTGGCATTTTTTCTTTAAGTAGGATTAGATAGTACCATCTTTCATCACATGTCTTTCTGTAAAGTAGACTTTATATTGGCTTTTATTTTTATTTTATTTTTTTTTGTTAGAATTTATACTCTATGGAAGGTATACTACGTGCTTAACTAACAAAACTAGAAGTTCCATTTGCAACTGTGATTTTTGTTAATGACGAATCTTTTGTCTCACATAAAATTAAAACGCTATTTCTGGCAAGAGAAGTGTTTAAAAGAAAGGAGACACATTACAGTGTTCAACAATAAGTACCATAAAGATCTCTTTTTAGTGTTTTTTACAAAGAGCTAATATGCATTACGGTAATTTGAACTTTACAAGACAGAAAATTGCTAATAAATAAGGTTTCACAAGTAAACAAACTAACAACAACAACAAAAAAAAAGATGTTGTGGGGAAAAAATTTATTTTTTTTTACAATTTATTTTTTTTTACAATTTATTTTTTCTGATTAGTAGAACATGAAAAAAAAAAATGTCTCAGACAATTTCGGGGGGGGGGGCTCGAGTAAGCCCAGGGACGTATCCAGAGGGGGGGGCTCGAGCCCCCAGAGCCCCCCCCTCTGGATACGTCCCTGGGCTACCGCCCCCTCAACCCCCCGTTTCATTAATGCACCTACATTTATATAGAATTTAATTCGGTTATTAAAAAATAATTCTGTTTTTAAAAAATAATTCATTAAAATTATTATTTAAACAAATTATCTTTTATGATAATGCAGACGATTTCCATATTAGAGAAGTAGTATAACACTAAATATCCAAAAAAAGTTGAATTTATTCTCAATATTACATTTAAAAAAAAAAAAAAAAAATTGTTACAAATGAAAAGAATCGATAACTTTATTTTAAATTATCGCAGATCGATGGTTCCATTCGTTTTAAAGGTATTGACGAGCTCTTTTGAAAGATACCCACAAAGAAAATTGACTCCCCTCGAGGGGGACTTCCCCTCCCCAGGGGGGGAGGCGAGGCTCCTACATACACAAAAAAATTTTCCCAGTTGACTATCTCTACTACAAAAAATATATATTCTTTTTTTTTGGTTTAGTGCAGTCTATAGATTTTAAACTCTACTTACCTGCAATTTTCCCCATAGACTTACTGTATTTGAATACTTTTCAGTGTTCCTGTACACGAACCATTTGCTTGATCTTAACGAAAAGTTTAGTGTAGCATCCTTATATAGTATTTTATGGGCAGGAGAAGATTTATGAGTTAGCCATAACTCTAATATGACGAGGCGTATACATTTTAAACACATAGAATATTAAATTATTTACACAGAATATTAAATTATCGCAGATCGATGGTTCAACCATTCGTTTTAAAGGTATTGGCGAGCTCTTTTGAAAGATACCCATCATGAAAATTTACTCCCCTCGAGGGGAGACTTCCCCCCCAGGGGGGGAGGCGAGGCTATGGACTGGAGGCGAGTTAACTGGAGGCGAGGCCCCCAGTTAACTATCTCTATTACAAAAAATATATATTCGTTTCATTTGGTTTAGTGCAGTCTATAGACGTTAAACTCTACTTTCCTGCAATTTCCCCCATAGACGTAATGTATTAGAATTCTCTTGATTGTCCCTGTATACGAACCATTTGCTTTATCTCAACGAAAAGCTTACTGTAGCATCCCTATATGATACACATTTAGAATACCGAGTTTGGACTTTCTGCTACTATTTTATTTTATTTATTTATTTATTTATTTATTTTTTATTTATTTATTTATTTATTTATTTATTTTTTTTTTTTTTTTTTTTTTTTTTTTTTGAGAGTGACAAACAAACACACAGACCATTCGCTAAAAACATGTTTTTCGTATTCAGGGGACCTCAAAACATGTATAAATATAACAAAAACTCACGTTCGAAAATTTGACCCTAAAACAATACTTTCTCGACCCTATGGGTAAGAGAAAGTAAAAATATGTAACTTTTTTTTTTTTTTTTTAATTAAACATTTCTAAATCTATTAACTTGTTTTAAATCTGTTACATATTTGATACATATGTGTATTACATCCCACTTCAGTACCATATTATTTATTTTAATCTATTCTATATCTACTGCATTTTTACTTTGACAGCGCCAAATCCAGAATTATTTGCTTAACAAACGAGTGCTGGATAAATTTCACACACATTCATTAACGCTGTATTGAGTGTTTCAAATATATTTTGTTCGTTAATGAAACAATTCAGTATTGGATTTATAAATGCTTGTATATCTAATAATAATCTCGATTTTATTGTACTAAACATTCTTCAGTGATTATAAACATTCATATAATACTTTGTCATTGAACTTTCTCAAACACAAATGATGCCATTGTCATTATAAAAAGAGCATTAGTTTCTGTAAATAAAAGAAAAATAAAGTCAATTACTTACTAATTTATTTCTATGGGAAAGTTTGAGACAGTGTGAGAAAAAAGAAAAAAAAAATTTCGAGGGCGGAAGAATAATTATTGCAGTATGTCAGAGAACATGTATTGCAGCTAATGTGCGATTGAAATTAATCTTCTTAATTCGATCCATATACCGATGATAGGCATCAAATAAGTATGCAATACTTTTAAGAGCATGATTAATTGTTAATTTGTTTTTTAAAAAATTTCGTTACATAAACCAGAAGCATTACATTTATTGATAGAAACTTGGAGGTAAATAGGCTATTTTAGCTGTAAATTTCCGTAGCTTTATATGTCCACTTACCTTCATAAAGCAATTTTTGTTTAAAAGTCCGATTTTCTATTTTCTGCTTAGTATTAAAGCATGATTTTCTAGTTTTATAAATAAATAACTTTTTTAACTTTTTCAATTATTAGGTAAAACCTGGTAGTTATTCTTTTTTTTTTTTTTTTTTGTCTTAGTAGGATTTTTAACCCTTTCAGCGTTAGCCGTTTTTCATTATATCTGTTTAATGATTCATAAAATTGATATCCTGTACAGTACAAATATGATAATTTGGTACTGTATATATATGTACTACAGATATTTATTACTCTTATTTTCCAGAAAAAGCAACATTCATTTCAAAATTTAGTTATACCAGTAAATTTCTGTGTAGGCTATATATATATATATAAAAAAAAAAAAAAAAAAAAAAAAAAAAAAATGCTTTGACAACAAAATTTGGTTGATTTAGCAAATTCTTTTCTTGCTTCAAAAAAAAAAAAAAATGTTGAAAAAAACAAAATTTGGTTGTTTTAGCAATTTTTTTTTTTTTTTTTTTTTTTTGTTATTGTTTATCTAACAACATGTTTTGTTAAAACAACGAAATTTTTGTTGAAGCTATAACAACAAAAAAATTTTGCTTCAAGAAAATGTTTTGTTGAAACAACAAAACTTAATTGATTTAACAAATTTTGTTTTTCAACAAAATTTTGTTGATTGAAAAAAATTGATTTCTTTTTCCAACAAAATGTTTTGTAAAATAACCCGAATTTTTGTTGACACTATATCAACAAAATATTTTTGCTTAAAAAAAAATGTTTTGTTCAAACAACAAAATTTGTTTGATTTAAAACATTGCTTTGTTTTTCAAACAAAATATTTTGTTGCAGGTATATTAATAAAAGATTTGTTGATTTGACAAATAGTCTTCTTCACAAAAATTTTATTAAATCAACCAAATTTTTTTGTCGATGTAACCTCACCTTTTTTTTTTTTTTTTTCAACCAAAAAAAAAACCTTTTTCTGTGAAAAAGCCGTCTATATAATCTTCTGAATAGCCCTCTTAGGGAGGTTTCGCTGTTTGCTAAAGTAACTCTTAATATTAAAGAGAAACCAAGATTCGTGATAATTCATTGGTATTTACAAAAATTTGAGAATCATTTACAAAGATCTGAGACACGGACTTAGTGTATACCTCCATGATCTGAGAGGTGATTTGAAAGCTGAAATACTTCTCAAATCTCTTCCAAAGTGTTTTAAATAAATAAGGTTTGACATTGTAACAAAATACCGTTAGCAGTGGAAAATATTTAATTTTTATTCGATCCCTACGTCTCGCAATGGTTGTATAGCAGTAACAATGATGGATCTTGGTACTGACTGCATCAACAATAATGAGAAGTGCGGCATGCTCTATTTCCGCGTAGAGAAAACGAAAAAAAAAAAAAAAATTGAGCGGACAAGGACACGATTTTTTTTTTCTTTGACCATTTAACATAGTGTAATTTATAGTTAATCTTGTTCAACATCTAAAACAATTCATAATAATTTTTTTTTTTTTTTTTTTTTTTTTTTGTTCAGTTTATTTACTAATGGATTTTTATTGTTTATTTATATAATTTTATGCTTTGAAAAATTTGTATCCATAAGAATTATATCTACCAAGACGCATGAAAACAAATTATTTTAATATTATTTTAGGTAAAATTATTTAGCTTTTTAAATTCCGCATTATGGTGTTTATGCTGTTTTTAAAAGAGTATTTATGAACTATAAAAGTAATATAAAAATAGAACATACGATTGCGCCATAGTGAAAAAATCTGGAGTGACTCCACTCGACTTTCCGAACATTGAGTAACTAACAGTTTTGTAGATAAAATAAAGAAAGAGGAGTTGCTAAACAAACAAAAAAGAGAAAACCATATCAGAGTGTTTGAGTATTTTTCTCCATATATCACACGAGGTTTTATTTAACGCTACTGAACTTTGAGCCCTTTTATCATAACGATAAAGAATTTTTCGTTGTGTCCCTGTAAAAATCTATAAATGCTAGATTCACCAAAATGCTTATAGTTAGTGCAACAGTGATTTATAATATTCATACAAATTTTCAGCTCAATTGAATAAGGCGTTTAGATGCTATCGCTGATCTCATAGGCCATAAAGATAAAGAATTTTTCTTTGTGTCCCTGTAAAAAAACTGTAAGTGCTAGATTCACCAAAATCTATACAGTTGGTTCAAATGTGACCTATAACATGTGTACAAATTCTTTGCTGAGATTAATAAGGCGTTTAGACGCTATCACACTTTTAAAAATTTGGCAAAGAATTTTTCTTTGTGTCCCTGTAAAAAAACTATAAGTGCTAGATTCTCCAAACTCTATACAGATTGAGTATCTGTGACCTATAATATGTGTATAAAGTTTTTGCTCAATTGAATAAGGCGTTTAGATGCTATCGCACTTTTAAGATTTTGGTCCCTTGGCCATAATGATAAAGAATTTTTCTTTGTGTCCCTGTAAAAAAACTATAAGTGCTAGATTCACCAAAATCTATAGGGTTCGTACTATGATGACTTACAATATACGTACCAACTTTCAGCTTATTCGAACAAAGCGTTTAGACGCTAGCGTGTTCACTCACAGACATACACACATACATACACACATACATACACACACACATACATACATCATCGTAAAAATAGTGAAAACGGACTCGTTGGACCTCGAAACGTATAGAAACATCAAAATCTCGAATTCGGATTTTTGACATGATTACAATACTTTCCTCACTATAGTGTTCGGAAAGTAAAAACTGGTGATACAGAATAACACAAAGAGATACTTTCAAACAATAAAATTTCGAACAAAAACAGCGTTCTTATATATCGGAGCTACTATTTTCAAATACTATTATTTAGTAATTTTTTGTAGATGGTTCAAAGCATAGATAATTATAGAAAAAATAACAGTTCTGAGATAAAGAACAAACAAGTTGGCTGACCATCCTGCAAGAATTCCTGAAAACTGTTCACTTGAAACAGTATCGCCAGAGCTCTTATATTTCGGAGCCACTATTTTCAAATACTATTATTTAATAATCTACGATGGTTCAAACATACATTACTATAGAAGAAATAAATAGCGGTTCTGGGAAGAAGGAAAAAAAATAATAAAAGAACGCTGGCCACGCTGTAAAAATTCCTTAAAAATACATTAAAAAAATCTGGAGTGACTCCACTCGACTTTCCGAACATTGAGTAATTAACAGTTTTGTAGATAAAGTGAAAAAAGAGGAGTTTTTAAACAAACAAAAGAGAGAAAACCATAACAGAGTGTTTGAGTATTTTTCTCCATATATTACACGATGTTTTATTTAACGCTACTGAACTTTGAGCCCATAGATAATTCGATTGTGAATATCTTTGAAAGAGTACGATTATTAGAGAGGGCTTGAAGAACAGGGAAAAAAGGCAAAAAAAAAAAAAAAAAAAAGAGTTGCAGCGTTTGAAATTGGTTGGCATATTAAGATTTTAAGGCAAGGTATTTGGTTTTCTTTTTTATCCCAGCTTCTAATTAAAATAATTTCATAAGTAATACATCATTTGAAAGCTTTGTTGATTTGGAATTGAACAGTAGATTACATAAATTTCTACCGCCAGATGGCGCTGAAATATTTTAAAATTTCAATATTTCAAATTCTAATTATGATTATATAATTTTTAATACATCATTCGAAAGATATTTTAAAGTTCTTTTATATTATCGAAAGTATTATTCGAGATTTTACCCGATTTACACGTTTTAAGGTTTCCTTTTTAGGTTTTCTTTTGTATCTCAGCTACTAATTAAAATATTTTCATAAGTAATACATCATTTGAAAGCTTTGTTGATTTGGAATTGAACAATATATTACAGAAATTTCTACCGCCAGATGGCGCTGCTATATTTTAAAATTTCAATATTTCAAATTCCAATGAGCGAGGAAGGTGTTGTAAGTTCTAAAACGGGGATAAGGCGCCACAGGCGCCACCGAGCGGGACTTAGCTAAAGTTAGAAATTTGAAATATCAGCGCCGAAGGCGCTACCGCACGGGAGTTTACTGCGATTTAGATAAGCTATTTTCACGATATATCAATAAGCTGTTATTAGACCTGATACGGGAAAAAGGCGCCGCAGGCGCCACCGAGCGGGAATTTCGTAAAGTCGGATTTTTCAGGGATCGCGAACCAGCTGGTCGCCGAAGGCAGCTAGTCTATAATAATAAAAGAAGATGTCTGTCTGTCTGTCTGTCTGTCTGTCTGAGCATCTATACGTTCAGCCCCTACTGAACGCAGAACTACAAAATTTGACATACGGGTGCTCAGAAGCCTGCCCGAGGGGATAGTCAAAACAGAATTTAAAAATTTTAATTAGTTGCGGAGATATTAATTAAAATGCAGACCTATGTCTTAATCAAAAAGCGATCTCGATGACTCAGAATTCCAACAGGCAGACGATTTTCTAAGCGGTCTCGATCGGAAACAAAACACATACGAGACAACTGTCTGTGATGAAAACGGAAATGGTTGTAATCAATTAAGATATCATGTGTTTTATACTGGGGGGAAAAATTGCAATTTTCAATTTTTTTCAAATTTTCATTCACGTTACATTTGAATTAATATTCGGCCTAGACAGCATATTATAAAGCTACTGTTCAATTTTCATGAAAATATATGAATAATTAAAAAAATCTGGAGTGACTCCACTCGACTTTCCGAACATTGAGTAACTAACAGTTTTGTAGATAAAATAAAGAAAGAGGAATTGCTAAACAAACAAAAGAGAGAAAACCATAACAGAGTGTTTTTTTCTCCATATATCACACGAGGTTTTATTTAACGCTACTGAACTTTGAGCCCTTAGATCATAATGATAAAGAATTTTTCGTTTTGTCCCTGTAAAAATCTATAGATGCTAGATTCACCAAAATGCTTATAGTTAGTGCAACAGTGATTTATAATATTCATACAAATTTTCAGCTCAATTGAATAAGGCGTTTAGATGCTATCGCACTTTTAAAAATTTGGTCTCATAGGCCATAATGATAAAGAATTTTTCTTTGTGTCCCTGTAAAAAAACTGTAGTGGTAGATTCACCAAAATCTATACAGTTGGTGCAAATGCGACCTATAACATGTGTACAATTTTTTTGCTCAGATTAATAAGGCGTTTAGACGCTATCACACTTTTAAAAATTTGGCCCCATTGGCCTTAATGATAAAGAATTTTTCTTTGTGTCCCTGTAAAAAAACTAATAAGTGCTAGATTATCCAAAATCTATACAGATTGAGTATCTGTGACCTCTAATATGGGTATTAAATTTTTGCTCAATTGAATAAGGCGTTTAGATGCTATCGCACTTTTAAGATTTTGGTCCCATAGGCCATAATGATAAAGAATTTTTCTTTGTGTCCCTGTAAAAAAACTATAAGTGCTAGATTCACCAAAATCTATAGGGTTCGTACTATGGTGACTTACAATATACGTACCAACTTTCAGGTTAATCGAACAAAGCCTTTAGACGCTAGCGTGTTCACAAACATACACACATACACACATACACACATACACACACACATACATACATCATCGTAAAAATAGTGAAAACGGACTCAGGGGACCTCAAAACGTATAGAAACATCAAAATCTCGAATTCGGATTTTTGACATGATTACAATACTTTCCTCACTATAGTGTTCGGAAAGTAAAAATGACATATTTATTGGAAAAAGATTGTCTTCTTTTATTTTTTTGCAGTATTTGCAGTAGTCGAAATTTCGTAGTATGTAGTTTTAATGCCCGATAATTCGATTGTGAATATTTTTGAAAGAGTACGATTATTAGGGAGGGCTTGAGGAACAGGGAAAAAAGGCAAAAAGAAAAAAAAAAGAGTTGCAGCGTAGGCAAGGTATTTGGTTTTCTTTTAGTTCTTTTATATTATCGAAAGTATTATTCGAGATTTTACCCGATTTACACGTTTTAAGGTTTCCTTTTTAGGTTTTCTTTTGTATCTCAGCTACTAATTAAAATATTTTCATAAGTAATACATCATTTGAAAGCTTTGTTGATTTGGAATTGAACAATATATTACAGAAATTTCTACCGCCAGATGGCGCTGCTATATTTTAAAATTTCAATAGTTCAAATGAGCCGATTCAAATGACACCTTCAATAGTTCCAATGAGCGAGGAAGGTGTTGTAAGTTCTAAAACGGGGATAAGGCGCCGCATGCGCCACCGAGCGGGACTTAGCTAAAGTTAGAAATTTGAAATATCAGCGCCGAAGGCGCTACCGCACGGGAGTTTACTGCGATTTAGATAAGCTATTTTCACGATATATCAATAAGCTGTTATTAGACCTGATACGGGAAAAAGGCGCCGAGCGGGAATTTCGTAAAGTCGGATTTTTCAAGGATCGCGAACCAGCTGGTCGCCGAAGGCGGCTAGTATTTTAATAAAAGAGTTTAAAATATATTTTACTTATACATGAGTGAATGAATGATATATTGTTTTAATAAAGAGTTAAACTTGTTTGTTTTCTAGAATCTATTCTGCTTGATTGGTTGGTTGTTTTGTTGGTTCGCTTTTAATGGCACAAAGTTCAAAAATAAAATCTATTCTGGAAGATAAGAGATTAGTTTTAAGCATATGCAATAACATATAGGGAAAAATTTTAAAAATAACTTTAGTTAACTTAGGAAATGTTGAAAAATTTTTTACTGTTAGCAAGCCAAAGAGAGATAGTGTAATTATTTAATAAGTTGAGAAGTTCAACCAATGGAAGAGGGGTTCTGCTTTTTAAGCTGGTAGACAGGAAGTGTTTGTTTCGAAATCAGGTCTAAGTTTTCTGTGGTTTTCTCCGAAACTCATGTAAATACGGGCTAGTACATCTTGTAAGATCTAGGCTAGGATCCTCCAGCAGTCAGTAAGCCTTAACCTATACATCACATCCCCACCGCCATACCTATTTTGAGAAAGCAACAGTGCAAAGCACTAGTAATTGTTTTAAGCCTCAGCGTTCTGAAATAAACAAAAATAAAATTTCGAATTATTAAGATTACAAAATGTGTATAAAATAAAAACATCTGTCTAAAAATAGACAAGTCGTGTTCTGCAACCTCAAAACAAGCAAATTCATCAAAAACTAAAAGTCGATAATTTTCCTAATTTTAATACTACCTAGAAGTGTGTAGGAAGTAGTTTTTATCAGTACAGTAAAATCAAAGTTTTCAAAGTGTTTTATCAGTATTACTAAAAATATATCAATATTTTTTAAACTATCTGTCTGCTACACTTATTCTGTATCGAAAACTGGTTTAATTAGACACAAAATTATTTTTATACGAACTCAATACTCTGAGTTTGCGAGTTACAATAACATACACACACAAAAAAAAAATAATAATAAATAAATAATAACTCAATTGTTTAAATTTTAAAACTGAATTCTAATTTGCTTTCACTTTTTTTTCCCTCCCTCACTATTTCACTAGTGCATATTTTGCACTGTCATCGCAATTCTTGCTTGGATGAAAACTGAGTGAATGTTGTAAAACAGAGTGTGAAGGAGATGAATATATTTTTAATTAGGTGTGAAAGCAGTGTTGCCAAATGGTCGACAGTCAATTTCCCCAAACAGGCTTTCAAATTTCCTCAAATCAGGGTTTTTTTTCCAAAAAATCCCCAACTCAATTTCTACTAAAATTTAACAGATTTAAGCCCAAATTTTCCCCCAAATGATGCTTATTTTTGAAAAAAATCCCCATATACAAAAATTACTTTTATATACATACAAGTTATTGAAAAATTTAAAATCTGCGTAAAGTACTTGATATACGCAAGTGTACTTTCATCCTCAGGATATTCTGAGGATGTCCTGGGGAGAAGGGATACCTTCCAAAGCCTTTACATGCTAAAAAAGGATATGGTTGGCAATGCTGAAAACTTAACAGGTAGACCATAATAAGTGAAAAAAAAAAATGAAAATGAAAAATTCCCCAGATTTCTAACTAAAAATTTCAAAAATCCCCTCGAATTTCCCCACAAACATTCGGTCACCAAGTTGTCCCCAGAAGCCCAAAAAATCTCCAAAATGGGGATAAAATCCCCAATCTGGCAACACTGTGGGGAAGTTTCCTTAATTGGCTACATGGATTTCGAAGGCTAAAAAAAGAAGGGAAAATAAAAAGGAAATATTCTCTATTTGTTTAATATAATAAATAAAAACTTTTATTTAAAGTTTTGAGCATATATAAGAGAGCAATGTTTAAACATCATTTCATAAAATTTTTATTATAAATTTTGGAAAATTCTGCCAGTGGGTCCTGGTTTCCGGAGATCCTTCAGAAAAAACGGAGGACACGATTTCTCAAAAGGTAATCCACCGATCGAATTGAAATTTTACACTCTTCTTCAAAATTAAATAGACTAGTGCTTGAACGAAAGATTTTTCTTTCTTCTTCTTCTTTTTTTTTTTTTTTTACACTGAGAAAAAATATATACAGCCGTCATCTAGAATGAATAAGTAGTCATTTTTTAAATCCCTTTACTAGAAATTTAGATTTCCGAGCTATGATAAAATGATTAAGAATTTCTAGTCTGCACATTTCTAGAGGGTGAAACAATATTCTGAATATACCGAATCTTTTGTATTGC
Source organism: Salticus scenicus (assembly GCA_963930645.1). Taxonomy (NCBI): domain Eukaryota; kingdom Metazoa; phylum Arthropoda; class Arachnida; order Araneae; family Salticidae; genus Salticus; species Salticus scenicus. Next base: position 187,765,725 of record OZ005655.1, on the reverse strand, counting down.
GAGAAATTCTCGCTTGATTTTCTAGAATTGGGTCATAAACCAAGATTATAGCTGCTGAAACCCGCCTCTTGTATTCGCATTTATTTGCAGAGATTTTTAAATAAGTTTGCCCTCGAGAATATAGGCAAACGCCCTAGAATTCTAATAGGGGTTTCTAGAACTCGATTTCAAAGGAGACTAGAATTTATAAGGATGACATTGAATTATTTTTTCTGGAACCACAATTTAGATTCCAGATGTCAGTTACAGAATTTTTTCTCAGTGTCTCCTTTTTCGATTACAACTAATTTTACAAGGTCGATTGTGGGGTAAAATGTACTGAAAATTGTACTATTTTTAAATACAAATAAAAAACAGTAACAGAAAATTCAAATTTATTACTTTCTTTTCAATCCTTTGTTCAAGCACTGAATTCTATTTGAAGGAGCGTGCAAAATTTCAATACGATCGGTTCATTAGTTTTTCAGAAATCCTGCCCTCTGCTTTTCTAAAGGGTTTCTGGAAATCGGGATTAATCGGCTGAATTTTCCAAATATTTAAATAATAATTTTATAAAATAACGTTTAAAGTTTGCCATGTTTTTCTCCGTGAAACGTTCCTGATTTTAGCAAATTAGTAGTATTTTTAATGATATGTTTGATGGTTACTGATATATTCAAGCTACATCATCATACTATTACGAGTAAAATCCGATTGTTTGTGTGTCCGACTATCTCTTCACGAACCGCTGAAAACGGAAAAACACGGAAGATACTGAGGAATGTGAAATAAACCAAGGATTCTGAGTTGACTATTTATGTTGAATTATTCCGATTAAAGAACTGATGTACAATAAATATTTAAACATGAAAACTTCTTTACAGACCACAAAATAAAGGAAAGCACTTATGGTGCGTAATTTTATGGTATGCAAAGAAATTTTTATGTTTAAATATTCCAATTACTTATAAAGATTTCAGATTAAAACCCAAGCGAGTACAAGATAAACAGCACATAATACTGATAAATAAAAAATATTTGTCTACAGCAGCGCCAACTGCCCGGAGCGGTTGTGTGGCAAAATACAATCAGCACCAACGGGATAGTTTCGAGAAAACTTAACGTAGAAAATTATATTTAATAGCTCGAAAATGATAATGTTATGCATTGTTTTAAATAGAAATTTTAAAGTCAATACAGAAAAACATAATAAAATAATATCTTATACTGTAATCTATATAAAGAGAATAATCTGTGTGTCTGTCTGTGAGAGCTCTTTAGACTACTGATCGTAAAGCTACAAAACTTGGCAAAGGGGTATCTTGGACACTGCAGGAATTCATGTCATAGAGATTTTTTTCTATTTTGGAATATGAATCTTTTGAATTAATTTCATCTAATAACACAAACACCATGTCATAGAACTAATTATGGACAAATTAAACATTTGATTGGACAATGTAATATAATTGATAAAAGTGTATTAAAATCATGAGAAAACACTGAGAAAAAAATATATACCGCCTTCATCTTGAATGAATAAGTGGCCATTTTCTAAATCCCTTAACTAGAAATATAGATTTCCGAGCTATGCGCATAAGACACGTCAATAAACTGAATAGACTGAATGATCGAGAATTTCTAGTCTACACATTTTTAGATGGTGAAACAATATTCTGAATAATCTGAATCTTTTGTATTGCGAGAAATTTTCGCTTGATTTTTTAGAATTGGGTAATAAACCAAGATTTTAGTTGCTGAAACCCGCCTCTTGTATTCTCATTTATTTGAAGAGATTTTTAAATAACTTTGCCCTCGAGAATATAGGCAAACGCTCTAGAATTCTAATAGGGGGTTTCTAGAACTCGCTTTCAAAGGGGACTAGAATTTATATGGATGACATGGAACTATTTTTTCTAGAGCCACAATTTAGATTCTAGATATCAGTTACAGAATTTTTTCTTAGTGAAGTTGAATCTTACCTAAATAAAGCAATCCTTGCCTATAACTGGAAAAAATGAAAGTGACTAGAAAGAAAAATGGAAGAAGCAGAAGAAAATTTTATTTTGCTTACTAAGAGCTGCTTTGTTTACATTTTTTCTTAAGAATTGAATATCAATATCTGTTACATCTATATATAACTTAAACTCTGTCAACATACAACACTGTTTTTTTTTTTTTTTTCTTTTTTTTTTTTAGAAACTTGACCAGGGCAAAGTCATCAATGCCGTATGTAATCCCCATGCACCTCTTTGTATATTTCGGCACTGTTATACCATTTTATATAAACCATGCAGGTCAAAAGTAACTATCAAAATATGTATTGAATATAATCATTTAAAAACACTATATTTTATTTATTTTTTATTTTTATTTATTTATTTATTTTATTTCATTTATTTATTTTATTTTATTTTGTTTCATTTTATTTTATTTTTAATTAATTAATTAATTCATTTATTTTTTAATGTAAAAGTCAGATAGCATAATACCGCCATTAAAAAGTTAATCAGAAACTTGCTTGCTTTATTAAATTACAAAAAAATAAAAATTATAAAAATATTTTTTATAAATACCAGTGTGGCCAAAATTTAAAAAAGTACAGAGGAATTTTGAATGAAAAATGGCAGAATTATTCAAGTTGTCCGCAGTAGCTCCATGTCCCCACTAGCCCGCCTTCCCCCTTCTCCCCTATACTATGTGTTACATATTTAATTTTAAAACAATATACAGGCTACCCAGAACTAAACTGAGGCATTGTTTTCTGTTAGTGCTTTACTAAATTATAGGGGAGAGTGGCGATGAATGGGACAATAGCTAGATTTTTATGTTTTGCAAGCACCGGAAACTTGACATTTTTTCTGATATGTGGCAGCACTGAGGTCATTCATCAAGTGCAGTTTCAGAATTATGCTATCCATAGAAGGGCAGAATTTTTTTTTTTTTTAGCTCCCAAAGTAAGTTTTTACTGATTCAATTAGGTAGTAGTTAAGAAATAAACTATTTGCTTAAAGTTAATATAACTCTTATATGGTGAAAAGGCATAACCTTTTATTGTGTTTATGATATTCAAGAAGAACATTGACTATTGTTCATTAAGCATATTTCCTGTTTTATATGATCATGTGGTGGTTGGGATAAATGGGACAGTTTAAATGGGGATGGATGGGACATTCCCCACTACGTACTAATTTAAAATTGCACACAAGAATTATATTAAAACAAATCTTAAATAGATTTTCAATATTTTTATAACCTGTAGTTCAGTAGTTATAACATGGAATTATAAAAGTAGCATTTGAATTAAGAGCAATTAGGCTAAATATAAAGAAATATAAGTAAAAGTTAAGGATGAACAGGCTTTTTTTTTTTAAGAACTAGGATCTATATAAGGTTAGTTAATTCATTATAAAATAATTTTATACTTATAATTATGTAAGTTAGCCATGTTGATTATCAGGATTCTTAATTTTGTGGATTTAGAGAAAAACAGATTGAAATTAATTGTTCTGATTTTTGTTTATAATAATTAAGATTAAAAAAAATATAAGTTAGAATATTCAATGCAACTTAAACCAATAATTAGAAAAAAAATTTATAATAATAATAATAATTTGATTAAAACCACAATTTCAATCAATCTAATTAAATAAAACCTGGTGATTATTAATGCTGACAGAATAGAATGCTGATTTTCCCGATCAGTCGGAAACAAAAATTTATCTGGATAATTTGTACTCTATCATAATTATTTATCTCTTTCTAGTGTCTTATTTATTTAGTATTTATTTTTAAATTAGGTCTTATTAGATTAAATTACCAAAGCCTAGAGCATTAGGAACTATACGAACCAAAGGAATTTTGTTTTTTCATGTTAATTTCAGGGTTGGCAGGTTTTTGACGCATGATAGTTTTTGACGGTTTAAACCACAGTTTAAACTGTCATGTCAAAAACCCTGTGTCAAAAACTCATGTAGAAAACTGTCAAAAACCTCACATTTTACACTTCTTGGTATATTTTAACAATGAAGTAGTCATATTTAGAGAAATGAAAAATTGTAATTTTACAAAAGAGTGTTTAATTTATATGTCTCTCATGGTTAAAAATAATTCTTAGAAGTTATTATCTATTTCCTATGAATACTAATGGTTTCTGTTTAAGTACAAAAAATTTATATTTATATCTTAAGAAAAAACAAAAATTCGAACGTAGGAATTTGTATATTGTAAGGTGAACTAAATTTTAATATGAATTACATAATGCAATTTTAAATTAATTATTTTTAATGAAAGGGATGGTGGACAGATTTTTTTCGCAAATTATGGCCTTAAAGGTATGAATATCTGCATTTATATGCATTGAAATATAATATTAAATACATTAAAATTTCGAGTGAAGTCTCTCCAGATTTTTTAGTGCTAACTCTAAGCTAATTTGGCTGGGTCACCTGGCGGCTCATTTAAACACATTTTAGCACCCAGTGGCCCTTTTCTCACCATTTTTAGCACCCGGCGACCCTTTTAAAAACATATTAGTACCGAATGTCCTTTCTAACATTTTAAATATTAGAAGACTTTAAATACTTTTCATTCTGATATGTAACATTCTAGCAATAGTTTTACAGCATTCTCAGAAGAACAAATGCATATAGCCTACATATATGCATGTAAAATTAATAATTTACTTTTGTCACATGCAAAATCACAACATAGTTAGACTGCAAATTATGCAAATAAAATACCCTTTTTGAAAATAGTTTGCCCTTTATATTGAATTCACACTGGAGGCTGTTTTATTCTACAGTCAGCATATTTTTTGTTTTTTAAATATGTTTGAATGCTAAAAATTTTCATTGAAATTTCAGCACTTAACATAATTTTAAAAATTAACCTACCATTGAATTCACAAAGTAATAACCTAATAATACATGTAATATATTTTTTCTTAAACGGTTTAAGATAAAAGCTTTTATGTGCTTATGCGGTTTAAGATTTAGCATTATTATGGTTTAAGTTAAACCATAATAATTCTAAAGTGAAGAGGGAAAATTAATAATAATAATTAGCAGGAAAATTTTTAAAATTTTAAACAATTTTTCTTTTTTTATTCAATTAGTTTTAAAGAATTTATATACTTAATTGTATTATTATAATTTACCACCTATATATGCAAATTTGTATAGCTTTAAGACAATTTACGAAAAAGATTTATAACGTTCACTCTTTCCTTAAGATGGTGCATTGGTATGTTTCCTTTTTTTTTTTTTTTTCCTAAAAAATATTATATATATATATACAAATAATGAATGTTAATTTATGTACTTCGTACATTGCAACTTAAAAATATGCATAAAAAATCATTTAACATTATACTTTAGATTTTTCACCTATGGTTTTTGACGGTTTAAACCAGTTTTTGACAGTTTAAACCAATTTTTGACACATGTCACGTTTTTGACATCAAAAAACCAACTCTGATTAATTTGAGTCAATACATCAGTTTATGTTAATTTCAGTAAATTCATAGTGTGTGATAAAATCACATAAACCAATTTAACTTTAAAAATTTATTTACTTTCCATTTTGTTTTAATTTCTTTGTTAACCCCAGTCCTGTCCAATTCATCCCCAATCATGTCCCATTCATTACTATAGGTGGGGATGAATGGGACAATGCACATGCATGTAAAAATATATATATATTATTAATTAAAAATGATAACTTTTTTATTAAAGTTAGTATGTTTATATGTAACTGATTACCGAAGTGTACTTATGAGCAGTGTTGCAAAATTTTGAATTACATATGACCAACGTTATCAATAAAAACATGAAAAATTTAAAAAACAATTAAAAAAATTCCCTACTACCATGTCAGGAAGGTTAGCAAAGTATTGTTTTGGAGTCCAGCTTTCGAAACTCAGTTTTTGTCACAATTACATGTTTTGGGATCTCCTGAATACAAGAATTAAGTTTTTAACGGTTGGTTTATGTGGTCTGTCTGTTCTGTTATCAACTTTTTCTTTCTTTTTTTTTTATTATTATTACACGGCATTTAAATTTTGTATTTTAAATATCGTACGATGATGCCGCTTAAAAAATTACTTAAGATTTGTAAGTTTTAAGATTGTCGTGAATTAAAATTCTCTAAATATTTTTTTTATTATTATTATTTATTTACTGCTATAAATATTTTATGAACGTAAGTACAGTATTCAGACAGGAGCTCAAGAGGTATGCCACCCTCCCACACCGAAATATATGTCAAATAAAATTGTTTATAATACTATTAAGATTATAAAAAGTAGTGTATTAAGGTAATAAAAAGTAGCACATAATGTTATTTATTTTCATGTTATCTGACATTTTAAAGCTGACATGTGATATTGCCTCATTCTGTAAAAAAGCAAAACACCCAAATATCGAAAAAAAAAAAAAAAAAAGGTCACTAACGTTGGGACCAATCTCTCTTTTTGATTAATATCTCTTTCACAATTAAATAAAGTTCAGTAATCTTTGAAATAAAAATCTTTATTTTACAAATCACTAACATCGATCATGATTACGTAAATTCAAAGTTTAAAGACATTGAAATTGCGGTTACTTATCTCGACACATATCGAGATAAGTAAACGCAAATGTTTAATACATTTTTATCTAACAGATTTATCAATTTAAAAACTTTTATTTGCGAAAGAAAAAACGGAATTTTGTTCGAGCGTTTGTTTATTGACCTGTGGAAAAATGACAGTTTACAACAATTTTCTCTTCTGAAAGTAAAAGAAGTTATTGACAAGTAGAATGTAAATTAGACAGTTAGAGTCATTTTTTTTAGAGGAATACCAAAGAAATTAGGTGAGAAACCAGTATATCATTAGTAATAAACAAGAAAGAAAAATCGTGTCTTTTACATAGATTATAAAATTGCCTATTATATCTTAACCTATAAATATGTTTTGACTTTTTAATGAGACCTAAACATATATATTTTGTTTTTCTTATTTTGGAGAAAAACAATATTCAAGAAACATTCTTATGCCAAATTCTTACAATTCTAAACATTCTTTATGAAACAGCTATTCAAGAAACATTCTTATAGTTTTAATTTGAAAGAAAAAGTATACAGCAGATTAATTTTGAGTAGTTCTATATATTGGCCAGAAACATCAAAGCTACAAAATACGTTTTATTTTTAAGACTTTCCAACAAGGTTGAAAAATATTTATGACTTCGGTTTGTCTGTCTGTCCGCGTTCTAACCAGACTTGTAGTCGATTACAGAATCCTTAAAAGATTACAATTACGATTATTTTTAATCTTCAAATGCCGATTACGAATACGTTTAGATTACGATTACAGTTTTGATTACGTTTTGATTAGACTCTAGAATACGATTACATTCAGATTACGATTACAGTTTTGATTACGTTTTGATTATACTCTAGAATACGATTACATTCCGATTACGATTACAGTTTTGATTACGTTTCGATTATACTCTAGAATACGATTACATTCAGATTACGATTACAGTTTTGATTACGTTTTGATTAGACTCTAGAATACGATTATATTCAGATTACGATTACATGAAAAATCGATTACAATTAAACTTCAATTATACAGATTTCTCAATCTCGATGTGATGAATATCGCTTGTATATAATCTTTCTTAGATATTTCTTCACATATATCCTGAAATATATCTTGTATATATCCTCTCCTTATATTCTCTATATATTCTTTATTTTGATTGCTTTCAGATTAAGCTTTTAATATCACAGCAAGCAGATTAAAATTATCATATCAAGTAATATCATATCAATATCATATCAATAAAATTTCCCTCGCGTTAGATGATAAAATCTAAAGCGAGGAAAATTATAAATTTATAGAAAACTCTATATTTTGACCATCAAAGAAATGTAATCATTAAAATATTGAAAGATGTTTTAAGTATGAGTCAGAAATTAAAATACTATCTCAAATATCAGTCACAAATTTCACTTCTTTATAATAACTTAGTTGACCAAAATTTATTTTCAAATCGACCGCTAGTTCCGAAGCATGAAATTCGTTTTATATTACTTTTGCATTTTCAGTAGAAAAGGAAGATAATATATATATATATATATATATATATTATTTAGTAAAACATAAAAAGGTAAGAAGTAGAAGCTATGTAAATTTGGAGAACCCCTTAAATTATATCATATGTATGTACACGCATTGAATTACATTGGTAGCAATGTGTAAAGGTATAAGTAAGCAGTCTAAACGAAAAGGCAATCAATTTAATTAAAAAAGAAATTTCAAACATTCGCATTTGATTTAAATAAAACTGTCAGTTAAAAATGCATTTTCTTTTCTTTTCTTTTTTTTTTTTTTTTTTTTTTTTTTTTTTTACAAAGGAGAAATATCATATTGATATAAATTTAAAAATTGCAAATTAGATGTACAATTCTGTTGCCTATAATAAATAATGAGTTTAGTTATCTTTATACCTTCATAGATTAATTGACACCTGTATTAATTAAATAATTTTATTAAATGGTTTAGATAATATATTTATGTTTCTCAAATGAATATTAATAAACAAATATTTCTCGTCTGTAAAATTTTGCACTACTACCCCCCCCCCCCCCCCAATAAATCAATAAAATTAATTAATAATCCAAAAAAATTTATTTTTTCTTATTTCTGAACATTGAACTTCATAATATACAAATAGAATATAGGAGAGATTTAAAATTCTTTTAAACATTTTTATTTAATTTAATCAAAATTAAATTTTTTAGTAGTTTCCCGCTTTTAGTAGAGTGCGGGAACTCGTATAGAATTTTCCAGCGACACTGAATAACTTCTTTACGGGTGCTGAAGATGCACAGATAGAGAGATATTTTGAACTAATTTTTGCAATTTTTGGATATCTTTTGTCATTTTCCTTCCAAAAATTTAGAGGGCAAATATCTTCTCCTTTCAATGGCTCTTTTAAATACTCCGTTATTTCCGATTTTGCTATATAATTCTTGGCAAGTTTACTTAATCTTTTCCCGTCCAAAAACGCAAACAGTTTGGTCTTTTTTTTTTTTTCTTTTAGGTTCAGTTGCGGCTTTTTCTTCTGGTTCTGTTATTTCTTCGACAAGAAAGTGATTCTTCATTTCTTTAATTATTATTTCACACACTTGCTCATTCGTCAAGTCCAGGCAACTATTCTTGAATCGTGGATCCAAAATTGTTGATATAATAAATGGTGTACTTTCCACATATTTTTTCATCCTTTTTTCTAAGGAAAATTTCAAAGCTTGGATGAGAAATATTTCTTATAGATTTTAAATTATTTTACAACAATGAAATACAATAAATACAAATATATTAAAAATATTTTTGTAATGCCGGCGAGTCCCACACCCATATGGTAGCCCCTATGGAGGGGGAATATATGTCATGGCAACCCTTAAAGGGGTCGCGAAAAGGATGCAGAGTGAGAAGCATCAGTGAATGTACTGTGAGCTGGTTGGAAGAGTCGGAGGAAGTGTGCCTGCCGTTCTCTTAGCTCAGACTTAGTTGTCCTGTTTATGTATTATGTTGGAGAAAAGAATATTATTCTTAATGTAGATATACCTGTAAATAATCTTCTCAAGTAATTTAAAAGTGCCATGCTTCCTGCGAAAAGAAAGTACTGATCGTTATTTATCTGCACAACATCATTTTCCCCATTTACCTCAACGAACCAAACATCGAGATCCTACACTGGCTCACCCGACAGGATCGAGGTAAGAAGATTCTTATCTTGTTTATGTTTTGGGGGAAAATAGAATAAGCATGAAAAGTGACTGTTGCTGAAAGATACTAAGAAAACTGTTTAAAATCTGCTGATTGCGAAAGATAAATTTTAAAGAATTTGCCAACATGGCCGAAATTTTTAACGTGAAGGGTCTAAAGAAAGAAGATTTAATTACGGTTGCGGAAGAAATAGGTGTTAGCACCACGTTAGACATGAAAATAAAAGATTTGAAAGAGAAAATTTTGAAGTCAGACGAATTTAAAACGTCACCTGATTTTGTTGCAGAATTTCTGATCACCACCGTAGAAGACCGTAAACAAAAGGACGAGCATGCCAGAGCATTGGAGCTTGCTAGAGCTCAAGGCTCAAGCCCTAGGCCGGAACCTGTCCAGCGTAGTGATAGGGATAATTTGGATCAGGTAATTAGAACGATAAGGTCCCTAACAATTCCTTGTCCGTCAAAACCAGAGTTGTGGTATTTGTTCTTCACAACTCTGGAACGCGCCTTTAAAACGAAAAATGTAGACGAGGGTATGCGAGCCGAAATTTTGTTAAATTTATTGGGCGAGAAAGCTGCCAATATTTTAGTCTACATTAACGATGAAGAGATCCAAGATTATGAGAAATTAAAAACACTCGTGTTACGAGAATTCGAACCGACAGCGCCAAATTGCTTGGAACATTTCAATACAGCTAAAAGGCAGGTGGGCGAGACGCACATGCAGTTTGCATCTCGTCTTAAAACGACGTTCAACTATTACCTCCGGTTAAGAAAATGCGAGGATTTTGATACTTTACGTGACTTGATAGTAGCGGATAAGCTATTTTCTACGTTAGATCAAGAAACGCAGACGCACATAGGTATACGGCAAGGTGAAAACTGGTTTAGGCCGACAGAAATGGGCAAGGAATGTGATAATTTTTATACATCGAGAGGCAAGTCGTTGCATAAGCAACACTTTTCAGAGACAGCAAAACAACGCGACATTGTGGAATCTCCAGGTAAGCCTAGAGAGCAAAAATATGTACCCCCGCATTTGCGTGCGCCTAAAAACGACTCGCTGAGTTATAAATCTAAAATAAGATCGTGTTATTCTTGCGGATCTAATTCCCACTTACAGCGAGACTGTGATAAACGAAAACAAAGTTTTAATAGTGAAAATATTAAATCGGAGCAAAATAATAGCGAAATATTTACCGCTATGGTCAGAACTGAATTTTTAAATTCCCAACTCGCGATTGAACCTTTAGAGCACATTGAAATAATGGTTGAGGGACGGAAAGTGAAAGCAATAAAAGATTCTGGCACAAATTTTGCGATTTTTAACCCTTTGGCTCTACCAGATATAGAACTTAAAGAGCAAGGAAAGATAATTCTCACATCAGCTTTTGGCGAACAGACCGAAGCTAAATTATGTAAACTTCCCGTTTCGCTCAGAACGAGCGCAACAACCGTTGACGGACCTCAAGAAATTCTCGCGGCGGTGACTCGAAAACTTTGCGTTCCCTGCTTGCTCCCGCCTAGGATATGGAATTCGTTGAGGGGGCACTTTAAAGAAAAGGATGAAAAAGAGACAGAGAGCAGAGATAGCGTTCAGCTTGTAGAAGGGGGATCTCCTGAAAGTAGAGAAAGAGAGGTTTCAGTTTTCGCGGAGGGGGGAATGGAAGCCGATGGGGAAAGTACGCTTTGTATTGAAGAGAGGGTCAAAACTGACCATCTGAAATTCGAGATGCAGTGTACGGATTTGGAAAAGCAAGAAGAAACTAGCGTTATCGAGGGAGTGAAAGTTCAGAGGGGTAGAAAAGCGCTGGATAAAACGGTGTTGTTGCAACCTAGGGGAGAGGAAAAGGAAAGATTGAACTTAGCTCAAAAGGCGGTCGTATGCAAAAACGAAACTAAAGGGAGAGTTCGGGATAGTTTCGCTTGGCCTGGGATGAGGCGCTCTGAAGTGCGTTTGAGAGATGTCGCGTGCGCTGAATTATGTTTAGGGGAACAGCATGGGCGGTGGCTGGCAGCTACCGAGTTAAAAACGTTAACGACCAAAGCGAGTTATAGTTCTCTATGCGATATTTTTATGCGTGCGGAGATTCCGAATGTAAACGTTAATGATTGTGGGAGGGCTAATAGAGAACTTAATTGGTTATTTGGTATTTTGAAACCATTACCTTGGGCTTGCGAAATTAGACGTTCATTTTTTTGGAATTTTAAAGCAGACGATCAGGCGATTCTATACGCTCGCTGGACCGGTCCTGGTGAAACAGCACGACAATGCTCACAACCTGAAGAAAAATTTGGCTTGATACAGGAGAATAAACAGGGAAAAGCCGCCGACTTCAGAACTATCCACGACGAAAGAAATGTGACTTCATCTTTGTATAGTGTGAAGGAGAATCGGAAAACTCCCCCAGGGGAAAGCAACCCTGTCTTCGTGCCAATTAAAGCACATAGGGCTCATGTTAAACGTAAACATGTGTTTTTCAACTTCAAAGGATCTAGTGCTCGAAATAAAAATGTGAACGCCATGGTGACAGACTATCTGGAACCTGACTTGTCATACCCCGAGGATGTCACTGAACATCCCAGTGATAGAAGAAATCACACGAAACCGTTATTTGTGTCTTCGAAGGAGCTAAAGGTGTTCAAGTATACCTTCGTTATCAAGAAATTAATTTCTTTAGAAATAACATTGTGTTTTTCACCAAAAATAAAATGGAACTTAAGCCTTCATATGGCTGAACGTGTTTTATTGAAAGTGCGAGTTTAGACATTGGTTAACTATTTAGAGTTAGTTGTGTATTTATGAACAAGTTAGACTCTTAATAAACTCTAATAAACTTTGAATGAACAATTCATTAGACTTTCTTCTAACTCTAGAGAGACAATTTTGAATTAAAACTTTCTGTTTGTGATTTTACAAGTATTCTATTTCTTTCAGAGAATGAACGTCGAAAAGGAATTTATTCAATCCAGTCTGTATAACATTTTTTTTTGTTGTTATAAGGTTCTTATAATTTTATTCTATTATTTTAATTGCTAATTTCATTATTTAATTGTGGTTTTATTACCAATACTAATTTATGTACTGTTATTTAGTAGTGTGTGATGTAAATAATATTGTGGAGTGGGAGTCTCCGGCATCCTTTTATTTCTCAGATAGTGTCATCAGACGGCCGCTGAGACACGATCTTGGGGGGGAGGTGTAATGCCGGCGAGTCCCACACCCATATGGTAGCCCCTATGGAGGGGGAATATATGTCATGGCAACCCTTAAAGGGGTCGCGAAAAGGATGCAGAGTGAGAAGCATCAGTGAATGTACTGTGAGCTGGTTGGAAGAGTCGGAGGAAGTGTGCCTGCCGTTCTCTTAGCTCAGACTTAGTTGTCCTGTTTATGTATTATGTTGGAGAAAAGAATATTATTCTTAATGTAGATATACCTGTAAATAATCTTCTCAAGTAATATTAAAAGTGCCATGCTTCCTGCGAAAAGAAAGTACTGATCGTTATTTATCTGCACAACATCATTTTCCCCATTTACCTCAACGAACCAAACATCGAGATCCTACAATTTTATTAGGCCCCATAAATAACGGTAATCATTACAGAAATATGTTTGAAAAGAGAAATACACCTATTTCGCAATATTTCGGCAATCAGAATGTTTTACTTAAATTTACTAGAGCATACGCAAATAGATAAATGAACGGAGTGACAGAAGAGGAAAAGACAATCAAAAATTAAATTTTAAATATTTTAAGAAATTAAATTAAAATTTCGTAAGTTCAAAAAATTATGAAATCATTAAAGCATATCTAAACTTTAAAGTTGCTTTTTAGTGGACAACTTAAGTTTTAAGACGGGTGAGTAACAATCATATTTCAGAGATTTCTTTTACTTTTTAATGGCAAAGCATCTTATTAAGTGGATTGTTAATATGTTTAATTTTGTGATTAAGCAAAACTCTTTATTATCATAAAAATATTTTCGATTTGTTTGTTAACTTTTATTTATTTATTTTTTTTTTTAATTTCAATAAAGCGTTCTACTAAATATTTTTTTGTAAATAAAACCCCTTTAAAAGGTTTATAAAAAAAAATACACCAATAAGTTCATATAAATTTGTAGATATAGAAAATGAAACAATCATTCTAAACAATAATCACTCTATAACGTTGCTAGGAAGTATTAAAAATGATAAAGGCAAACGAAAATGGAATTCCAGCAATTTTCAATTATAACCGTTATTGAAAGTGAAAATTTTTGTGTTGCTCTCTAAATCTTATTGCTAATGACATTATATTCTGCAGGAAGCATTTTCTTGCGCATATGTATTGTTAATGTCGACTGCATTATGGTTTGTGCGAAATAAAAGTTAAAATATGATCTATAGAAATACCTTTGATAGGTCGCAATGCTTTGAAATTCTTTCAAATTTCCCTGTAGACAAACCAGTGGTAATATTTACCCTATTTTTAAAAAGGAACAATTCCATAGTGAACTTGAAGAACATAACATATATTAGTTTCAAAAAATTCCATAAATATTTAAGTTGAATTAGAGCGCACGCGAAGAGACGAACCGAAGTCTTATGCATAATGATAAAGCATTTTTCGTTGTGTCCCTGTAAAAACCCACAAATGCTAGATTCACCAAAATGCTTATATTTAGTGCAACAGTGATTTATAATATTCATATAAATTTTCAGCTCAATTGAATAAAGCGTTTAGATGCTATCGCACTTTTAAAAATTTGGTCCCATAGGCCATAATGATAAAGAATTTTTCTTTGTGTCCCTGTAAAAAAACTGTAAGTGCTAAATTAACCAAAATCTATACAATTGGTGCGACTGTGACCTATAACATGTGTACAAATTTTTTGCTCAGATTAATAAGGCGTTTAGACGCTATCACACTTTTAAAAATTTGGCCCCATAGGCATAATGATAAAGAATTTTTCTTTGTGCCCCTGCAAAAAAACTGTAAGTGCTAAATTCACCAAAACCTATACCGTTCGTGCAACTGTTTACCTATAACATGTATATAATTTTTTTCCTCAGAGTAATAAAGCGTTTAGACGCTATCGCACTTTTAAAAATTTGGTCCCATAGGCCATAATGATAAAGAATTTTTCCTCGTGTCCCTGTAAAAAAAACTATGAGTGCTAGATTCACCAAAATCTATAGGGTTCGTATTATGGTGACTTACAATATACGTACCAACTTTCCGCTTATTCGAACAAAGCGTTTAGACGCTAGCGTGTTCACTCACGGACATACATACACACATACATACATCATCGTAAAAATAGTGGAAACGGACTCAGGGGACCTCGAAACGTATAGAAACATCAAAATCTCGAATTCGGATTTTTGACATGATTACAATACTTTCCTCATTATAGTGTTCGGAAAGTAAAAAATAAAAATAATAAACACACACTATTTTTTTTGTCTGTAGCATTTTTATATTACAATACGTTACAGGAAAACAAGATTTTCCGAAATGAAAGGTGGCCCCGAAATGATGCTGAGCTTCCCTTAGCTTCAAAGCTTAATCGGGCCCTGAAAACATGACCTCTGAAATCTTCCAGGGTGAGTAGGTAAGTTCATAAATTAGCTTGTGAAGCTAGAAAATTTTGAAAAAAGGGATAACAAAAAATATATATAGAGTAAAAATGGCAGCAAAGAAAAGAAAAATATAGTGCAATCTTATTTTAGAGATAGATTACGTTTACATTGCTTCGCGATACAGATTATTCTCTAGAAAAATATAATGAGATTACGATTAAATTACGATCAGATTACGATTAGATTACGATTATAATTTAAATATATTTTTTGATTACGATTAGATTACGATTACAATTTAAATATTTTTTTTGATTACGATTAGATTACGATTACAATTTAAATATTTTTTTTTGATTACGATTAGATTACGATTACAATTTAAATATTTTTTTTGATTACGATTAGATTACGATTATAATTTAAATATTTTATTTTGATTACGATTAATCAGCGATTACGTTGCTTTTGTAATCGATTACAATCGATTACGATTACGCGATTAAGATTACTACAAGTCTGGTTCTAACTCCCGTAAATTATGCATGAAATTCCTTGCAACTAATGTGTTATTTGAGTTCACTATGAGATGTTCCCTATTTAAAATGAAGTAAATACCACTACTGGTTTGTATACAGGGACACATAATTAATTCCAAAGCATTGTGTACTGCACTGTAGAAAAAAAAAAGAAATCTAAAATACGCAAAAATGTTTAATATAGTTGTGTAAAGCAATGTTCCAAATTGGAAAGTTCTGTTTATAACCCAAAATTTCAACCTAAATTGGATACGAGACCAATTTTGGATAGATTGGGGTTTATTTTTGGCAGTGTACATACGTATACATACAAAATGTTTATATTTTGTTTAGGTCATTTACGCATGTTAGATTTTTTTTTTTTATGAGAGGTGAGTGATACAATATTTTCTACAACGTCTTTATTTATTATACACAAAAATATAAAATAAGATAGTGAACCATACATAACAAGTTTGTAAGCTCAAAATAGATAGATTTTCTGATCCATTTTGGGTTATAAATAGAACTTTCCAAATTGAAACATTGCCCAAATTTTTACCTATTTTAGAATTTTTTTTTACAGTGTGTGAATGCTGTTTCTATGAACCACATTTTAATAACTCTATTTTGCACAAATAATAAGGAAATTGACATTTATTAATTATATACCCAAAAAAATGTAATCTGTAGAATATAGTATGATTGGCATTAAAAGTTTTACAGGATCACACAAAAATATTCAGATATATCATATCAAGGGTTATATTTAGCAATTGCTGGCAAGAGCATTTTCATTTTTATTAAGCATTTTTAACACTTTCTAACAATGTTTAAGAGTAATTGGGATTCGAATTAGTCTTTTTTTTTTGTCTCTTTGTCCGTCTGTCTATCCGTCTATCTGTCCGCCTCTAGCGTCCGCAAATACTTTCAGAATTTGTTGAAAATGATATATGTTATTCAAGATTACAATCCCATTTTTCCTATTTAAAATGATATAAATAGCAGAGTTGGTTTGTCTATAAGGATTCCTAAAAAAATGCCAATATATTGCGTTCTATGAAAGGCGTTTTATAAATCCTTCTTTAATAACTTTGAATTGCACAAATCATAGTGAAATATATATTTATCATTCACATGCTAAAGAAATATTTTTTACAAAATATGGTATGTTTAGCATTAAGATTTACAGGGTTAAACTAAAATTTTTAGATGCATTAAGGGCTACAATTGGAAACTGCATTTCTGTTTGTGTTACTCATTTTTAAAACTTTTCAACAATGTTTAAAAGGGATTATAAGTTCAACTAAACTATCTATCTGTCCATTGTGCGATCATGTAGACAAAATACAGTCGGTAACAAAACCGAACATTAGCAAAAACTCTTATATTAAAAAAGTAGAGTTTATACTCTTTTGTTAAATAAATCCCTGTCGGATCCTGTTCATAGTCAGTCTAAGAACATGATTCGACAAGGATTTATTTAACAAAACAGTATTTACTCTACATTTTTTATATAGGAATTTTTGCTAGTGTTCGGATACTTTTGTTATCGACTGTACAGTGAAGATTAAACAACGAAAGGAGACGTGCAATTGAAAAGTATTAAAGTATACTATGGGAACCGCATGATTTTTTGTTCTTGTTACTATTTAACACGCATGATTGAACAAACTTTTCTGTATGAATAATTGTAGTTTGAGAAATCACTAATACCTGATAGTGGATTTAATCTTATTATTATTATTATTAAATAGTATTAATACCTTCTAAAATAATTCAGAAAATAAAGGCAATTAATTTTCGAACTAGAAAATTTACCAACCATTTGTGCAAATGATGTTTTAATTTTTAATTTTTATTTATTTATTTTAACTTATTAATGTTCAAAAAACACACAAATCACAAATTCTTTATTTTCATGTTATTCTAAATATATGTAAGACTTTAAATATTTAAGGAAATCAAATAATAACAAACCGTTTTATTAAAGTTGATCTTCTTATTAATTATCACTATGGTTAATTATTTCTTGTAAAAGCTTTTGTAAATAAAATTCACTGAGTATTTTTTTTATTTTTTTTATTTTTTTTTTTTATTAAAGCATAATTTCAGTAAAATATTAGTGATTGACAAATTATTTAGTGATGATCAACTTTATTTTGTGGCAGATTTTTCTTTTTTTTTCTTTTCTTTCTTATTTTCCCTATATGCTAAAGTTTGATGCTCTCATAATAATTTATAACATATTTATTTCTTAGAAATTTTGTGTGACACTCTTCTCTTACCCTGTATTTCAATACTATAAAGACAGATTGTAGATTAAAGAGTAAGATAATAAGCGTTAAAAAGAATTCAAATTTGGTTTAGGAACAGTTTTATTTGATAAATACTTCCTCTGCTTGATCTCAATGAAAAGTTTAGTGGAGCATCCCTGTATGATACAGATTTAAAATACTGAGTTTCGACTTCCTGCTACTATATATTGTCTTGAGATATGCTGATAACAGACACACACACAAACACACACACACAGAGAGAGAGAGAGAGAGAGACTTATATAGATCAACTGCTAAAATTCTGATTTTTTTTATTCAGAAGACCTATAAATGTGTAAACATAACAAAAACTCAATTTCTAAAATTTGACACAAAATCATTATTTCCTCTACCACATATATGATTAAAACAGAACGTAAAAAAAAAAAAAGTATACACTTTTTTTTCTTTTTCCTCCAAAGTTGTTTTATTACATTTCGATGAAAATAAATCATCAAACGTAAGCCCCGATCTTTTCATTTTTATCCAAAAATAAAGACTAAGTCCACAAACACTTTGAAGAAATCAAGAGCACAGAAATCGCCATGCAACACCCAATTTATTTCACATTTATTGAGACCTATAGTTACAATGACTTTCGTCTCAATTGCCCCATATTTTTACAGAAATTCACAGAAGCACGTGCACACAAATATTGTTGAAGACACAGGACACCACAAACATCCATGCCCGCACCGAGATTCGAACACGGAACCTGGAGACCCAAAGAGCAGCGCCCTGCCGACCGAGCCACCAGGCCGGCCTGCAACATCCACAAGTAGAAAATACAAGAAACTGAAATATCCCGCTGTTGCCAATAATATTTTACTTAATTGTCTCAGCGAATCGCGTTACCATTCCGTCTAGGTCTTCGAAGTAAGCCAACTCAGTTCTACAAACGGTAGCAGTTTAACCCTGTTTTCAGAAGTAAACAACTCAACACAATCACGTGTTAAGCGATTTGAAGTCTCAAGACGAAACATGAATGGTGACGCCACAATAAAATATGGCCGCCACAGTTATGCACGTATTCTCTAGTTTTAAGATCAAAGTAGAATTCAATGTGTCTTAATTAATTGTTCATCACATCCATAATTAAAAAATATTTAATTAAAACTCAAACGTTAGCATTCAATTTGCGTTCGAGCAAGTACAAGCATGCTGGAACAAGTCTGAGTATATTTAAGTGACGTCATAGGTCAACGACATAAAATTTCTTACTCCATTCCGAAACTAATACCAATTGTTGCAAACACAAAAAAAGAAAGTAACCCTCCTGTTATATTAAGTGACGTCTCAGGTTAACGGCATAAAAATTTTTCAAGTCCCCATTCCGAAACTAATATCAAGTTTTGCCAACCCTAAAAGACAACCCTTCCATCATCATTCATGATCAACCAATCAAAAATACCCCCGTCATGTTTCATGATCAAGCAACCAGTCAACCAACCAATCAAAAACACCTTCGTCACCTTTTACGATCAACCAACCAATCAAAAATACCCCCGTCATCATTTACGATCAAGCAACCAACCAACCCCTAAATCGTTACGTCACTTCCGGTATTCCCCCATTTCCACCTTCCTATGACGTCACTTCTGCCGGCTATAGTAGGGGGTACACTACTTTTATTTCTAATCAAATTTTATTTTTAATCTTAAGTTACTATGACGAATACAGGGATGGAACACGGGCGCAGAATTCATACCGGAATCTGTTTAAGAAATTTCTCCACCTATAATATCGTTGATTCAAGAGGTAGAAAATTTTCTTATATTGATAGTGGTATGAATTCTGCGCCCGTGTTCCATCCCTGCGAATAGGATTTAGATGCGAACCGTCGCATAAATCAGGTGATAAATCAAAGTGGAATAAAGAATATACTTTTAAAAATCCTGACCTTCAAAGGTACAAGCCTTTGTTTTCTGTATTAGAAAACAGATTTTGGTAAGCTCGAATTAGAAAATTCTTCTCAAAGTTCGGTTGAAGAGGATTATGAGGAACAGGTTGACCATCGGCATACACTCCTATGAAATCAATATTGTAATGGTTAAATTCAAAAGAAGACTTTTTATAGTTACCGTTGTTCTATTAAAATCCATCAAGTAATAATTTTCTTTCATTACTTCATAATATTTGAGTACAGATGCGTTGTTTTTCAATAACCATAATTAAGTAAATAGAAGTCTTGAAAAGTACAAACATTTATTTATTTTCAAAAAGTCACATTTTAAGTTTTATAGCAGGTTCAGTCTTAAACGCAAAATAATTGAATAAAAATTCAAAGTTCTTTCGACGAGCCAGGAAGAGAGAGAGATAGGGGGAGTAGCAAAATTATTGCGTGTTTACTAAACTGGAAAAAGAGCAAAAACTGGGGATTCACGTTTTGATGACACGGAGATATCAGCGAAGAAGGGAAGCCATCTGCCTCCGTTATCACTGTTTTACGCCAAATGCATGCCAATTTCAATTCTTTGTTTCTAAGTATAAACTAATATTAATTTTTGAATTATCAAAGACGGTTTATAAAAAAACGACAACCCTGTAGTTGGCCGGTTTATGCCAAACGCCAGATTGACGACATGATAACCGTTGGAAAACTGAAATATCATTAATATTGAGCAATTTCAAATACATTATTACATCCGTTTTTGAATCACATTAATTCTGACAATGAGTTTTCTTGTTTAGAAATATTTGAGAACACTTTTTTTTTATAATTATACTTAATGTCAGAATTTCCGTTATTTATTATTCCTTTATTTAATTTTTTATCTTATTAAATGAAGTGCATTTCTATTCAAAAAAATATAAACATTTTTATTTATGATTTTAGATTTTCAGTTATAAAACATGTAAAATCTAGATCTCTGAATGATGTATGTTAACGTTTTATGTTAATATATAGTGTAGGTCGTATCTACCATAAAAATTGTGTAATTTCCGATGACATTTAAAAACAATTCTTTCTTCAAATGCCTGGGATCAAATTATGTGAATAATACAATATCTAATTTGAAATTTAATTACTTTTTTTTTTTTAATTGCGATAATGCATTAATTTATTATTCAATTTTTTGTTTTATTTAAAAATTAAATTAAAATTTAACAATATATGTGAACACCTTCACAACCGTTAACGCGTTATTATCTACATAGGCAATAACAATGCGGTTTGGCTTTGCCCCGTAAAAATATTATCTTGAACAAAACTCACATTAATAAATAATAACACGAGACTTGGCGTTGGAATATTAAAACCCGAATAAACTACTACGTCAGAAACGCCAAAAAAAAAAATATTTGCGATGCATACAGCTGTTTCGGTAGCCTTAAGCGTACCTTCTTCAGTGCAAAAAGAATTCTGAATCTGGAGAAGTGCTCGTATATATAGGAGAGGCACCGAATTTAGTTCAACCAATAGGATTACGGGAAAGGTGGAGTGTGTGGCCAATAGGAATTAAGGAATGTGTAGCTGTGTAAACAGTAGAAAAATTAAGGAAATGTGGACTGAATGTAAAATTTCCAACAATCAGACAAATAGGGAACAGCGAAATCACAATTTACAAGGTTTTTAAAATTTTTATAAATATGAAAAGCTTCAAAGAAATTGAGTTCATGAATGGCTTCAAGATTTCTTTGAAGCTTTTCATATTTATAAAAATTTTAAAAACCTTGTAAATTGTGATTTCGCTGTTCCCTATTTGTCTGATTGTTGGAAATTTTACATTCAGTCCACATTTCCTTAATTTTTCTACTGTTTACACAGCTACACATTCCTTAATTCCTATTGGCCACACTCCCCACCTCTTCCGTAATCCTATTGGTTGAACTAAATCCGGTCCCTCTCCTATATATACGAGCACTTCTATATATCGAGACTCCTATATATCGAGTTCATGAATGGATTTAGGTCTGAAAATTATTTTAGCGGAATTAAATTTAAAATTATGATTTTCCTCCCAGCAATGTTTAGAAATAGCCGATTTATTGGTTTCTTGTTTGCGGACGTAATTCATATGTTCTTTTAGACAAAATTTAAGACTGCGTTTAGTTTGGCCAATATATGATAAACCACACTGACAGGAAATACTATAAATGCCCCAAGAATTATGCACATCAATGGGATCTTTTAACTGAGAAAAGGTGAGTTTATTGGAAGGCGAAAATATTATTTTTAAATCATATTGTTTGAGAATTTTAGCTATGGTTTGACTGGATTTAGGAAAATGGTTTAAAACAATACTGATATTAGAAGAGACTGATTTAGTAGACGAAATACGAGGGAGCTGTAATTTTTGGATGGCTTTGTCTATAATGGAAGGGTCATGACCTCTGTCAATTGCAATGGCTTTCAGATATTTAATTTCAGATTTTAATAAAATAGGATTTGAACAAATATTAAGGGCACGGTTTACAAAAGTATAGAAAGCAGCCATTTTTTGGTTAAGTGGGTGACATGAACGCCAATGGGGAGGAAGGGAGACTGCAAAATTTTTACGATAGACGGTGGTTGAAAATCCATTTACAGTGCGAGAGACGAGGGTATCAAGAAATGGAAGGGAGCCATTATTTTCTATTTCATTTATAAACTGGATATTACTGTCAATTGAATTTAAAGTTTGTAAGACATGGTCAATATTGTGACGAGATATGTCGATAAGTGTGAAGGTGTCGTCAACGTAACGGGTCCAAAAAGGAAAAGACATTTTCTTAAAAAGCTTGCTTTCGAAATAGTGCATGTAAATATCTGCGAGAATCGGGGAGAGAGGGGAACCCATGGCTAAACCTTCAGACTCACGATAGAATTTAATTTGGAAAGAAAAAGGGATTTGTGATAAACAAATGCGGGTAAGAGAAATTAATTCTTGTATTTCAAAAGATGTGAAATGAAACTCTTTTATTCTATTTTCGAGACAGCAGAGGGCGCCACTTATTGGAACATTAGTGAAAAGAGATTTTACATCAAAAGAAACCTTAGTGAGATTAGTGTGAGGGCAGTTTTGAATATTTTTTGCAAATTTCATGGAATTCTTAACAGTATAACTATTAGCAGCAAGAAGGGGAGCAAAAATTGTGGTGAGAAATTTAGATAAATTATAGGAAGCAGTGCCGATATTAGGGACTATGGGACGAAATGGAATATTGGTTTTTTGAACTTTCGGTAAAGCATAAAATCTGGCACAATTAGCAATAGAAGGGATACGTTGAGATTTTGTCGAGTCCAATAACAAGGGGCAAGATTTTATAGCGGATTTAATTTTATTTAATTCTTGAGGAGAGGGGTCACGGGGCAGAGGAATATATGGGCCATCAATAATTATTTCGGTAACACTTTCGATGTATTGTTTTTTATCCAAAATAACAATCTGACCACCTTTATCAGCTTTAGTAATGATGATATTTTCATTAGATTTTAATTCCTTCAAGGCGTTTTTTTCTGCAGGGATCAGATTTGATTTAAAGTTTTTAGAGTTGAAACTGGCATTATTAAGGATTAAATGACGAAGATTATATTTCTGTTGGTCAGTCAGTCGAGAATTTTTGAAAGCTTTTTCAACCGGTGCCATTAACTGAGGAAAAGAAGGAGGTTTAGAAATGGCAAAATTTGAATTGAATTTGAGAACAGAATATTGATTATTGGAAATTTCAGCATTGGAAAGATTAACGATTGCATTTTTATTGACAACAGGGAAGTCGTTCGAATGAATAGGACTCTGTGAATTACGAAGCCGGGTGAATTTATCATGTAATTTAATTGAGTGTTTACGAGAGCGGTTGTCACAATGAATCCAGGAATTGCGATCGATCAACATAAAATTAGAACGTTCAAAAGCTAACTTTAAGTGGAGAAAGAATAAATCTTTTGTCCACACACTCCACCTTTCCCGTAATCCTATTGGTTGAACTAAATTCGGTCCCTCTCCTATATATACGAGCACTTCTCCAGATTCAGAATTATTTTTGCACTGAAGACGGTACACTTAAGGCTACCGAAACAGCTGTATGCATCGCAAATATTTTTCTTTTACCAAAAAGTCTCTCTTGGTAAAACATATCCAGGTGCAATCGTCCAATCATATCAACCACAATTGATTAAGTACCTTTGACATTTTTACCAAAAGTTTAATTTGTTGTTTATTTCACGGTGTTTAAACATAAAATAAACAAATTATATCATTTATTTTATATATATATATATTTGTATATATCTTTTTTTTTTCAAAGGTTAGAAAACATGCAATATTTTTTAAAATTAATAAATTGAACGCAACTTAAAAATAAAAACATAACACAAAATAACAGAATTAAACAAAAATACTATCTTAATTAAAATATATATTAAAAAATTATAAAACAATTACATTATCAATATAAAGTTTCCCAACATCTTTTAACAAAACACCAACATCAACATAACCAAAAAATTCCTCTTAATTGGTAATAATATCCAAATCTGCAGTTAAATTCTTATGTACAAAATCTTTAGCAATATCATGCCAATTTAGTTTGAAAAAGGCGATATCAAAATAGTCCGCAAAGTTCTCAGTATTAGTTCTTGTCTTGCAATCATGCATAAAATCCACTTCGATTGTTTCTTGATGCCCAAAACAGTTCATCACTTCATTAATTTTAAAACTTATAGTAGTAGTCAAGTATTTTGTCAAAGACTCAAACAATTCCGGAAATCGTATGTTGTAATCCACAATTTGAAGATTTCGATTCACTTGTTGCACTTCTTTTTGTATAAAACTGAACAAGGTATATAATACAAGGCTTTTTTTTTACCTTATCTGTTACAACAGATCTGCAATCCATAAACTTTTTAAATTCTGCTGCAGTAAGCATCACACTTTTAGGCACAAATTGGAAAGACATATCTTTTCGTTGAAACAGTTCTTGAAAAATATATAAATTCTCTCCATCTTTGCATTGTTTGGCGGCACAAACACTATTATCCACAACATATGTTTTATTAGCTGAATCAGTCACTACGTTAGCGCACAATAATCGCCACATATCTGGAGACAATGATATTCGATGTTTCATAGGATGTATAAATTCCATCAGCATCAAACATGTGTTTCCTAATGTGCACACGTGTTTGTCCTAGAAACTCCTGCACGGATATAAAGTTTACATTTCCAAGATGAATTGTACTATGAGGCAAACAATCCAATGTGTATCCAGTATCACCGTTTGAATTAATCCGCACAAATGATTGAAACTTTGCTCGTACATCCAAAGTAGTTTTATTACATTTCGCTGAAAATAAATCATCAAACTTAGGCCACGATCTTTTCAATTTTATCCAAAAATAAAGACTAAGTCCACAAACACTTTGAAGAAATCAAGAGCACAAAAATCGTCACGCAACACCACCAAAAAAATACAAGAAGCTGAAATATCTCGCTGTTGCCAATAATCTTTTACTTAATTGTTTAAGAGAATTGTGTTGCCATTCCGTCTAAATCGTCGAAGTAAAGCAACTCAACTCTACAAACGGTAGCAGTTTAACAATGTTTTCAGAAGTAAACAACTCAACACAATCACATGTTAAGCAATTTGAAATCTCAAGATGAAACTTGAATGGTGACGTCACGATACAATATGGCCACCACAGCGAATAGAATTCAATGCGTCTTAATTAATTGTTCATTACATCCATAATTAAAAAATATTTAATTAAAACACAAACGTAAGCATTTAATTTGCGTTCGAATAAGTATAAACATTCTGGAACAAGTCTGAGCATGCTTGACGTCATAGGTCAACGGCATAAAAATATTTACCCCCATTCCGAAATTAATATCAAGTGTTGCCAATGCAAAAACACAAAGTAACCCTCCCGCCCTCTTTCATGATCAAGCAACCAACCAATCAAAAATGCCCCCATCATGTGTTATGATCAAGCAACCAGCCAGCCAACCAATCAAAAACATCCTCATCATCTTTTACGATCAAGCAAGCAACCAACCAACCAATCAAAAATACCCCTGTCATCTTTTAAGACCAAGCAACCCCTCAACCGTTACGTCACTTCCGGTTTCCCTCCATTTCGCCCCCTCCTATGATGTCACTTCCGCCAGCTATAGTGGGGAGTACACTACTGGGGGAAAATAAGAACTGTACGAAACCTGAATTAAATGTCTAATGTCTTTATTTATTTATTTATTTATTTATTTTTTAACGTAATCAAAAAAATATTTAACGAAATTTCCATAAGTATATGACAAGTTGTATGACAGCACCAAAAATGATATTGTTTAAGTTTTTCGAGGAAATCATTGCTTACATTATATTAATATGATGATATTAACCCTTTAACAACGGATAAAACTGTACACACCTAGAACGCAAGAAAGAGTCGACATTCATTATTTTTTGAATGGGAAAAGCCTAATAATATAATTTACCACGGCTAATATTTTTAATCTATTAGTAATTCGACAGTATGTGTAGTGTCAATCTCACACAAGATATTTCACCGTACACTATTATTTTCTAACAATATCATCCACTATTCTATTTAATCACAAATCTGCTGTATTATCTACTAGAATGTAAAATTTTGGAACAACGTCAAAAGGCGGGGCTAGCTGTTTAAATTAGGAAAATAGGCGGACCTGAAAAATAGAATGAATCGTCTATTGACGACCTCCAGAATACAAGGCAGACATGTTAAATCGCTTACTGACGACTGCCGTAGTTATAGGATTAATTATGGCAAACTATTTCCGATATACATATACACACACACACAAATACATATATATATATATATCCCATAAGTCTGTAGACATTTTAAAAATTCATAAATATTGAATGAATTGATACAATTGAACGCGAACAAATAATTCGCAACGCGAACAAATAATTATTTGCGAACAAATAATTTTGGGGAAGGGGGATTTTTTTTTTTTTTTTTTTTTTTTTTTTTTTTTTGTAAAGAAAAAAATATAGTTAAATTTTTTGTCAACGATAGTTGGACAAATAGTTAAAATTTTCGCACGGATATGAAAGAAAAATATGCAAATAAGTCCTATAAATTTCACAATATTGCGATTAGAACAGTTTATTTCTTTTGCCTTCTACTTGTACATAAATGAAGTTATAACTTGTTTTCAAACTGTAATTTTAGGTGACGACGGATACGTAGAATAGGATTTGTATGTCTGTAAACATTTGCTTGCGAATAAGTACAGTTTTTGATGGAAATGTGTAATCTGGTCACGCACAGCGTCCTCTGTCGACAACAAGCTTAATTATTATTTTTTTCTTTACCAAAAAAAAAATCCCCTTCACGATAAGAATTTTTTCGCAAACAGCGTTCAATTCTATCAATTCGTTCAATAGTTATTAATTTTTTAAATGTCTACAGACTTATGGAGCACCCTTTATATATAATATATGCATAGCATTTTTAGTCCCGCCTTTATTTCGCATTACTTTATTTATAGAATTATTTTTTCAATACATAACTACGAAAAAATAAAAAATTACAATTTAAAAAAGTAATATTAAAAAAAGGCGGAGCTAACAATGCTCCGGAATGAATTATAAAAGTTTGCAACTCTGTATATATAATAAGTGCTAGGTCAGTGAGTCTCAAAAAATAACATATATCATTAGTCATATACCTATACAATTAGAAAACAAACTACGCAATTACGTAAAAGGGAAATATTAAAAACAATAAACAATACATAACTAATGAATATACCAAGATGCACATATTACTTATAATCATAGTTTTAAAAAAAAAGAACGAGAGAGAAAAAGAAAGGGGGTGGAGGGGGGAAGACGAATTGCAAAATAATAATTGAAACATTGCAAAGTACGTACAGTATTCTCAAGGAGTTTTGCGATGAATCTTCGTGTTACAATTTCATGACGATTTCACAATTCACTCAGGTTTGCAGATTACAGAGAGTCACAGCTGCCGATGACAGTATAATTTCCCATCAGTATTTATAAATAGCAATGTTTGTAATATTTTTATGCGACTGAGAAAAAAAAAAAAAAAAAAAAAAAAACGCAGAAATCTGTACAAAAGTTATAAGGGGGGGGGGGGGATTACGCGCCTCGACAAACTAACTTATTTACAAACAAAACGCATGAACGAAGACAGACAGAAAAACTGATAAACATTTTTCTATTGTATTGCGAAGTGTAAAAAATAAATAAACCACGGTAAAAGAATAAATACACAGAAGTAATTTTCTGTGAAGATTTATGTATATATGATAAATAAAGAGGGGATTTTGGAAAGGCTCCATTCTCCCTGAAATTTCCAGAGCACTCCATTCTTTTGGCATAAGAGCGTCACCGATGTAGTGTTGGGTAGGACATTGAGGCACTTCAAAATATTTTGAAGTGTGACAATGTCATGCTTCAAATGACATGAGGGGTTGCAAGAGAGTGAGGAAGATGCATGAATGAAATGAAGTATTCTGTCATGTGTTGTAGTGAGTTGTGAGGTAGGTTGTTTGTCATGTACCACGTGAAGTGAAAGAGTTGTTTTGTCATGAAGATTAGTTAGTGTTAGGAGGTGAGAGGTCTATATTCGGTAATTACAACTACAAGAGAGTAAACGAAGATGCATGAATGAAATGAAGTATTGTGTAATATTTTGTAGTGAGTTGTGATGTGAGGTTGATAGTTTCTCATGTCACAAGTGAGTTAGAATTGAATTGAATGAGTTGTCTTATCATGAAGATTAGTGTTAAAATGACTAGAAAAAGAATTAAGGAATCAGTGAGAAATTATCTTATTGCCTTAAAAGAAGTGATAGTCACAAAGATTAAAATACTTTCTTAAAAATAAAGCTGACTTTTGAAAAATATTGAGATCGGTTAAAATACATTTAGTTTTAACAAAAGGGTGTCAAAAGGATTATTTTAAGTAATTTCTGAGGCACTTTACTTGCTTATAAAAACTCAGGAATGTCTTTATTGTATTTTAATTATATTGTATTGAATATATTTTATTATTTCACGAAAGCGATAAATTAAAACTGTACTATATTGTATCTGGAGAAAGAAAAAAAAAAAAAAAAAAAAAAAAAACATTTAATTAATAATTGTTTACAAATTTTTTACACACACACAGAGATATATATATATATATGTATAAGATAAACTTGTGAATTACCTACAATAAATTTCTCATTTAAATGTGTTGGGTTTAAGACTGCGTTTAGTTTGGCCAATATATGATAAACCACACTGACAGGAAATACTATAAATGCCCCAAGAATTATGCATATCAATGGGATTTTTTAACTGAGAAAAAGTGAGTTTATTGAAAGGCGAAAATATTATTTTAAAATCATATTGTTTGAGAATTTTAGCTATGGTTTGACTGGATTTAGGAAAATAGGGTAAGACAATACTGATATTAGAAGAGACTGATTTTGGAGACGAAATACGAGAGAGTTGTAATTTTTGGATAGCTTTGTCTATAATGGAAGGGTCATAACCTCTGTCATCTGCAATGGCTTTCAGGTATTTAATTTCAGATTTTAATAAAATAGGATTTGAACAAATATTAAGGGCACGGTTTACAAAAGTATAGAAAGCAGCCATTTTTAAAAATAGCTACTTTCTATACTTTTGTAAACCGAAGATTCCTATTGGCCACTCTCCCACCTTTCCCGTAATCCTATTGGTTGAACTAAATTCGGTCCCTCTCCTCTATATACGAGCACTTCTCCAGATTCAGTATTCTTTTTGCACTGAAGACGCATAAGGCTACCGAAGCAGCTGTACGCATCTCAAATATTTTTCTTTGGCGTTTCTACCGTAATAGTTTATTCGGGTTTTAATAAAAGCAATTCCCGGAAATTGCTACCAGAATTTTTTAATAGTGATATTATTGATAGTTTTCTAGTAAAGTTTAGAAATTAAATATAACCAAGAATACAATTCACAATTACTGGAGGGAAATAAAATAAAAATCCCGGAACGAAAACACCCATGTAAAAATCAAAAACAAAATAAAGTAATAAGTTAACATCTTAATTAATTTACACCGTTATTGCTCTATACTCTTTTAATTATATAAATTAATGACAAACACCGATTTGTGTCGTTTCATTTTCTTCGTCGTTGGTCTTGTAGTATCGTTGGCGTCCTTTGCGGCCGCTTGAGATTGGTAATGTTATTTTCAATTCCTTCACCTGCCAACTGTGTATCAGGAAATATTTCGTCATACACTTAACTACTACTGTAATGAGCATGACCCGTAATATTTTGAATGGCCGTATTCACCATTAACTTCAACTCCCGGTTCAACGCAAAAACTTGAAAAGCATATAAAGGTAAGGTACAGCTATCCAGCAAAATTTAGCACGCTGTTTCTGCCATCTAGTGTCGAGGATTTCGTATAATTCCTTATTGGTTATTTTTACCTGAAAAATCTTAAAATAACTATACCGCTAGATGGCAGAAATAACGCGTCAACATTTGCTGAAAATTTGCACCCGGCCTGTATACGCTTTCCAGATTTTCCTGTTCAACCGGGAGTTGAAGTTATTGGTGAATAACAGCGTAAGTTTTATGTATTTCTTATCCTAGTGTTGTTATATGTATGGAAAGGGCAATGTTTAGAAACAAATGCTCCGTCAATCAAACTTTGCCACTCACGAGTGGCAAAAGTTTATTCTCCGGTTAACTGGTTGAGGAGCTGGAGTTTTACATTCAATTTTAGCAGGGTTTTTTAGTCTGTTCTATTAAATACTTAACATACCGAATAAAAATTCTTTGACTATCTGCTCTTTTCATACTTTGTTGGTGAGTTTTTTTCGTCCTCCATATTGGTTACTGCTATTCGTATAAAGAAAAGTATGCTCAAGAAGAAAATACTTGTTTTTGAACACTAAGAAAAATTCTTAGTGTTCAGAATAAATCCCACAATACTATTTAACAGTATGACTACATATAGAATATTAGATATATTTTACATTGAATAATATTTAATATGGAAATTTATAGAAGAAAATAATTTTACGAAGGATATTTTCAACAAACAAAATAATTTTCAGATTTTTTTTTTTTTTTTTTTTTTTTTTTTTGTAAGTGCATTTGTATGTTGATTCTATACTATAATGGAATAAGTACATTTAAATTTATCTTTCTGGTTTATACTTGAAGTTATCAGTGATATATAAAGTAATAAGTTAATTATACATCAGTGTTCGTTATTATTTATTTCTAATATATGCTTTATTATAATAACGAGTTTTTAACTTTTAAAAACATTGATTTTTAAATACTTATAAGATCTTGCGATTTTTTTTTTTTTTTAGAAAAGAAAAATAAAAATGCCTTTTTATCGCCTTCTTATAATAATTTAACTTTAAATCACCAATTTCTCAACACAATATCTGTAGAAGACATAACTTAGAATTGCTACATCACATATTTAAAACTAACAGTCTTTACCCACTTCGTTAATTATTATATTTAAATTAATTTTGAAAATTACATATGACTCAAAATCAAAATCTCATTAAAAAAAAAAAAAAAAAAAGATTAAAATTTGTCAGAAATCTGTCCTTTTACCCAGAGCCCAGTTAAGGGGGGGGGGGGGCTGAGGAGGCTGCAGCCCCGGGCCCAATGAACAAGGGGGCCCTAGGCAGGGTCAAGAAAACCCAGTAAATAGAAAAAAAAAAAAATGTAATTATTTTTTTAATTCTGTTTTTACAGTCAAAAATTAAATCCTTGATACTGTTATGTAAAAATATTTTAAAAAGACAAATTTTTGAAAATTTCTTTTAGTACTTAAAAAAAAAAAAAAAAAAAAAAAATTAAATATTTTTTTAAAATGCATTAAAATTTGAAAATGTTAAAAGTCATTCAAGAGATAAGGGGGGGGGGGAATAATATAATGTGTTTCCTTCCGCCACGTAAAATTACATATCGCTTATGGGAATCAAAAGGAGAAATATAATAGTGTGATGTATATTTAAAAAAAAAATCTGAAAAACTTTTGATATTATGAATTAAAAGGTTATACAGTTAAAAATAAATTCTGAATTTTTTTAATCTATATTTAAAACACATTTTAAATATTATTTATATATATATATTATAATTTACCTAAAATATAAATAACTTAGAATGCTAATTTTAAATTCCAAATCTTTAAAACCAGTATGTATATAAGATTTTTTATTTAAAATATATCTATGTATATATATAAAGCCTAGAGATATCTTTCTCAATATTTATACTTAGGAGAGCGATGGAATGTATTTAAAAACTAAAAATAGATGTACAAAACAGAATGATTATAAATTGAAATGTGTAAAAAAAAGCTCCTATATGTATTTGTTTAGTAAATCGTATTTTTGTGTTTTTTTTTTTTGTTTTTTTTTTTTTCTTGCACATTTAATTTAGTAAATTGTACTTTATAACAAAAAGAAAACTTTGCATTGTGAGAAGCAAAAAATTCTTCTCGATTTTATACCCGAAACCAAAAGAAAAATGCACATTTAAAGAGCAAGGAATAAAGTTTTTGTATAAAATCGTTTCACAAATGCGAATAGGAATTAAAATAAAAAAAAAAAACTTCATACTTTTAAATTAGAATTTAAAAAAGTGATATTTAATATTTTAAAGTCGCAAAAACAAAAAATTAACGTTGAATTATAGCGAACATACGCTTGTTAAACGGGGTGAATTTAGTTTTTTGCCTATAAAGTTAGCATTTATCTTCAAAAACCAGGTCTTGACTTATTTACAGCTGTTAACTTGTTGAAAGGGTTATATATAAGGAATATTGCATCTTTCAGAGATCAATTTGATAAGTTAAAAGAAAGATCTCAATTGCTATATCCATGTAGCGACTTCACCTAAGGATCAGGGGAAAAGACTAAGAAGAAAAAAAATTAGCGATGGTACTCTCAAATCCGAAACAACTAGCCATGTAACTCTTCAAGGATTTGAAAAACTTAAAGTTGAAACTTTATTTGTGATAGTCGATAGATTAAATTCAGAAATGATAAAACGAATTGATGCTTATAACTCAGTATGCAGCATTTTCAATTTCATTACTAAATTAGATCTTGAACAAATAAATGAAGAATCAGTTAATAATTTTCTTGAAGTTTATGAAAGAGAAGTAGATTTTTAAGCCGCAAAATCTGAAGTCATTCAATTTTCACAATATTTGTTAAGCTGTAGCTTAGAAAAAAAAATCACCGATACATATTTATGATCATATGTTTAAAAACGAGTTAAATGAGATTTTTCCAAATATGTTTATTGCATTACGTATTTATTTAACTCTACCGATATGAAATTACGAAGCCGAGAGAGCAAACTCCAAATTAGAGAGAGTTCTATCTCTTCGAAGAACAAAAATGCAGCTGAATAAGCTGCAATGTTCGGCTTTGCTGTGCTCGGAACACAATTTAACAAGCAACTTGGATTTTAAAGATGTAATTGAAACTTTCAGCGCGGCAAAGGCTAGGAAGAAGCCAATTTAATTTTTTTATTCTGTAAGTGTAAAATATATTCATTAAAGTTTTTGATGCAGCAACTTTTCCTTTGGTTGGTGAATTAGATTCTTTTGTTGTTAATATATATATATTTTTTGTTTTGCTTTGTTTTAATTAATTTTTTGCAAACAGTTTCAGAGTTCATTTAAATGGTAATGAGAATCTTATTTTAATATGACCATTGTAAATTTTTATCTAATGATGAACATTCATATTAAAGAAAAAGAAAAATGTGTGTGTGTGTGTGTGTGAGGGGGGAAAGGGGGGGGCTCCGCTATTATCACAGCCCCGGGCCCTTAAATGGGTAAACTGGGCTCTGCTTTTACCTCCCTCCCCCGCCAAATCGGGAGGTTCACAAAATTCCTTTATAGTTTATGTTTGACAAACATAACCAATCCACACATAAGAAATCGCATTCCTGAGATAATCTAAAGTAGAATTACTATTGGAAACGTATTTTTTGCACACATCCCGACCCAAAAAGTGGGGAAGCGGGATATTTCTCTAGTGAATGTTGGATGTCATGCGCACTCACATAACAAACAATTGCTTTCTTGAGATATTTTTAAATTAAGTTACATTTGGTAAGGTGTAATTTTCCCCCAACCTCAAACGGGAAAGGGGGAATTTTACAAAATCCTTTT
The DNA here is from genome assembly GCA_963930645.1 of Salticus scenicus. Classification (NCBI taxonomy): domain Eukaryota; kingdom Metazoa; phylum Arthropoda; class Arachnida; order Araneae; family Salticidae; genus Salticus; species Salticus scenicus. Next base: position 187,731,412 of record OZ005655.1, on the reverse strand, counting down.
ATAGTGTTTTAGGCACACATAATCAAATGATACACCGAAAAATCAACTTTCTGAGATAAATTAAAAGAACTCCTTTCCCCGCCCCCCTCCAAAAAAATAAATAAATAAATAAATAAATTTATATAATAATTTATTATTTATAGAATAAATAAGCTGAAATAAGTTATTTCATGTACTTCATGCATAAAAATTACTAAAATATTACAATATAAAGTTTTCTCTTCATCTTTTTTCCTCTTTTTTACTTTCCGAACACTATAGTGAAGAAAGTATTGTAATCATATAAAAAATCCGAATTCGAGATTTTGATGTTTCTATACGTTTCGAGGTCCCCTGAGTCCGTTTTCACTATTTTTACGATGATGTATGTATGTGTGTGTGTATGTGTGTATGTATGTATGTATGTGTGTATGTCTGTGAGTGAACACGCTAGCGTCTAAACGCTTTGTTCGAATAAGCTGAAAGTTGGTGCGTATATTGTAAGTCACCATAGTATGAACCCTATAGATTTTGGTGAATTTAGCACTTACAGTTTTTTTTACAGGAACACAAAGAAAAATTCTTTATCATTATGACCTGTGGGACCAAATTTTTACTTTCTTCTATATTCAATAGAAGAAAGTATTGGATTCGTAAAAATTTTCGACCTCGGGTTTTTGATGAATTTACACGTTTTGAGAGCTGTAGAACACGATTTGACCATTTTTAGAAAATGTCTGTCTGTTTGTCTGTCAGTCTCTGCGTGGGTGTGATAAACTTTTGTGGCAACTGTATCTCAGGAACTACTTCACAGAATTTCATACAAATTGGTATGTAGTTGCACCTTGACATAAATTAGTGCCTATCAACTTTTGGTAAAAATTGTCGTACAGGTTGCGTTGCCATCCCGCTTTTTCTAAATTTTTAACATGGTGGTATAGTACAAAATTTTGTATAAATGAGCATAAAGAAAATTATTTTTTAATAATCATTATGAAATTTACCAGAATTATTTATAATAGAGATATCAACTGGGAAAATTTTTTTGTATGTGTAGGAGCCTCGCCTCCCTCCCTCGAGGGGAGTAAATTTTCATGATGGGTATCTTTCAAAAGAGCTCGCCAGTACCTTTAAACGAATGGTTGAACCATAGATCTGCGATAATTTAAAATGAAGTTATCGATTTTTTTTTTTTTTTTTTTTTTAATGTAATATTGACAATAAAATTGACTTTTTTTGGATATTTAGTGTTATACTACTTCGCTAATATGGAAATCATCTGCATTATCATGGAAGATAATTTTTTTAAATAATAATTTTAATAAATAATTTTTACTGATTGAATTTGTATAGGAAAATATAGAAGAAAGTCATGTGGTGGTCTCAACATACTAGTTAAAAGCGCGATAGCATCGAAATGCCTTATTCATTTGAGCTGAAAATTTATATGAATATTATAAATCACTGTTGCACTAACTATAAGCATTTTGGTGAATCTAGCATTTATAGGTTTTTTACAGGTACACAACGAAAATTCTTTATCATTATGATCTATGGGCTCAAAGTTCAGTAGCGTTAAATAAAACATCGTGTAATATATGAAGAAAAATACACAAACACTTTATTATGGTTTTATCTCTTTTGTTTTTTTAACAACTCCTCTTTCTTTACTTTATCTACAAAACTGTTAATTACTCAATGTTCGGAAAGTCGAGTGGAGTCACTCCAGATTTTTTTTTTTTTTTTTTTTTGTCCTCGTAATTTTCAAATCCAATTTTAAAAATAATCTAATCGCCTTTGTCACAATTTTTTCGTCACAGTTGTGACTTGCATTTTTAAAATGGAAGTGATATTTGATGGATTAAAATCACTAATACATTCCGAAGATTAAAAGGATGTGTGATTATTCAAAATTTAGAATTTTTATTTTCCGTACGCAAAATTGCAGCCAGAAGGGAATGAGTGTATGCAATAATACCATGCTTAGGCAACGGTATTATTGTAACAAATCTCACAACAATCATATCTAGAGACGTTAAAATTCAGAGCAACAGTTACAATATATTTATTTTTATTAAATCGATGCAAATTGTTTTTTAAATGCATTTTACAATTTTTTTCTCAGACATATCATGAGGCAAATGGGATGGAAAAAAAATATTTAAAAAAATATCACAGCCGCAGTCGTTTTTATTTCCGTAATAATTAGACACCGAAACTTTCTTAATACATAATGAGGAAAGCAGATTTTATGTTGTGGTACATTTTAGCTATTATTGGTCTTAATTTTTTCAACTGTAAACCAGTGGCGGATTTAAGGGGGGAGCTAGGGGGCTGAAGTCCCCCCCCCCCAAAGTACTGACATTCCCAATTGAATAGTACAATTGTTAACTTTTCATTGATCTGGCATTACATCTTAAAAAATCTTAGCCCCCCCCCCCCCCCCAAAAAAAAAAAAAAAGTTAAGTTCTGGATCCGCCACTGCTGTAAACCACGTTTTAATGTAAAATTGTTCAGAGCACTTTAAATGATAATTTTTATAGTTGCATTACAAATTAATTTAATGTTCAAGACAGCTGAAAATTTAAAGAATATTGATCGCTAAAAAGTCGTAGATAGTGCCTAATCGGAAACATTCATATTACATCTTTATTGACATCAACTGTATAAAAATAATTTCGAAGGAGTATGATGAGGTGATAGTGATATGACAGTGATAACTACAATGCATTCAAAAGCAAATACTACAAAGTAAGTAGTTAGTAAAAATTATCAATTTTTATTATTGTTATCACTAGTTAGCATCTTATAAGTTTAATCTCCTTCCCCAATTTTTTAAAATATAAAGCACGTTTTTCAAAGCATGGTTTTAAGAGCATCAAAATGTTTCTATATCTCTCACCACGTAGAATGCTCAAAATTCATAACTGTAAAAGTTATTATTTACTTCTAAATCAAAGATTACAAATATTTCATGTGTCTGAAATGGAAGGTGGAAACATGTTTTATTTTTGTATTTTTGCTTTTCTGAAGCTCCGTCCTAATTTCTTTACAAAGAATCAAATATTAATACTTTGCTTGCGGATCACATAAAATTACGTTTCTCATGAAAAACGAGCCCCGCCTACAGATTTTCATCTAAAATAATATTGTGTTGTTCGATAAATAATGTCGTTTTTTTAAACCTTCGCTTCTAAGATCCAAGGTTTCTTCGAACGTGGAATTTTTCAACTTACTGAAAGATGGCAAAAGGTCATCCAACAAAATGGTCACTATATCATTGATTAATGTTTGCTGTTAATATAAATAAATTCACTTTGAAAAACATGAAAAAAAAAAACATTTATCGAACAACCCAATACTTTATTTTAACCATAGCCTTAACACTTTCGCGACCGCATTATTTTGTCTTTCAGACAATAAGTTCCGCCAGTGGGCGTTTTTCTCACGAATTACAATATTTCAGAACAAAATTTTCCATATTCCCATTTATATTACAAATGGGTATACAATACAAAGGTATTCTTTCTAATCAAAGTATTTGTATTTATAATACATTTCGTTGTAAAAATTTGAATATTTGTTTTATACATAAGAAATAAATTACATACAATTTGAGAAAGGAACGCCCACTGTCGGAAGTACAGATTTTTAAATGATGTGAATCTACGTCAGCGGTCGCGAAAGTGTTAAAAATACGATTTTGTGTGTTCGTGTTTAATTCTGTTTATGCTGCTGGTGTATATAGATCCAGTGACATTTATAGAATTATTTACTAAGAATAAAATTTAAACAATTTAATTATGAATAAAGAGAATAATTTTAACACTTTCACGGCCGCACGTTTTTGTTTTTATGAGAGTAAGCTCCGCCTTTAGGCGTTATTCTTTTACATTACATTAATTTAAATGAATATATTCTGTATTCAAATTTATAATATAAATGAACATTCGTTACAATTATGCTCTTCCTGATCAAAGTATTTGTATCCTTAGTGCATTGATTGCACAAATGTGAATATTGGGCATATTGTCCAGAAATAATGTAACCTATGTAACTTAAAGAACCGCCCACAGGCGGAGTTAAAAATTTTCAAATGACGTGAATTCACGTCAGCGGTCGCGAAAAGTGTTAATAAATAATATAACGATTTAGAGGAACGTCAAAGGTTCTTGTTCAAGATTGGAACAACTTGTTCAAGATTGGAAATTACATTGAGGACAATGTGTTAAGAACTATGTATGCTAGTTTTAGAACATTAATTTATATTAGGGATATTGTATGAATCCGCGCTAGTAGTTAATACTGCTTTTGCGTAAAATTTCTAGTTCTAAAATACAAACCTGAAGTAATATTGTTCAAAATTTATAATTAAAATTTAATATTCTTTATTTTCTTCCAATTATTTATTTTAAATATTCAGCCTTTTCCAAGATCAAATATTCTTCATAAAAATAATATCTCCATTTTTCCTTTTACACTGAATATAGATGAAATTTCTTAAAGAAAGAGGTTCAAATTTGTAACAACTGAATTCATATGTAATTTTTATTATTATTATTATTATTTAACATTTGGCATACATAAACATAAATTTACCATCTTATAAATTTCGATGCTTGAACAAAATGCAGCAATATAGCAAGAGTTAAAAGTAAAGTAAACCAATGCACTAACAACTTAATTTAATGTTGTTGTTGTCGTGTGACAAGTGCAGAAATAAAAGTGTAAGGACAAGTTAAATGGGACCAAAGACATGAAGCACAGCCCTGGCCACATCTCTGACTTTTTCGGTATAAAGGGTGTCATGGCAGCAGTTGAGGTCGATGTTGAAGAGGGTCGAGGCAACAGAGATGCAATTGAAGAGATGCCTCGGATCCAGTTGAGTTCCTGGGCAGTGCCTGCATTCTGCGTAGGTTCTAGAGCCGTCGGGCATCATACCTCTCATGATCTTCATACCTCTCATGTGCCCCGTCCGTAATCTATTGATGGTAGTGGTGATTTTGCGGTCAAGATTAAGTTCCGGAAAGCACCATTTCTTCCGAAGTCCGCCGCAGAGCTGATGTTTTGCGACGGCATTTGCATCAAAGCAAGTGGTTTGCATGGGAGGGGGATTTATATTCCTAGCCTCCTTGGCGAGGGAGTCCGCTTGTTCATTCCCCTCGATGCTGACATGAGCGGGGACCCATTGGATGGTGCAGGTTTGTTCCCTGGCAACTATGGTGGACAGAAGCGCATTGATATCTTGGGCGAGTCTCGTTTTACCTCCTTTAATGGCCTCCAGAGCAGATTTGCAGTCAGAGAAAATGATGATGCCATTCGAGGGAACTGACTGTGTGAGGCAAAGGGCAAGGGCGGCTTTTATGGCGATCAGTTAACTAGTGAAGTTGGAGGCGATTTTACCGGCTGCGACCCGATATTTGAGAGATGTTTGATCTGGGAGGAGAAGGAAGATGCCAGAACCTCCCCTTTCGCATTCTGAGTTGGAAGAGCCGTCGGTGTAAGCGGTGACAAGGTCAGGTTTAGAAAACTTGGCTATAGTTTCCATGCCCTTCCTCTTAATGGTTTCTTGCGGTTCTTTTTTCGAACAAGGCTCCAGTAGGTCTAAATTGATCTTAACAGTAGACGGTGGTTTGACAGCAAAATATGGTTCATCAATAATGTCAAGGCATGAGTGGTTCAGACTGATGTAATTTCCGATATCTTTGTCGTATTGGAGCGTGGAGGATCTCTTTAACCTTTCTCTGTTGGTCCAGGCCCGAAAAGTAACATTTGAGATGTGTTCCACGCTGCTGCTCCTGATCTTATTGGTAAATTTAACAGTGGCCAGTTTTCGCTTGCTTTCAAGTAGTGTGAGACCGCATTCAATCTCAGCATTCAGGTTGTTAGTTGACGAAACTGCACCAATGATGATTTTTGAAGCTCTGTATTGGACAGTATCAAGCTTCTCTTTTGATGAGGAGGATGCTGGAGCCCATATAGGTGCTGCATATTCAAGAACAGGTCTGATGAGTGTAGTGTAGGTGTTGAGGAGAGTCTTCGGTTTAGAACCCCATGTTGAACCACATAATTTTCTGAGAATATTGAGCTTTTTTAATGCTCTGAGTGAGGTGGTTTCAATGTGCTTGGTGAATTTTAGCTCGGTGTCCAATGTGAGACCAAGATATTTGGGGTTAGAAATTTGATTGATGGTCGAGTTGAAGATTTTGATGCTAGGACGGAATGATTTCCTGTTTTTTCTGTTAGTAGTGAAGACGCAGAGATTAGATTTTTCTGGGTTAATCAAGAGCTTAAGGTTTATGGCCCAGGTTTCAACGTTCGGCAGGTTGGTGTTTAGGATAGCTTCTGAAGCAGACAAATCAGAATTTGTATTCCAGATGGCAATGTCATCTGCATAGCAGGCTATCTTGGCTTCTCCATTAATGTGTTCATGGATGGTATTCATGTAGAGGAGAAACAGCAAGGGACTTAGGACTGAGCCCTGGGGAACTCCTGCCCAAGTGCGGTGTGTCTTTGAGTAGTTTCCATTGACCTTCAGGACAAACTTTCTATGTCTGAGGAAGTCGTTAATCCAGAGCAGAGGATGTCCAGTTATGCCAGCACGGTGAATGATCTCAATGAGTTTCTGTCTCCAAACACGGTCGAAGGCCGCAGAGAGATCCAGAAAGACAGCAGTTGTCTTTTTGTGTGGCTTTGCCTGAAGGCCGTCGATGATAGACTGAACCAGATAGAAAAGTTGGTCAACGGTACTGTGCTGAGCTCGGTAAGCCGTTTGGTAGAAATGGAGCACTTTGTTTTCAATCGCACCATAATTATTGCACGAACCAAAGAACTTATACTATCGGAAAGAAGGTTTGCTTCCGTAGCGATAATGTAAACGCGTCTAATCACGTGATTTGAAAGAACAACCATACACCAAAAGCAACTTTACAGGGAAACGGCGCAGTGGAATGGCGTACGGTCGCTGTGTTTTATTTTCACTATCTTGCCTGCATTGAACAAAGAACTTATACTATCCTATAGCATAAGTTCTTTGCATTACTTTCCCAATGATTATAGCTCTTTGCCTTATTTATTGTACATTAAAAAGCCTTTTTCATTTTCTTTTTTTTTTTTTTTTTTTTTGTTGTTGTTGTTGTTGTTGGCTATATATATATTATGTATTATATTTCTATTTCTATTTAAAAATATTTTAAATAGATAGAATATTTAAGAAATGTATTATTATAGGTATATATTAGGAAATGTATTATAAATCATTATTTGTTTCAGACATTTACACACATATATATATATCAATATGTACTGATAAAATTATTCTTATTTAAGATTTTTAAGATTTTTTTTAATATCGTTTTTTAATAAAATATGTAAATTACAGATATTTAAAAAAATGTGTCAGGTAAATGAATATCATTATTAGAATTATTACTACTTGATAACACTTAATAAAATAATTATTATTTTTATTATAAATTATCAATAAAAAAATTGCTTCAGTATTTAAATGTATATTTTAAAGTTTTCAGGAATTAAATATTAATACATAAATGAATAGTTGCTGCTCTAAATTCTACGCAACGAAGCAAATAATGATCTTAAAAATAAATAATTAATTAAAGTATTAATTATAATTAATAATGGTTAAAAATGATTAATGATAAATACCGAATGAGGATGAAAAGTTGATGATGAAATGTAATTAATGATTAAAGCGTAAAAAATTCAAAATCCTGCACGACCGCTGAAGACAACAGAAGTCGACGAACAACGAACTTGTTTCAAATACGGCGTCCTGTGATCACATGTCACTATAAAGCATGCGCAGATACACGAATCTGTTTTCGAAATTCTTTGCATGCTCCTCGCTATCCGCTAGCTCAGACTATAAGTTAGTTTCTTGTACAGTCGGGGAAAAAAAAAACGCAGCACTTGATGGTATTTCGTTATTAATTGACGCAGAAAAATTTAATAGACACCATTCAACAGGAAATGAAATGCACTTTCTGAAAATGTCATCGAATTTTGAATTAGGGGTCATCTACATATTAAAATGAGTGCCAACTTCGATTTTTTTCAATAGCAACACACAATTTTGACTTCATATTCGAATTTCTGAGAGTCTGGCAGTGCGGAAAAGTATACTGTTTGTATACTTTATCTTTAGTATTCATAGAGTTATGATCAAAAATGTGTTAGGGGGCTATCTCTAAATATAGAAAAATAAAATTATGATCCTACAAGAACTAGGCAAAATTATACTGTTTCACACCGGAAATATTTCAAAGAAAAAAGAGTTATAAAAAGAAATAAAAATATTAACATCTTTGCAGTATCTTAATTATCATGAATTTAGTTTTTTGGATATGTATATACTTTAGTACTTCTTTAGATAATTAAATTTATTATTTAAATACATTAAATTATTTAAATACATTACACTTACGATTGGTCAGACAATACTTTTTATAAAAGTGCAATATTTTTCAATTAAAAAGTATCTATCATGGATATACTGATCACCAATAAAGCTTAAATTTTCTTTCGTACGTGTAACATAATATACAAACTGAAATAGTATAGCTATCTATATATATATATATATATATATATATATGCAACAACGCAGAAACTAAATATTTTCGGATAAATTATTGTAAGGTTTCATAAAGTAAATATTAAACAATTTTAATAGCACTTACCAGTTTTGGGTCAGTTGAACTCTTTGGAACTGTACGATTTGTTTTATAATTTCTATGAAAATATAATTTCTTAATTAACGCTTTCGCGACTGCTGACGCAGATTCACATCATTTGAAAATCTGTAACAATGTCAGTGGGCGTTTCTTTCGTAATTTGTGTGTGACTTATTTCTTAAGCATGTACCCAGTGTTCATATTTTTGCATTAAAATATACTATGGATAGAAATATATTAATTAGAAAGAATACAGTTATAATATATATCCATCTGTAAGATAATTGTAGTACAGAAAATTTGTTTTGAAATATTTTATTTTGAGAGTATTTCAAACAGTAAACCCCGCCTATTTAGTTAATTGTTTTCTTCTAGTGTTCGTTTAAAGGATTCTAAATTTATCACCAGTAATCGATGAAGTAAATACCACTTGTGTATATTTTTGTCAATGTAAAATAAGGGGTTTAACACGAATACTCAAAGTCACATTCAGTTTTCGTTTCTGTATTGTTTTGTTTTGAAGAACGATAAAAGGCGGGGCTTTAGAAAACAGGTATTCTTGATACTAACACAAATGTCTAAAAATCAACATTTTTTATTCATTTCTTTGCATTTGACGTTGTTGTTATATAATTTGACCCTTAAATAAAAAATAAAAATGTTTTGTTCAATTTTCTCCGTTATTTTTTAAGATTTGCTTCGTTATCTCATTCAAAATTTTTTAAGAGACGGCCCCCTAAACCACTCCAAAAGAAAGATTTATTTATATCTCGAAAACTAATAACTGGAATGAGCTGCAAATTTGCACACCCATATTTTTCAGCATTAGGATTCATTTTATGTAAAAATTAATATAGGTCATAATTCATAATTTTTATGAATATGAATTTATTAATATTTTTCAGAATTAAAAATATTTTTCAGAATCAAAATTAATGATAGATTATGTTTGGGTTTCTTCACTGTATCTCGTAAAAAAAGAACTATATCGATCAAGTTATTTTTTGTGAAGATATTAAAAAAAGTTTGAAATATGAATTTAACATTAGCACCTTCAAACTTTGAACGCTTATAACTCTGTGAAAAAATAAGCAAATTATACAACCAATATACTCTTTCGCATTGTCGCGATCCCAGGAATTCAAATATAAAATAAAAATGGGGCCTTACCATTGAAAAAATCAAAGCTGGTGCGCGTTTTAATATGTAGATGACCCCCAATTCAAAATTTTCGTTCATTTTCTGAATCTACTCTCAATTCCCCGTCGAATGATACCTATTACATTTTTGTGCATTGATTAGCAACGGACAGGGATGGAACACGGGCGCAGAATTCACACCGGAATCCGTTTAAGAAATTTCTCTACTTATAATATCGTTGATTTAAGAAGTAGAAAATTTTCTTACATTGAAAGTGGTATGAATTATGCGCCCGTGTTCCATCCCTGAACGGAGTTTCATCGAGTGCTGCGTTTTTTTTTTTCCCCGACTGTACATGCACACTATAAACTCCGCCAGGGGGCATTAGTTATGTTTTGTGCTGGCCTTCTTATCGTAGAAAAAATTCTTTGGCAAGAACTTTTGATTTTGAATTTAAACTTTAAACGTGTAAGGCAAAAATAAAATATTCACTCTTCTTTCTCCTGTGTTATTTTTAATGTCCTTAAAGGCAGCGAGCAATTGGTTGTTATAAATTTAAGGGACCTGTAGGTTGTAGTCGTAGATTGTATTTGATGTCGTATCGGGGATTTTCGCATTGTTCTGTTGTTCTGTATTAATACTAACTGTTTACAGAGTCCTTTTTTTTTTTCTTTTTGTTACAGAGTCCTTCTCTCTCTCTCTCTCTCTCTCTTGGACTATCTGCTCTTTTCTCAACTTATTTACCGATGTAGCATGATGTAAGAAAGGAAATTTTCTAGGACAAGGAACATAACTTTATATTTTCCTTTGCAAGAGGCGGAGCTACGTTGAAGAGTTTATGGTGCATGGAGTCGTACTCTCCGCCCTTTTTTCAGGACACTCTCAGGAATGAAACATTATTTTTCTTTATTGCTATCACAATTTTTATTTCTGCATGAAATTAGTGGTGGCAAACAGGGCCAAACTATCGCACGGGCAACAAAATTTCTGAGAGGCATAAAATTTTACTCATGGTTAAAATAGGTATATGATCTAAATCATCCTTTTTATTTATCTCTCTCTCTCAACTGTGTTTCACTTACATGAATAAAAGTTTAAAATAAAGTCTGTCATTAGGTTGACTGGGGGTACTTTTATTTCTCTTTAGATCCCAAAACAGAAGCAGATAATTTTTTTGACCAAATAACTCTTTTCGGTCTGTTTTTTAGTCAGCTTTAAATTATAGTACGTAATTTTCTTTTCTTTTCTTTTCTTTTCTTTTTTTTTTTTTTTTTTTTTTTTTTTTTTGGGGGGGGGGGAGCACAAAAATTTTAAAAGTTCCCTGGGCACAAAAAGTTGTTAGTTGGGCCCTGGTGGCAAAATAGGCGAAATTTTTTTTTAATAGATGGAAATTGAAAAATTTTAGGTGAAAAAAGGGCGGAGAATACGATCTCCTGGTTTACAGCTATGATATGTAAAAACTGTCAGGTCCTATTACATAAAAATCAAGCTTTTACATAATTTCACGCTCATAAGATATATTCAAAATGAAAATATGTAGCTTTATATCCCGTTTACAGAAATTTACTGGTTGACTTAAAAAAAACTGCGTCACGTAAACATGCCTGTTTCTAGTATTTTTTCCTTTTTTTTTTTTTTTGAATTTCCCTGAAACCGAAAAATACAAAACAAAGAGAAGTAATAAAATGCATACTTTTTTCTCCCCTTCCCTTTTTATGAAATTATCTGGTACGACGAGTTATAAATAGCAATCGTTTATATAATAATGATTTTCTGATATTAAATTATTTGTTAGTCAGAAAAATGGCAGCTGTTCTTTTATGAAATTACTTTCCCTCTAAATTTCCTAAAATCATTTTAAATTAATTCATGGTAACTGCAAAATTTAAATATTAATTTTCACAAATTAAGCTGCTTAAAAATGAAATAAATAAATATGAAAACATTACAAATCCTTAGGGAGGGTTCCTAAGAGCCGGTATTAACGAGACAAATCCGAAGAAAACCATGGAAAGCCATAAATGGTTAGGTCGATGAGTACAACCTGGTTTCGAACTTTGCCTTTCCCGCAGCGCAGACTATTTTCAAAAGCAGGAGAACTAAGCCAAAATTCATCTTTAAGAAACATTGAGACTGCACATTTATAGTTAAAGACAGAGATACTAAGCATTGATTGTAATTTTTAAGTCAGGGAGTAAATTGTACGCTACGAGGAAATTCTAAATAACTATTCTCAGTTCCATAATTTTTAACATAATTTACAATATTTTCAAGAAATGAAGGAATCTGTGATATTTCTTTCTTTGATTTATATTACTTCTTATGAAATATAAAAATTAATTACTTGAAATATTATGATCATATTATGAGCAGTTGCTGATAATTTAAACTTCAGTAATTGTTCAAGGGAGGGGGGGTGGAGGATGCTTAAAAAATATTCAAATTAAATATCCAAAAAAATTCTATATCTTATTCCCACCACTAATATCAAACGGCAAATTTATTTTTGTAAATTCAGATGACAAGAATTGTTGTAGCCCTGTTTTAGCACTATGTGCTTAACAGACAGACAGACAGACAATAATATGTCATTGAAAAGTTGAGTATGCGAACGCGTACTCGCAAACTAAATTGTTTGCAGTAACAGTGTGGGACTAGCGTCTGTGGATGCAATGTGGTACTATGGAGCCGAACCAATCAGAATTCAACTTACACTGAAAGTTTATAACACCATTGTTGATTGGTTATCAGTTCTTATAGCAACCTGTTAGCGAATTGGCGATAAAATGAGTAGCTTGCTTTTGCAAAATCTTTTTGACATTCATTGTCATTCTGTGGATCTCGCCAGCGATTTGTTTACAGTTTACATCGTGGAATATTTACGTTACACATTCCTCTTGACATCTCTTTTGCGCACTTTGCAAAAAAAATAAATAAATAAATAAGAAAAAAAAAAAAAGTTGAATTCATTTATCTTTATTAGAAGTATAATTATTTACTTTTCTTGCAATATTTTGGTATCATTTTAGACTAACTTAGAAAATATAATTAGTTTTGCATATTTTAAATAATAATCATATTTTTATCATTAAAATGTGTTGAATACTAATCAATTACATCCGCATTTAATATAAAATACTAATGTGAGCCGGCCAGGTGGTTCGGTCGGTAGGGAGCTGCCTTCCGAATCTATTGGTCCCAGGTTCGAATCCTGGTGCGGGCATGGATGTTTGTGTTGTCTTATGTCTGCAAAATATTGTGTACTTGTTACTGTGTATTAAATAAAAACCTTGTGGTGTGGATATTTCGAGATATAAGCGGCCTTCGAGGCAAGCAAAAAATCTCAGTACTCATCAAACCAAACCAAACCAATACTAATGTGATTTTAGATTGTTGTTCTTTCATGATTGAATTGAGTGCTTTTAAACTTTTGTGTTTAAATATGTAACTTTATTTAGTCCTTTAACAAGTCTGTCTCTAAAGATGTTAAAGTTATTATTATTATCTTAACGCTATTTTTTTTTTTTTTTTTAAACTTCTTTTTGATGATGAAAATGAAAGTACTTAATATTTAAAATTATTGAGCGAAGAAAAAAAATATAATCTGCACATTACAGTAGGCTACTCAATAAATTGTAAAATGTTACTTTGACTCATTGTTTTTTACTTTTTAACATTTTTAGTTAGAATTCTCAGTTCGATTTTAAAAGACAAAAGCACATTTGTAGCGATAAATATTTTCCTTTGTAAAAATCCTTAAAACCTGCGGAAAAATGTTTACAAGGTTTTTTATGTAGCCATTGTGAAAATAACTTATTTATCTAGTCTAAAAGTAGAATGTATGCACTTAGAATTATTTTGTAAATGACCATATAAAAACATTTAACATTGCATATAAATTGTAAAATTCAGAAAAATATTTTAAAAGTAAGCTTTAAATATTTACTTATTCTTTCTAAGATTTTATATTTTCTTTTTTGCTTTCTGTTAATGAACACAAGATCATGGTAAATACCTACATATATCATTTTGTCATGTGTTTTTAAACTTAAACAGTACATGGTAAGAAATTAAGTACTTAAAGTATTATTATACTATGGCATGTCTGTTATTTTTAGGGATGAAACGGATAGAAATTTTGCCGGATATCAGATATCCGGAGCTCTTTTGCCTGTCGGATACGGATATCCGGCATTAGTTTTGTTTTTTGTATGTTTCTTTTCTTTTTCATTATTTTAAAACAATAAAATATAACCCACCTTTTAAAAACATTTTAAATATAATTTATTTAAATATATTTATTTAATATTTTATTTATTTGTGCAATATTGCCATGGAGAATAAAACTTTAAGCGTAACATACTTATTCCTACACTTGCAATTTGTGGTGAAAAGCATTGTCACAAAGAAATAGGTTTTGTTCAGAATTATAAAACTAAAATTTATTATTTACATATTTTTTGCAATATTAATATTAAAAAAAAATGAAACAAAATACAGTAACCGCCGCTTAATAAAAATCACTGGTTAATAAAATCAGCCGCTTAATCTGATCAAATTGCCAGGATTGGAATAAAATCAATGCAAACCATCTTTGAAACTGCCTCTCAATAAAATCAGTATTGCCGGTTAATAAACTGAAAAATTCTCATCAGAAGCAAAATACCATTTATGCATGCTGAGTAAATTCTTATTTACACTCCGATTTTTTATTTTTTAAATAAAAAATAAATTAAATACAGAAATCCCTCTGTTATCTCTCTTTGTCGAAAATTTACAACATTAAATTTTACATTTATAGCAATTAAAACACGCCCCATCACATTGACTTAGGAACAATTTCAAGGAATATATTCTTCAAGGTGTAATAAGTTAATTTGTAATAAGTTACAAATTTGATTTAATTCGCCAGTGATTATTTTATTTTTAATTATTTAAAGACAATTTCTAATTCTTATTTTGAAATAAGTAAGATGTTTAAACGAAAATATTTTAAAGAAAGGCGTGAACTTTTAGCAAAGTAATGATGATTTTCCTCAAAGGGAAGCGCATCGTAGCTTGGGATGTGTTTAATTCTTTTAATTTGAAGAAACACTTCAATAATTATCTGTTAAAAATTAATTAGCATTGTTTATTAATTTCATTATTTGGTATCTTTTAAAATTTCTTTTCAAATTCAGGGAAGTAACACCTTTTTATTGTGTACAGGAACGTTAGCCGGATATAAAAATCAGCCGCTTAATAAAATCACTTTTGCTCAGAACGAATGTGATTTTAATAAGTGGCGGGTACTGTATTTTACTAATGAAATCATAGTTACAGGGTTATTTTCATAGGAAAACTAATATATTGTGGCCATCATAAATCTTTTTTCTATATTATTCTGTACTAGCAGGCTTTGCCCGCTTTGCTGGTCATTATATTGAAATGAAGTCTCAAAATACCATATCATTGATGATGATAATAATAATAATAAAATCATTGAAATCAGTCAAAATCTAAGTTAAAATTCTCGATACCTTCGATAGCGGTTTTCCCACTCGCCACACTTAACAAAATAATGCATGTTGCATACACATACCTAACCCACATATTAAAAAATCGGGATTCTAAGATTATTTGAAGCAAAGTTATGTTTTAAAACGTGTTTTTTAACCCCCCCCCCCTGCCCTCTCTTAAAGGAAAGGAGGGGGAGATTTTGCAAAATATCCTTATATTATGAGTTAGATACATATAACATACCCACACATGGAAAATCCCTCCTTCATAAGATAATTTACTGCAGAGTTACACATGAATACATGTCCCCCCCCACCCCTTAAGGGGAGGTGGGGTGGAGTTTCACAAAATCACTTTGTAGTGTGTGTTGAATACGCATAAGCAGTCCACGCATCAAAAATTGCCATTCTTAGATAGTTTGGAACAGAGTTACGCATGGAAACATGTTTTTAATCCCCCTCTAACCCTCAAGGGGGTGATAGCACGGAATTCCAAATAATCCCTTTGTAGTTTGTTTGTGTTGAGTACACATAACCAATCAACCTATAAAAAAATTGCTTTTCTGAGATAATTTGGAGCAGAGTTACTCTTTAAAATGTGTTTTTGCCCCCCTCCCCCCCCCCCGCCTTTAAAGGGGGAAAAGGAAAATTTCACAAAATCGACTTATAGTGCGTGTTGGGAGTGCATAACCAACCCGCAAGTAAAAAATCGTCTAAGATAGTTTGGAGCAGAGTTACGCATGAAAACATGATTTTGCCCCACCCCCAAGGGGGATAAGGTGGAATTTTACAAAATCCCTTAGTAGTGTGTGTCTTGAGTACGCATAACCAATCAACATATCAAGAAATCGCTATTCTGAGATAATTTGGAGCAGAGTTACTCTTAAAAGCGTTTTTTGCCCCCCTCCCCGCCTTTGAAGGAGGGGAGGGGAAATTTTTGTAAGATCCCTTTATAATGTGTGTTGGGAATGCATAAACAACTCATATGTAAAATATAAGCTTACTGAGATAATTTGAAGAAAAGTTATGCTTGGAAACATGCTTTTTGCAACACCACACCCCTAAGAGGGGAATAGGACGGAATTTTACAAAATCTCTTTTTAGTATGTGTCTTGAGTACGCATAACCAATTGACATATCAAAAAATCGCTATCCTGAGATAATTTGGACCACAGTTACTCCTATAAGCGTGTTTTTGCCTTCCTCCGCCCTTAAAGGACGGGGGGTGAAATTTTGTGAAATCCCTTTACTGTGCGTGTCAGGAAAGCATAAACAACCCACATATACAAATTAATCTTGCTGAGATAATTTGAAGCAAAGTTATACTTGGAAACGGGTTTATATTGCCCCCCACCCCACCCCCAAGGGGAAAAGGAGGAACTTTCGCAAAACCCCATTGCAATAGGTGTAACCCCCTCCCCCCCCCCCAAAAAAAAAAAAAATTACAAAATACCAAACATGAGGTTTTGGAAATATTCTGAAAAAGACTCTTGGCGATTTTCTATATCTTTGTGCTGTTATTGGTACAGTTTTCCTCAAAAACCCGTATTTTGCTATTTCTTTTTTTTGCACTCAAGTCTAGTCTAGTCTCTCTCTGCAATTTCTTCACCGTGAAGCAATTTGGAGCCAAATTATGCTTATAAGGGGTTTTTTGCCTTCTGTCCCCCCCCCAGGGGGCAGCGGGGATATTTCGCAAAATCCCGCCATAATGGGCATCAGTGTCCTAAAACCAACATGCTCACCAAAATTTGCAAGTCTATCTCCCATAGAATCGCCACGGCTGTGTTGAGTCAGTGAATCAGTGATTTTACTCTTTTATTCCACACCCAACCCCCAAAGGGGTAAAAGGGGGGGGGGTCTTTCACAAAATCCCGTTACAATGGGTGTTGGACACACATAAATAAGCCACACACTAAAATTTGTGACCTCAGCTCTTAGATTTCCACGGATAAATTTAGCGCTAAAAGGAGGGATCAAATTTGCCCCCTCGTAACTCCCCTCGAAAATCGGAAAAAATCAAAAATGAATTTTTGCAAATACCTTCAAGAAGACGCTTGGCTTTTTTTTTTAATCTGAGCTATTATTGCTAGAATTTTACTCGAAAATCCATGCATTGCTAATTTTGCCTCCGAAAATTCTTTTTACCCCCTCTCCCCCCTTAAAATCCAAAATCGCAGAAAATGATTCTTTTGTACTTAAGTCTAGTCTCCCCATCTGCAATTTTTTCACAATGAAGTAATTTGGAGCCGAATTATGCTTATAAAGGTGTTTTTTACTTTCTGCCCCCCCCCCGAAAATCTCACTTTTACCCCTTACCCCCCCTTAAAAATCCAAAATCGCAGAAAATAATTTTTTTGTATTCAAGTCTAGTCTCCCCATCTGCAATTTCTTCACCGTGAAGTAATTTGGAGCCGAGTTATGCTTATAAAGGTGGTTTTTGCCTTCTGCCCCCCGGGGGGTATTTCGCAAAATCCCGTCTTAGTGAGCGCCACGGTCCTAAAATCAACCTGCTCACCAAAAATTGTGACTATCTCCCATAGGATCGCCACAGCCGTGTTGAGTCAGTGAGTGAGTCAGTGAGTGAATCAGTGAGTTTACTCTTTTATATATATAGATAACAGCATCACTTACAGTTTATACAAAAATTTGCCCATAGCTTCTCACAATAAATATTTTACGTATGGAGTTTGGTGCAATTTTAATCAACAGATGCTGAGATATAGGCTTATGAAACATCATCGGGTAAACTGCAGTGCTGTAATGCTACCTGTTAGCTGATATACACTCAAAATAAAATCACGATAGTGCTTCATAATGGCCGACTCTCTCACATACCAAATTTTGTGCAATTATACATGATACAATATGATATGCGATACAGCTTTCACGTATTGGGGGAAATTTAAGTATAGCAGTGCTACCTATCGGCCAACATGCACCAAAATTGAATCAGCATAACTTCTCATAATACCCTTCCAACATAAAGTTTCGTGTAATTATGCGCATTAGAGCACAAGTTATAGCCTTCCCTAAAATTGCAGAAAGTACTGTATAACAACACCACCTGTTGAGTTGGCACCAAAACTTGATAGACACTAATATATGCCAAGGTGCATGTACATATAGATTTACATGAAATTCTGTGCAGTAGTTCCTGAGATATAGCCTTCTTATAGGTTGCAGAAATCGCAGTGCGCCAGAACCTGTTGGTGAAATTGCATATAAATTTATATGTAATTTAATTTTTTATTTTAATTCCAGAACTACTGCGTAGTTGTGGAGATATAGTTAAACAGAATTTTTCTCTCACACACACAAACAGACATTTTTAAAAAGTGATCAAAACAGGTTCTGGACCTCTTAAAATGTGTAAATGCATCGAAAACCAGAAGTTGAAAATTTTAATGAATCCAATACTTTCTTTTGAGACATTCATAAGAAAACATAAAAGAAAGAAGAAAAAGAAAACAAAGCTTCAAACTAGTGTGTTATGGCCATCACAAAACTTTCTTCTATATCACTATATATAACTGCTACATTCTGTTTAACATGCACGGAAGAAATTTAATCATAGCTTCTCTCAATACAGAGTTTAGATATGGAGTTTAGTGCAATTTTAATCAAAAGGTTGAGATGTAGCCATGCGGAGAATCACAGAAGGTGAGGAAAAGCGCCACCTGTAGGTCAATATACACCCAAATTAAGCCAGCTTTCATTCTCATATTATTTATCTTGCATATCAAGTTAAGTGCAGTTAAATGTTATAGATATTGAGATTTAGTCTTCCTATAGACAGAGTAAATTGCAGCATAATATTGTCATCTATCGCCCAATATGCACCAAAATTGAATCAACATGATGTTTTATAAAAATGGCCCTCTCACATACAAAATTTTGTGTAATTATACACAAATAAATCTCAATGAACTTCCCTATTCACAGGAAAAATTGAAGTATAGCAGCATCACCTATTGGCCGATGTGCACAGAAATTAAACATGTTTCATGATAGCCCTATGGCATACTTAGTTTTTTTTTTTTTTTTTTTTTTATTACACACAATAGAAGCTGAGATAGTCTTCAATTAAATGAGAGAAATCACAGTATAGCAGTGCCACCTGTTGAGTGACTTGCATCAAAAACTGATGTGCACTTTTTTTTCCCTGTGTATAAATTTATATGAAATTCTGTGCATTAGTTCTTGAACTAGAGCTGCTACATCAAATTTTTACCAGCCAGACATTTTCTAAAAATGGTCAAATTGAGTTCTAATCCCCTCAAAATGTGTAAATACACTGAAAATTGCAAGTAAAAATGTTTTACACATCCATTATGTCCTATTTAATATAGAAGAAAGTAATAATTCAAAACAAATTTATATATTTTTTTCTTTGTATACATTTTATATTCTGTACAGATAAGAAAGAAATTCTTAGATTATTTATTAAAATTTTGTAAATTTCAAACCATAACTTTTCAACATAAGGCATCGAGGGGGGGGGGGTTAGACCACCCCTTCCAAAAATGCAGTCTTTGTCATACTAATACCCAACCAATGCCAAATTTAAAAATTCATAAATATAGGACTGTAACTTTTCGTGATAGACACCATGGGGGGGGGGAGGACCCTCACCCTTCCAACAGTGCTTTCTTTGTCGTACCAATACCTAACCACAGTGGCGGATCTAGAACTTAACTTTATTTTATTTATTTTTTTTTTTTTTTGGGGGGGGGGGGGGCTAAGATTTTTCAAAGTGTTATTCCAGATCAAAGAAAAGTTTACTATTGTAATAGTCAGTTGTGAATGTTAGTACTTTTGCCCCCCCCCCCCCCTTCTTTAAATCCGCCACTGTAAACATCCCCAAATTAAAATTTCGTTAAGTTTGGACCATAAGTTTTCGAGATAAGACACCGTGTGCGTACGTGTTTGTGCGTGTGTGGGGGGGGGGGGGGGAGAGACTCTCCCTCCTTTTAACAGTGCAGTGTTTATCATCCCAACCAACCCCAAATTTACAAATTTTTAAAATTCTGACCATATTTTTTTCGAGATCAGGCACCATGGGGGAGGTACGGCCCTTCCTCCTTTTAACAGTATGTATTCTTTGTCATACTAACACCCAACCCACCCGAAATTTAAAATTTCGAACCATAACCTTTCGACACAAGGCATCAAGGGGGGTGGGGTCAGACCACCCCTTCCAACAGTGCAGTCTTTGTCATACTAACACCGAACCAATGCCAAATTTAAGATTTCGTAAAGATTGGGTTACATTAGGTGTTATTAACTTTCAGTCAGAGCATAATTAAAACATAAGCTTAACAGTTATTGTTTGTTTTACACTCAACAGATAATTTTCTTTAAAGTTTAAGAACAATATCAATAAAAGATTATAAAGAACATAATTAGGCCTTTGACGGTTGATTTTCAACCTGACACCTGGAGTCTCATTCATAGCTTTATTGTGTAGGGGTTTAGTTGTTTTCCCAGGTGCCGGCCCCTTCCCTACACTAGGCTATGAATTCTTCGACCATAATAAAATGGATAGGTTATTCATCTTTTATAGATTATTGACTTTAAAAATGAGGTCTTTTATCGTGTAAACAAAATATATGATAATGATATTCTTACATGTACAGTAACTTGTCATAAATCCTTATTAAAAGGTTTAAGTTATAATAGCTGATAGTATTACAAAAAACTTAAAAAAAAAAAAAAAAAAAGTTTACAAAAAACTATCTTTATAAATAAATAAAAATATGTTTTTGCCTAATAAAATCAAATAAAATCTCATGAAATTCTCTTTAAAATGAGGGTCAGAAACTTTTTTATCTCATAAAACATAAGAATGTGTTTATTTAAGCTTTAAAAAATTCTGATTTTTCAAAAAATCAAATGAAATAAAACATTTTTAAGAGTATTTTATCATTTATTTCAAAAGAAAGAATAATTATCAAATGTTTAATTGAAATCTGAAGCTGATTGGTTAAAAAATTTAAAAAAAAAAAGTTGATTTTACAAATATATAACTTTTTAAAGCATGTGTGGCACAAAATAGTCTACCATTAGCCTTTAACTAATTCAATACATATTATAAATTATATTATTAACAGGACTTTGCACAGTACTTTAACTTTTTAATGCATAATTTGCTGCAAATTAACATTTATAGATATTGCATTAAAAATTAAATAAATAAAATACAAGTGGTAGATGATAAATTTGTCATTAAGCTTACTTTTATTTGTTCATACACTGTATTTTAATATAACAATGAGAATTCATAATCTAAACCTAGGTTTTTTTTTTTTTTTTTTTTTTTTTTTAATTATTATTATTTATTAATTTAACAGCATCCAGCTTCAACTATGCTACGCAGATATGTAAAATTAATATTTACAAGAAGATTGTTAAAGACATTTGACAAAATTGTTACATTATTATTGTTTTTGAATTTTTCAAAATAAAAAAAGCCTTAATAAAATCAATTATAAAACTGATCTTTTTTTTTTTTTAATTAACAAAGGATATATACAAAATTAAACAGTTAAATATTTAGAATTAAACATGTACAAGTAACAAGCAACATATTATTATTATTAAACGTTTTACAATATCTAGTATGTTTTAAATTTACCTTTTTCTTACTCAAAAGTAAAAATTAAACATAAAATTTAATTTATCAGGAGATAGCATATTTACTAATGTTATAACGTTCAAATAAAAATTATTCCTTTTTTTACTGTTTACCAAACATTAATATATAAATATACAATAGATAGCTTAATATTGGATCGAACTATCTTACAAAAAAAAAAAAAAGGCACAGATTACAATAGAGAAAATGATAATGATACTAAGAAAGGACAAAATCGCTTAATGTGGTCGTAAACATAAACATAGAAGAAATATATCGCCAACGCCAAGGTGCGCCAAGAAGCCCATTTTCGCTAACATGATGGTAATCATTTGTCTTAACCAATCAAAGATGCTGTCATAAAAGAATATAGAGAAGAAATGCAAGAAAGATTTTGATTGGTTCGGCTCCATAGTACCACATTGCATCCACAGACGCTAGTCAGTGTGGGCAGTGAAGCCCTCTTCACTTGCTGTCGCCGAAAGCCCGATCCGATGTTATTTTGTTCATATTTTTAAATTCTGTTTTCACATTCAGAAAATTCCCAACTGTTAAATTGACGAACCTTTTATAAAAACGTACTTTTTTAAATTTTTACTATGTTATTTTAAAATATCGAAATGAAAAATTTCACATATTGAAAATTCGTATTTTGCAGCTTCAAAATAAAATATTAAAAATTAAACCGGATATTCAAGCAACTTTTTTTTTTTTTTTTTTTTTTTTTTTATGATAATTACAACCCTCTTTTCTCTTCCAAATAAGCTGGGACAAATATTGGCTGAAAAGTTGCCTGTTCAAAAAATTGTCCTGTCTGATAGCAGCTTATAAGAGCGATTGGCGTACACAGATTGCCAACTTTTATAATTTATTCCGGAGCATTTTTTGTCCCGCCTTCATTTCGCACCACTTTATTTAAAGAATAACTTTCTTCAGTATATAACTACAGAAAAATAAGAAAAAAAAAGTTGTATTAAAAGAAGGCAGACTTATAATGCTCCTGAATATGTTAAACTTGGCAACTGTGACATGTTTTTAAAGCTAAAGTACGCAATTTTAAATTTGAGTAGAGCAGTAACGACCAATTTAACGACTTCCAT
Source organism: Salticus scenicus (assembly GCA_963930645.1). NCBI lineage: Eukaryota > Metazoa > Arthropoda > Arachnida > Araneae > Salticidae > Salticus > Salticus scenicus. The sequence continues at coordinate 187,708,365 of OZ005655.1, read as the reverse complement.
TCATGCATACGCATTGTAGTAAGTAGTTTTACCAGCAACAGAGTTGCCAGTTTTTTTAATTTATTCCAGAGGATTGTTAGTCCCGCCCTTTTTTACATACCTGTCAACCATCTCATTAATAAACGGAAGATTTTTAGTACTCGCCTTTTTTTTTTTCACACCAGGCTTTTTTCAGAGTAATTTTATACTTATTTAATCGTAACTACATTTGGAGAGAATTCCTCTAAAAATAAAGTGGTGAGGAAAAAGGGGCTTGTACTAAAAATCTTCCGATTCATAATTAGGATATTGGTAGGTATGTTTTTATACCACTTTTTTTAAATGTAATTTTTTTCTTACTTTATGATAGTTATAAAGAGTTGCCATGTTCCTTAATTTATTCTGGAGCAATTTTAGCCCCGCTTTTTTTATACCACTTTTTCTTATAAGAGGTTTTTCTTTTCTTATTTTTTCGCAGTGATGTATAAAAGAAAAATATTCTATAAATTAAGTGGTGTTTTGATAAAAGCGTGGCTAAAAGTGCTTTTTAATAAATTAAAAAACTTTGCAAATCTGGTTATATACTGCAGAGTTGCCAAGTTCATTGATTTGTTCCGGAGCATTTTTAGCTCTGCCTTTGTTTCATATCACTTTTTTTTTTTTTTTTTATAAGAATGTTTTTTCCTTATTTTATCGTAGGTATATATTATCACACCTGCCACCTTACTAATTAATATTCGGAAGATTTTCAGTGCCCGCCCTTTTTCTTTTCTACAACAGTCTTTTTTTAGAGTACTTTTCTTTTCATTTAACCCTTTGCCGGCCCAATTAGATTTCACACCTCTGGTCAGAATTGGAATTTTTTATTCAATATCCACACAAAATTTTAACTGTAACGATTCGCTAATCACTTCGAATGTTATTCTTATGCGTCCATTGTGTATATAATATATCACTGTTCAAAATAATTGGTGGTAGTTGAATGACAGAGCCCCTAAAATTGCCAACAATGTTTAAAGCGTCAGTTCCGGCAAGGGGTTAATCGTAATTATATTTGAAGAAACTTTTTTTCTAAAAATTAAGTGATGAGGAGAAAAAGGGGTGGGCTCTAAAAGTCTTCTGGAATATTAATTAGTCAGTATGGGTATTGGTACTGGTATTAGAATTAAAGCCGATTGAGTTCACTAAGGTATTAGGTCTGAGGCAGAGTACCCTCCGTGAGGAAGTTTCTTTCTAAAAGGTCCTAGCTGGTATTTTCACAAGCTTCGAAAAACAACACGGAAAACTCTAAAAGGCTAGGCCGATGAATGTGACCTAGGATCGAACCCGGCACTTCATGTCCACTAGCTTCGAAGACAGAGCCTCTCGGCCGCTGGTGAACAAGTATTAATTAGGATGTTTTCAGGTATAAACCCTAAACAAATCAAGTGCCTATGACTTTTAATGCATTCAGTTAAAACACTTTCTTGTTACAAATTCAATGTTAACTTATTTATCGCTTCTTTTCGTATTGTCCGCCATCTTGAAAGCTGACGTTACGCTGTCTGTACCAGCCCAGGTAGCACATAACGTTGTTATTGCGTTGAAAATAAGTCTGAACAGTGAAAAATTAGTTACAACAACGTTGAAACAACGTTATGTGCTACTGGGGAGGTGGCACTGTCTACCGCTTCAACTGTTGCTATGTTTCCGAGCTATGCGACAGGCATCTAGTTAAGGAGGCTATGTTACTGCCTATCAACTTTTGGTGCCGGTCGCTCAACTGGTAGTGATGCTTTACAGCGTTTTTTGCAATTTAAGAGAAGGCTATATTTCAGGTTTTTATTGCGTATAATGGAACAAAACTTGATATATGAGAAGGCCAATATGAGACATGCTGCTGCAATTTGGGTGAATATAGTCCGCTGCTATATTGCAATTTTTCGAGAACGGGAAAGCTATATCTCATATTCTATTATACAATCGGCAGCAAAATTACTGAAGCGCTAGTAATAATTCATACATAAAAGATTTACACCTAATACTGTTTTGTTAAGTAAATATTTGTTGAGTCATGATCTTAGTTTTATGTTGTTTATAAAAAATTAGCGATCAAACTAAAAAAAAGTACATGAAAAATGTGGATGTGTGCTTCAATAATTTTTCTGCCGGTAGTATATAATTGCACAAAACGTGGTATATTAGAAAGCCAACCATTATGAAACACTCTGCTGATTTAATTTGGGTGTATATAGACCAACAGGTGGCGCTACTGAACTTAATTTATCTCGTGAATAGGAAAGCTCAACTTTTATGGCACATTACAGCACGAAACTTAATATATGAGATCCACCATTATGAAAACGAATGCTGACTTAATTTAAGTGTATATCAGTCGACAGATAGCGCTGCTATTGTGATTTTTCACGTGGCTATGGCTTTAGGGAAAGGCATTACATGTTAACATTTGTATCATCTAAAAGTAAATATCTGTATATAATCTGACAGAAAAGTTTTTCATTTACTTTTATGTGATTCTTTTTGTTTTCCAAGCAACTTTTCGGTGTGTATTATACAAATAAACTTATTTCGGTAAAATTAACGCAATACAGACGAGAGATTGTAAAAGAATTCCAAAAGAAAATAAGGCCCGCCTTCTGTATCTCTGAAAGAATATTTAAAAACAAAGGATTTTGCATGTTTCGTATTTGACTCTATATGTGACGCTGATTTACATAAACGCCAATGGCATTTACCGCAGCGATTGCTGAAGACAAAATTTAAATGATTTGTTAACGAATATGTAAGATCGTTTTGTTTTATAATGTGAAGAAAGGCTTAAAGGCGGAGCTTACTTTTCAAAATAAGAATATATCCGACTTGGATACGCATACCTGCCATGCCAAATAATACTCCGAAAGATTTTTAGAGAACGCCCCTTTTTCCACACCACTTTATTTTTAGAGAAATTTTCTTCAAATGTAATTACGATTAAATAAGAACAAAAGTACTCTAAAAAAACACTGGTGTGAGACAAAAAAGGCTGGTACTGACAATCCTCCGGATATTAATTAGTAAGTTGGCAGATATGGAATATGTTAAGTAGACATACAAACTATTCTAATTTATTCCGTAATAGCGTTAGATCCCCGCCTTTTTTTCACACCAGTAAATTTGTAGAGTAAAATTCCGCAATATGTACTCACGATTAAATAAAAAGAATATTACTCTATAAATATACTGGTGTGGAAAAGGGGCGAAGCCGAACACTATACCGGAATAAATTAGAATAATTGGCAGGTCTAATGTTAAGTCTTCTTTAGATATTAAATAACTTTTACCAGTTTTTCCTCGCTATTTTTTTAACCTTCATCTTCATATTTTTTATGAAATGTACATAGTTTTCATTTCAAAGAGGCATAACACAAAATACCTAAAGTTAGTCAATTTTGTGCTGACATCGGAGGAAATGTGTTTACTTTTTTTTCCCCATTAAAAAAAAAAAAAAAAAAAAAAAAAAAAAAAAAATCGATAACTTTTGTTTTAAATTATTATAGATATGGCTCAATCATTCGTTTTAATTCATATCTAATTTCACGATCATTTGTTAAAAATAACTCTCATTATGTACATTTACACGAAATTTTGCCCTATACTGCCATCTTAAAAAATATGAAAAAAATTGGATGACAGCGACACCTTTTGAGCGATTGATCCCAAAATGTAATCAGATATTGATCAAAATGTAATCGATTAGATAAAGTACAACTAAATACGAAGTTTGGTTAAATTTCTTTTATTAATTCGTGAGATACAGCTGTGATGTCAATTATCACATATTCTAAAAATATATAATCGTATAAAAACCATTTTTTTTTTTTTTTTAATATTTTTAGGACCTCTAAATTATAACTTAATATATAATGTGTTCTTTAAATTTTTATATCCATTCTCTTCCCACATAAATACCTTTTTCTAACTGCAACACTCCCAAGTCCGATCATACACAGGAATGTTTGCGTTCCGAGTTTTTTATTTTATTTTCCACCAGTAATTACGAATTATAATTTTGGTTTTAGTTAATTGCATGAAGTTACATTATTAGAGGAGAGGCAACGGTAATGGAGGTAAACATTTAATAAAAATTTAAGTAAAAAAATCATTTTTTTAAGATTAGAAGCTTTTTAGTTATAAATAAAGCTTTTTAAAAATCCAATAAAAAATTCTTAGGATGCTGTGTAGACAACTAAAGATTTTCTTTTAGATAGTGACATTCTTTTTTTAATTATCTGAAAAAAAAAATAGCACGTCGGCCTTCGAGGATCGAACCCACGACCAACGCGTTATCAGCATGACATTCTAACCAAAAGTCAAAGAAGAGTAAAAAAAAAAGTCATAGAACATGCTAAAAAAATCTAAGTAATGCAAAAAAATATTGTTCTTGAATGCTTTTCGAAATACTTTGAATATTTAAGAATTTTTATCTCGTGTAAAAGTGAAATATCTACATTCTTCTTTAAAAATTTCCTATTGCTGGAACTTTTATTTTTTTAAATATGTCTCTGCAAGAATAAAATTTTATTTTATGCTTTTTAAGGCTCCACAACAAAAAGTTTCCAGCTTTTTTTTTTTTTTTTTTTTTTTTTTTTTTTTTTGTTGTTGTTGTTGTTGTTGTTGTTCTTTTTAGTTACTAAAAAAAAAAAAAAAAAAAAAAAAACTCTTAAAAAACTAACCAAAATTTCTTAGGATACTGTGAAAGGTTCTGTTTTTAACAAATGACATCTTTTTTATTAATTATCTACCAAAAACGTAACACGTCGGCCTTTGAAAACCGATCCCACCCACCACCATCGCGTTATCAATGTGACGCATTAACCAACTGAGCCATTGAACGATGTAAAAATTCCTTGCATTTACTTTAAAGTGGAAGCGCTTTGTTTTTTTAGCATGACACGAAGACAAAATCCAATTTCAAAAATAAGAAGTTTCTAAAAAAATATTCCTCATCGTATTTTTTACTTAAAACTTTTTATTTGGTGCTTTTTTTTACTATCAATATATTTTGTGATTTTTAATATCTAAAAAAAAAAAAAAAAAGTTTCTTAAAAAAACTCCTCAAAAAATTTTTAGGATACTGTGTAAGCAACGAAAAATTTTCTTGCATCAATTGGCACATTTTCGACTAATTATTTGCAAAAATTAACACGCTGGAGCTACCGGGGACCGAACTCTCGACCACCACGTTAATAACGTGAGGCTTTAACCAAATGAACCAAGGAGCGACAAACAGAATGGTTTATATTTACAGTCGGTAACAAAAGTGTCCGAACACTAGCAAAAATTCCTATGTAAAAAAATTACACTTCATACGGTTTTGTTAAATAAATCCTTATCGAATCATGTTCTTACACTGGCTAAGAACAGGATTCAACAAGGATTTATTTAACAAAACCGCATGAATTGTACTTTTTTTTACATAGGAATTTTTGCTAGTGTTCGGACGCTTTTGTTACCGACTGTACTTTAAAATGAAGGCGCCTTGTTTACTAGCATGACTGACGAGAAGACACGATGACAAAGTCAATTTCATAATATAATAATAATAATAAAACGCTTCTAATAATAATTAAAAACGGACCTAAAGAAAAAGTGGTCGATAGGGGGCGCTCCGAACACTCTTGACTCATTGTTTACATGATAACTATACGAGAAATTTAAGAATTTGGTTGAAATTAATTAAATTAATAAATTAATTTCAATTAATTTTCTGTAATAACGTGTTTTTTAAAAGTGTCTCTAAATGAGATATATTCTTTCTGAAATTAATTTATTTAAATTGCGCACAAAGTGATAATGGCGAGGAATTTCTTTGCTTATGGATGTAATAGTGGCTGTCGATCAACTATTACAAAAAAAATAAAGCTTTTTAGGGAAGAAAAATCCAAGTTTATTTTCTGCTCCTAAGATTAGTTATTCCTATTTAATTTAGAGCTTTATTACCACGGAGTAATATTAATAGGAGTTGAAGGTCCAATGGGAGAAATCTACGAAACTGTGATGTAAATTTTTGGTAAATATTGAGGGCGCCACTTGTCATTACTCCCTATCTCGGCGCGGATATAATGTTGTTTTCAATAGAATTTTGCAGGAGTAAATTTTAAATTTTAAATTTTAAGCAATTTAATTTTTTTGTAAGTGCTTAAAACTGCATAATTCAGATGTTTCAAATAAATGCTTCGTTCCTAGTTGTAAAACAGGCTATGAGAGTGATAAGGGAAAAAAAAAACTTATTTACTACATTTTTTTATACGTCAAATATACTAATAATGAAAAATTATAAGACTGCCATAAGATATCCATAATAATCTACATTTTCAAACGACACAATACAAACGATCTCCATTCTCCTTTCTCCCAATTGTCTGTTTTAGCTATCTTCGGTTCATAAAGATCGTCATTTTTTAAAAGCTCTCTTTCAAAGTAAAATTAGCATAAAATCGCTCTTAAAAAAACATGTTGCTTAGAATACTCTATTTAATGAAATTTGCTTTCAATCGAAATTTTTTCAGCTTGATATTATTTTTAAAAAAAATAATTAAAACGAGACATTTCCCCATTGAATAACATTGCAGAAGCTGGAGAGAAGGAAGTATTGTACGCTGGCGCCCTCTGTAAACATTAGAAAACAACATCACAAAATTTCAGCATTATCTTCTTCTCCTGTCTTTATACTCCGTGTTTATTACTGATATTTAAAAATAATTTTCCTTTCGAATACTATAAGTGCAATGCATTTAATTCGAATTAAATTCGAATATGCATTTACTATAAAATGCATATTTTCGTTTTTATGGACCAGTGTTTTTCGTTTTTGTATTTGAAGGCCTTTAGAAAAAAGATGCAACACAATAGTAGTGTGACACATATATTACCGACATGTGTCCTTTTTTTACTTTCCTTTATTATTATTATTATTATTATTATTATTATTATTATTTATTTATTTATTTATTTACAAATGTATAACTAACTCTTTTAAATTATTTTTTATCCATGCAGTTATTTTAGATTTCTCAAAAACGTTTTTCCAGAAAGATTTTAAAATAGCCGAACTTTCGGAATCTACAACAGTATTCACTGATGTGGAATTAATAAAAGTTTATTAACTTTTTCCGAATGAAATTCATATGCCCATCTGCGCAGCACTAATGCGACGTAAAAACCCAACCAACCAGCCAACCGAATGAAATTCTGCGATTTTTGAACAATCCTTCTTTATCTTTTGTTATACTTTCAAAGCTTTCAGCTTTAACTGACAGAATATCCGAAACCATCACGTGATGGCGATGCAAGCACACTGGATGTCTGCGGATAATCGAAGGGGGGAGGGGGGAAATGGGGTTATTCTTGTAACATTGCAATCGCCGTCTGTCTGTTTATAGGTTTATGAGTTTAGCATATATTGCAGGTTATATAATTAAAACCATGGAGTTTTAAATTATGTGTTCAAGCTGCTTAGAAAATCTTTCAACTGCAGAATCATCATCTCCTTTATTATTATTTATTTTGCATATATTGCAGGTTATATAATTAAAACCATGAAATTTTAAATTATGTGTTCAAGCTGCTTAGAAAATCTTTCAACTGCAGAATCATCTCCTTTATTATCATTTATTTTATTTCAAGATAGTGGGGTTTAACGGCCAGTCACAACATATAGCAGAAATTGGGTTTACTCGGAAATGGATGTAACAAATTTGATTAGAGTTTGGGGGTTAAGTGCTTTTTAGGGATCTAAAACGATGGTAAAAATCCTCATCTTCAGGAAAATTCGTGGTTGCTGTTAACCCTTTTACACCACATGGCAGGAATTGGGTTTACTCGGAAATTGAAAAAATGATTTTAATGAAAATTTAAAGTTAGATTTTTTGAAGAGATAAATTGATTAGACATATCTTCATCTTCAAGAAAATTTGTGTTCGCTGTTAACCCTTTATCGGCTAGTTGCATCATGTGGCAGATAGTGGGTTTATTCTTAAATGGATACAATGATTTTGTTGAAAGTTTAAAATTAAATATATATATATATATATACAGAGATGTAATGAGTTACTACTATCGTAAAATAATCTCATATCACAATCTATAAAAAGTAAAACTTATCCTATTAAATTGCAGATAATTACACTGCTCTGAAAAAAAAAAAAAATCTGTATCTGATACCATTCTTGCAGATTCTTATGTAAAATGACCTTCTGAATCCGAATCTGGCCCCCATTTTGCCACATCACCCACCGTTTTCTTGTTACGCCCCCTCCCCCATTTTAATCATTGTTTGATAATTTTATACACATCAGTTTGATTTGGAGAGGAACGATGATTATTTTATCCGTTAAATGTCTTCTGACCTGAGGAGCTACAGAGGTAGAAAGTTCTAAAACACACGAACATTTGTAGTAAGGATGATATTTGAGGGGATCTGTGCACAGGAAAAAAACAATAAAAAAAATAAGTTTTTGTTTCTTTTATTTTAGCAATATTTCTCTTATTTTTTTCATATTCCAGCTTCCAGTTTACCATTTTTTTACCAAAACACCCCAAATAATAAAAACTATACAGTGAAAATTTTTTTCAAAGTGTTGGTGAGTGGAGTAAAGGTCTCAAAGCCCTTGCAAGAAAGTTTGACTGATTCACTGTACGATGTTTGCTTTCAGTAACTAACACGTTAAATATTTTGGAAAGTAAAACATGAACAGTAAAATATCCTCCTTTGACACATGTTAAAGATCACCACACAATATCACCACCGTCGAGAACATCATAAAGTTCACTCTCTTATAGAAAAACGTGTGCTAAAGGTAGATAACGACAGACGACTACAATGACCTTAAGAGCAATGACCTTAAACACGTGTCAAAGCAAGAGATTTTACTGTTCATGTTTTACTGCCCAAAACATTTAACGTGGATTTATTGAAAGCAAACATCGTACAGTGAATCAGTCAAACTTTCTTGCCTTTACTCCAATCACCAATATTTAAAAAAAAAAATTCACTGTATAATTTTTATTATTTGGGGTGTTTTGGTAAGAAAATGGCAAACTGGAAGCTGGAATATGTAAAAAATAAGAGAAATATTGCGAAAAAAAGAAAAGGAAACTGATTGTCTTTATTGATTTTTTTTTTTTTTTTTCTGGGCACAAATCTTTTCAAATATCTTCCTTACTACAAATGTTCGTGTTTTAGAACTTTCTACCTCAGTAGCTCCTCAGGTCAGAAGATATTTAACGGTAAAAATAATCATCGTTGCTCTCCGAATCAAACTGATGGGTATAAAATTATCAAAAAATGATAAAAATGGGCGAGGGGGCGTATCAAGAAAACTGTGAGTGATTGGGCAAAATGGTGATCATATTCGGATTGAGGAGGTCATTTTATATAAGAATATGCTGAAATGGTGTCAGATACAATTTTCATGCCGAGCAATGTTATTACAAAAGAATAAATTAAAAAATTTCCGGTATTAAGATTTCGGAAATCCGTAATAACTTGGCATCTCTGTATATATATATATATATATATATATATATATATATATATGTAGATAGATAGATAAATAGATAGATATTTGGTGCAAATTAGATTTTTTATCCGATTTAGAAAAGTTTCTTCTCACTGTTAACCTTTTATCAACCGGTTAAGAAATACGGCCGAAATTGGGAAGGGATGTAATGATTTTGAAGAAAGTCTTTGATTGTTTCCAGAGGTATAAAATCAATTAGGCATATCCTCATCCCCAGGGCAATTCGCGTCTACTGTTTACCCTTTAATTACCGTTTGGAAAATATGGCAGAAATTGGGTTTTCTCTAAAATGGGTTTAACGATTTTGATGGAAGTTTGGAGTTAAGTGTTTATTGGAGTAAAAAAACGATTAGTCTGATCCCCATCTTCATAAAAATCATGGTTTGCCTTTATTTGTTGGTTACTTGGAATAATATGACAAAAATTGCATATTAATGAGGAAAAATATGGCAAAAATCGGGTTTACTTGGAAATAAATATAATAATTTTGAAAGGCAGAAAAACTAATTAATGTCATAATATTTTCTTAAACCTTGTTCGAAACTGTAAGAAACGCTTAACACAACTAAAAATGCAATTCTAGCAATTTCGAATTATAGCCCCCAATAGGAACGAAATTCGACCAAACTTGTATACAGTTGGACCTTGACCTAAACTGGTGCTGATCAGATTTTGGAATCAATCGCTCAACAGGTGGTGCTGTCATCCTATTTTTTTTCCTAAGTACTTAACATGACAGTATAGGACAAAATTTCATATAAATGTACATAATGCGAGTTATTTTTAACGCATGAATGTAAAATGTATATGAATTATTGATAATAGTAGTAATAAACTTGAAAAAAAATGTGTGCATGTAGGAGCATTGCTTTCCTCCTGGGAGGGAAGTGCCCTTCCCCCGGGGCCTGTGTAAATTTTCAATGTGGATATTTTAGAAAGAACTCGTCGATATTTCTAAAACGAATGGTTGAATCATAGATCTGTATTAATTTAAAAAGAAGCTACAGATTTCTTTTATTTTTAATGTTAAATATATATATATATATATATATATATATATATATATATATACAGTCGAACCTCGTTAACGTAAATTACTTTTGACGTGAACTGTTACCACAATCCCCGTCAAAATGAAGATTACTTTAGTTGTATGACGAACAGTTACTGATAGCATGAACTACTGATAACATGAACAGATTTTTTATCCCCCTTGAGATTCACGTTAACGAGGTTCGACTGTATACCTTTTCATGTCTGCACAAAAATGATTTTTTTCAGCATTTATTATTATACTACTTTAAGAAAAAAATCGTCTGCATTCATCATGGTAAATATCTTTAATAAATTATAACTTAATAAATAATTTGTATCCGCGCTTGTAATGATCGATAGATGGTGCTTTCTCAACTGCAGTTGTTAGTAAATATTGCTACGTGTAATAATTGCCACGTGTATTTATTATTGTGCTTTCTTGTTGTTCTATCATTGTTTCAGCGTGAAAGCTATCAGTGGTATGATAATTTCACCTTAGCCCACCAGAGGGCGAGCATTTCATTACAATCGCGGATTGCGTAGATTTGTATAGGATTATATATAGAAGAAAGTCTTGTGGTAATGCTAGTTACAATATATGAAAACAAGCGGACTTTACCTCTGCCGCTGCTAACTACATTTGAAAGAATTTTGAAAATTCGATATTACTTACTAATATAAAAACTTAAAAAATATTTAAATTAAAAAAAAAAAAGTATTCCATTAAAAATCAAAACAGTATTTAAACCATAATAATAACAAAGCAACTCATTATAAAAAATCATATTTTCCATAAATTAGTTAAATTTAACTTATGAAAACTTATTCCACTTCCTTTCATAAAAGTATTTGTACAATTAAAAGCCGCGCAGTATTTCGACATTTTCAATATATATCAACATTCTATTCCATTATTGTTTCCGAGTTTTATACTCTCTCATGGCTGATCCCAAAAAACTTTTTCGGCATAAAAAATTTTTTCACGTTAACATGGGGATGATAGATCCATAGATATAGTAATATATATAGATCTATCATCCCCATGTTAACGTGCAAAGATATTTGACACCGATCAGCCATGAGAGAGTATAAAACTCGGAAACAATAACGGAACAGAATATTGATATATATTGAAAATGCCGAAATACTGGACGGCTTTTAATTGTACAAATACATTTATCTAAGGAAGTGGAATAAGTTTTCATAAGTTAAATTTAACTAATTTATGAAAAATATGATTTTTATAATCAGTTGCTTTGTTATTATTATGGTTTAAATACTGTTTTGACTTTTAATGGAATACTTTTTTTAAAATTTTAAAATTTTTATATTAGTATGTACTATCGAATTTTCAAAATTCTTTTAAATGTAGTTAGCAGCGGCAGAGGTAAAGCCCGCTTGTTTTAATATATTATAACTAGTATTACCACAAGACTTTCTTCTATATATAATCTTATACAAATTTACGCAACACAAATTATTTATTAAGTTATAATTTATTAAAGATATTTTTCAGGATGAATGCAGACGATTTTTTTCTTAAAGTAGTATAATAATAAATGCTGAAAAAAATCATTTTTGTGCAGACATGAAAAGACATACAGTCGAACCTCGTTAACGGGAATCTCAAAGGGGATCAAAAATCTGTTCATGCTATCAGTAACTGATCGTCATATAACTAAAATAATCTTCATTTTTACGGAGATTGTGGTAACAGTTCATGTTAAAAGTAATTCACGTTAACGAGGTTCGACTATATATATATATATATATATATATATATTTAACATTAAAAATAAAAGAAATCGGTAGTTTCGTTTTAAATTAATACAGATCTATGGTTCAACCCTTTGTTTTAGAAATATTGACGAGTTCTTTCTAAAATATCCACATTGAAAATTTACACAGGCTTCGGGAGAAGGGCACTTTCCTCCCAGGAGGAAAGCAATGCTCCTACATGTGCACATTTTTTTTTCAAGTTTATTAGCACTATTATCAATAATTCATATAAATTTTACATTCATGCGTTAAAAATAACTCACATTATGTACATATATATGTAATTTTGTCCTATACTGTCATGTTAAGTACTTAGAAAAAAAAAATAGAATGGCAATACCACCTGTTGAGCGATTGATTCCCAAATCTAATCAACGCCAGTTAAGGTCAAGGTCCAACTGAATACAAGTTTGGTCGAATTTCGTTCATATTATTTGCTATAATTCGAAATTGCAAGAATTGCATTTTTAGTTGCGTTAAGCGCTTCTTACAGTTTCGAAAAAGGTTTATTATGACAAAAATATTATAACATTAATAAGTTTTTCTGCCTGTCTGCTTGCCCACCTGTCCTCGCTCCATTTCCGAGTAAACCCAATTTCTGCTATATGTTGTGACTGGCCGTTAAAGGGTTAACGCAAATTTTCTTGAAGATGAAGATATGTCCAATCGTTTTAGCTCTCTAAAAAAACACTTAACCCCAAAATTTAATCAAAATAATTAATTTTTTTTCCGAGTAGACCTAATTTCTATTGTATGTTGCGATTCGCAGTTAAAGGGTTAAAGTAAAATTTCCTGAAGATGAGAATATGTGCAATTGTTTTAGCTCTCTCTCTCTCTCTAATAAAAAAAAAAAAAAAGACTTAACCCCAAAATTTAATCAAAATCGTCACTTTCACTTCCGAGTAAACCCATTTTCTGCTATAAATTGCGACTGTCCGTTAAAGGGTTAACGCGATTTTTCTGGAAGATGACGATATGTCCATTCGTCTTAGCTCTCTAAAGAACACTTAACCCCAAACTTTTATAAAAATCGTTAAATCCATTTTCGAGTAAAGCCAATTTCTATTACATGTTGCGATTGTCAGTTAAAGGGTTAACGCAAATTTTCCTAAAGATGAGGATATGTCCAAACGTTTTAGTTCTGTAAAAAAAAAAAAGAAAGAAAAAAGAAAGATACTTAACTCCAAACTTTTATCAAAATCGTTATATCCATTTCTGAGTAAACTCAATTTCTATTACATGTTGCGATTGGCAGTTAAAGGGTTAACACTAATTTTCTTCAAGCTAAGGATGTTCCAATTGTTTTAGGTTTCTAAAAAGCACTTATACCAAACTTTTATTAATATCGTTATAACCAATTCCGAGTAAACATAAATTTCTACTTTTTATTGCGATTGGCAGTTAAAGGGTTAACTCAAATTTCTCAAACGATAAGGCTAAGTCCAATCGTTTTTTCGACCCAAAAAACTCCTAAACAGACAGAAATAGTAGATGGAAACTATAAATTTCTTTAAATGTCAGTATTCCATACAAAAAAAAAAAAAAAAAAAGAAGAAGAAGAAAAGAGGGAAAGAAAAATGAGTATCTGGAGTTTTTTTCATTCATCTTTAGTACATAAATTACTCATAAATTTTAGTTGCTAAATTATCTGTGTGTATTCCCGTGTATATACCATAGAATAATAATAAATTATTATTATTCTATGGTATATACACTCGGGGAAAGACATCCAAAAGAGAGTAAAATGGCCGTCTTTCCCCGAGTAAAACAGGCATCACTTTTTCGCCTTTGCTGATCAGTCTATTTCTTATTACTATATCTATGGATAGATCTATATATATTACTATATCTATGATAATTTCACAATCTATAGAAAATAAAACAAAATAAATACACAAGATTGACCGAGTAATTCTTGGTAATTCTATATAAATAAACCGCGAAGAGATCTACGTACGCAGCGCCATCTGATGAGTAATCTTAGGTAGATTAGAAGGTGTGTCGGATATAGTTTAGCCTTGACATATCTATCCTTTCCAAGGTTTGTGATGATAAATTATTATTGCTTCAGTGGCAACAATTTTGTGTTAAAGATGACTGCCGCCTACGAATGAAACGTGAAATTAAATATCTTTAATTTCTAAATATAAACATAAACATTTAATTTTAAAAGTAGTTTCCGAAACTTTCCCTTTATTTTTCTATATTCGTAGTCATCTTTGTAAAGCTGTAACATTTCTTAGATTGTGTATTTATAGAAAAGAATACTTTGTAAACATCATTGTTTATAAATTTCTACTGTGTTGCTACGATTCGAATTTCTATTACTGAGACTTTAAGTTAAGAGATTTCTTTGTAATTTAAAAATTCTTTTAAACTTCTATTTCTTCAGAATATCATGCATGTAGTTTTGATGATGGAAATATTTTTCTTGACGTTTTATCCAAAAACTTAATGAAAATTATCACTTATTTAGATTATTTATATAAAATATCAAGCTGTCTGTAGTTGTATTACTTAAAAACTTTTTAACTATGGCGAGTGTTATTTTCAAAACCCTCCGATCAGACGATTACATCATTGAAGCGAGTAAAGAAACTCATATATGTGAATACTGTGGTCAAAGTTTTTCAAAGAAAGCGCATCTCATGAAACATTACACTTTGCATCCTAATGAAAGGCCTCAAGAGTGTTATGTTTGCCAGAAGCGCTTTGAAACCTTTGAAGAACTTGTAAGTCATAGCGTTACGCATTTAAATTTAGAATCCTATAATTGTGATCTATGCAAGAAAACATTTAATAAGAAAAAATTGTATGTGAATCATTTGCTCACTCATAAAGATAAACCATATATGTGTGATATTTGCAAAGAATGTTTCGCCCGCGTTGATCATCTTGTTGAACATGATTGTTCTCCCGTTGATCATAATAATTTGTATACCTGTGATGTATGCTCAAAAACATTTATCCATAAAAAAGACCTGACTGATCATGTTCAAGAAACTCATGGAAATAGAAAAAATTATGAGTGTAGCCTTTGTAAAAGTTCTTTTAATTCAAAATTGACTCTCTTAAAGCATGAATTAACTCATAATGAGACAGTTAAATGTGGTATTTGTAAAAGTCAATTTAAAAATAAATTAGACTTGACAAATCATAAATGCAGTAAATCTATTAAATTTAGATTTGCTTGTAAATATTGTGACGAATCTTTTACTTCCAAATTTTTGCTTTCAAGACATGTACGTAAACATTCTTTCCTTTGTGATCTATGCAATGAAGCATTTAGCTGCGATAGTGATTATTTAAAACATTTAGAAATGCACATAGATAAAAAACCACTTGTTTGTCATTCTTGCCATTCATGCTTTATGACTGTAGAAGAATTAAATGATCATTCATGTATATCATCCGATGCAGATGATCTTGAAATTTTGTCTGATCATGTAAGGTGCAATGTATGTCCTGCAGTATTTAAGGATTCATATGAATTAAAAACTCATATGATAGATCACTTTGATCGTAAACCATTTATCTGCAAAACTTGCAATTCAGCATTTGTGGATGAAGTAGTCTATAATGATCATGTACGTTCTCATTCTACTGTTGAATCAAGATCTAAATCCTTAAGTAGAAGTATTGTGTATATTGGACAAGAGCTTCATGTATGTAACACTTGCAAAATGAGCTTCAATACTGAAAATGGTTTAACTGATCATTATGAGAAAAACTGTGGCCATGAATCTTTTCAATGTGATTTGTGTCCAGAACATTTTACTAAAGAAATTGATTTCCTTAATCATTGTTTGAATCACCCAACATCTGATTTATTTAATTGCAAAGTGTGTAATTTAACATTTTTGCAGAAACAGGATCTTGTTAATCACACTTGTTTGATTGATATATCTGAAAATAATTACAAGTGTGATTTGTGTTCTAAATGCTTTCTCACAGAAAATGATCTTCTTAATCATTCATTGAATCATGCACTCGAGGATTCTTTTACGTGTTATGAATGTAATAAAACATTTGAACAAGAACTTGACTTTAAAAATCACAGTAGCAAATGTCAAACCCATCGGAAATTTACATGTGACTTGTGTGAAAAAGTTTTTGACGAAGAGAGTAAAGTGGAAGAACACAAACTTAGCCATTCGAAATTTTCATGTGATTTATGCAACAAGGATTTAAACAATGAAGCTGATTTGATTAATCATTGCTTAAATCATTCTGTTGTCGAATCATTTGTATGCACTATGTGCAATGCAACGTTTACTGCTGAAGCGGATTTGTCAAAACATTTATTATCTCATTCAAATTTAGATAATTTTACTTGTGATTTATGCAAATGTACATTTTCTAAAGAAATGGAATTCATTAATCATTGTCTGAATCATCCCGATGAATCATTTAGCTGTGATTTATGTGAAAAGAAATTCTATAAAAAATATGAATTGTCTGAACACTTACTGACTCATGTTACAAGCGATGCTTCGGCAAATGAGGAAGCTGTTAAGAAAATCGCAACTCTTGATCCTGTTTACGATTTTCTCTGCAGTATATGCAATGAATATTTTCAAAAGGAAGAAGAATTAGAGAATCATTTTGCAAAGCACATTAATAAAGATATTTTTATGTGCGAAAGATGCAACAAGATTTTTTATGACAAAGAAATGTTTGAAAACCATCAAGGTGCAGATTGTATTGATATGAGGATTGTTTCTGAAACTGAAGATAATATTACTTCTAGTATCCTTGAAAATGAAGAGTCTGTTGATGGTATTTCAATCTCTAAGAATTCTACTAGTACTAAAGAACAGTATATTAATAAAAATCTTCAACAAATTCCATCAAAAAACTTTTATACTTGTGATTTATGTAGTGAAACTTTTAAACTCAAAAACGATTTAGTGATTCACAGACTTGCTCATTCTGTTAAAGATCCACATGTTTGTTATTTATGCAATGAATGTTTTCCCAGAGAACAGGATTTAGTGAATCACCACTTGAACAAGCATTCTGATCATGCTTTGCTTAAATGTGATATATGTAGTGAAACATTTCCTAATAAATATGATTTAGTGAATCACTGCCGTAAACATCTGCTTGAAGGTCCACACATCTGTAAAGTATGCAACGAAAAGTTTCCTAAACGAGCAGATCTGTTAAACCATTATCCTACTCACGGAAATAATTATGCATGCAATTTCTGTAATACATCCTTTTCTACTAAAGTTGCTTTAGAAGCCCATCATCTTGTACATTCTATTGATAAACCTCATGTTTGTGAAATTTGTAGCATGAGATTTCAAACTAGGAATCATCTTTTAAGTCATAAACTTATTCATTCGCATGATAAACCATTTACATGTAATATATGCAATAAAAGCTTCCGTCGTAAACAATATTTATTAGAGCATAGTTTAATACATAGTGGAAAAGGGCCATTTACCTGTGATATTTGTTTAAAATCATTCAATAGAAAAAATCATTTAGAGAAACACGTTGAATTGCATTCATGTGTTAAATCTCATTCATGTAATCTATGTGGAAAGAGTTTTCGTCGAAAAGATTATCTCAAAGAACATTTGTCAGTACATTCATTAGAAAGTCCTCGTTTTCGATCTTTTAAAGAACATTTAAACCTCAAAGATGAGAAATCTTGTAATGAAATGCTTTCAGAAATCAGTGGTACAGATAAAACATCTTCCAGTGATGTTTCCAACAAATATATTAATGCTTTGCAAAATATTGTACTGATAGATGGGAATGAAAATAAGAGAATATCTGAAATATTGGAAGAAGTTGATTTTGTAAATGATGATTCCGCTGATGTAATTGATGTCACAAATGAAAGTTTGAGCATGGCTACTGTAGAAGTAAGTAATGAGAATTTTATTGAAAATATGGAAGGTACATTAAATGCTGAACAAAATAAAAATATAATGAATTGTAATGACGACTACAAGAAAACATCAAATAGTGAGGAATCAAAGTCATCTATTATTAATTTCAATGAAAACATAAAAGACACTCTTTCTTTTAGTTCTGACCCACCTGATTTACAACATATAAGTTTTAACCATGAAACTAATGAATTTGAAATATCTATAGACAGTGCAACAGAAGAAAAACCTATTACTTTGAATGTAAATGGTCAAAATATAAATGTTAAAATTAAGCCAAGTTCTCGCACCCTAGATTCTGAACCCATGCAATTATCAAATGAAAATTTCTCTCTTAAAAGTACAGAAGTAAATGGTGTCTCTGAAAATATGTCTGTCGGTGAAGAAACTTTTAACTCAGACACTGTAATGAGCAGTGATGTCTCAAATTTATCAACAGCTGATGTCTGTAAAGAAATTGTCAGTAATGAATTTGGTAAAAACGTCAGAAATCTGAAAGCACTTCCACTGAGTGGAAATAACAGAATTAAAGGGAACAGCTTGTCTGATTTGGTTACTGCTGTGTATAATGATAATTCAAATCCTGTAGTTTCTATATCGAATGAAATCTGTAATCTTGAAACAATTGAAGTATGCAATGAAAATTCTGTCCAGGAAGCTTCTCAAGAAGTATGTATTGAAATTTGCAATTTGGAAACTGTAGAGACACAGAATAGTATCTCTAGTCAAGAAAATCAAGATATAGCGAATGCAGTTTCAAGCATTCAAACTGTCGAAATAGGCAACGACAGTTCTACATTGGAAGCTGTATGTGAAAGCGTTGCACAGAATGCTGAGTTCATGAATCAAAATATAATACAATCTGATATTATTTATGATAAAGTAACTACGTTAGATGGGGATATTATACTGCAGGATATTTCTCGGATAAATTCTGAGATAACAGACATATTTGGAAAAAATTTTACTTTTAAAGGCAATATCATAACTCATCGAGTAGCTCAGCTGTCTGAAAAGAATCACATTTGTGATTTATGTGGCAAAGCTTTTCATACAAGAGGACGATTGATGAGGCATGTATACACCCATTCTGGTGAAAAACCATTCCCTTGTAACTTATGTGATAAACGTTTTTCGAGAAAGGATTATCTTGACGATCATCTCCTTACTCACTCTGGCCAGAAACCTCATGTTTGTCAAATTTGTACTAGAAGTTTCCACCGTAAAAATCATTTAGAAAAACATATCCAGACTCATTCGACTGAAAAGCCTTATCCGTGTGATATCTGTGGCAAATGCTTCCGTCGAAAAGACTACATGTTAGGTCACCGCCTTATTCACGATGTTGAAAATCCATATGTGTGTGATACATGTGATGAAACTTTCCGCTTAAGATCAGAGCTTGAAGCGCATCGTGTTTGTCATCAAGTTGAAATCACTTATATTTGTGGCTTATGCAACCGATGTTTCAGTCAGAAACGCCTTCTCCAAAGACATTTTCTGACACATACTGGGGAAAAACCATTTGCATGCGATGTTTGTGATAAACGTTTCACACGTAAAGATTCCCTCATGTCTCACCAGCAGTCACATTCTGGGGAGCGATCACATGTATGCGATATATGTAAGAAAAGCTTTTTCCAAAAATTTAATCTTTTGCGGCATCTCCGCACACATAATAATGAAAAAATACCTAGCAGGACCACTAAAAAGAAAGAACGTAGCCAGCCACTTCCTGAAGATGTAATAAATGAAGAAGTTGTATAGTATTCTATCTGCCTTATGTATATTGTAGATAATGTAATATACTTTTATGAGATATGCTGAATTCATTTATTCTTATTTAAAAAAATGTATTATGAGAGAATTATGAATTAAATTATTAATCTTTATTGTTTTGATGTATTACTTACTACGGACTGAAAAATAAAATTGGAGTTGCAGTGTGAGAAAAATTTTAATGAAAATGCCAAATAGTGTAATTTGATCTTTTAATTTATGTAGCATACAAATAAAAGGAATATTGATAAATATTTAAATAATTAGAAGGACGAATTAACTTTAATAAACTTTATGTACCTTTAATGATCCTTCTAGACTGATGTGGAGGAAGATTAAGACACCTTTCAGTAATGCAGCATAAACAACATCTGAAGATGACTGCGATAGCACGTCGAAATATATCATTTAAAAGCTGCTAAAGTAGAAGGATCGTTAAAGGTACATAAAGTTTATTAAAGGAATATTGATATTTTGGTGTTCAAAGAGGTAATTTTAAGGGGGACTCTCTACTTATCATCGGCAGCAACCAAAGCCCATGTTATACCACAGGGAAATTTGTTAACAGAGCTCCTCATTACTTAATGTATTTTTAAAATTTTTGTTTTTTTACTTGGAAAATTCATAACCATAAATTTGTTGTAGCTTTGTTAAAATTGTTTTTTTAATTTTTAATATTACATTTTTGAACTAAAAAAATGTGAAAAATGAACTTGCACTTTTTAGTATAAAGAAGAAATATTAAAAAGTTAAAATAGCAATTTTTGGAAAAAAACAAAACAAATTTAATGGTTGTGAAATTTATGAATGTGAAAACAAAATTGAAAATATACTAGGTAGTAATTCTCATAACAAATTTCTTCATAGAGTAACTTAGGATTTGTCCACCAGAGATGGGGAAATTCTAAGAGGTAAAGTGGAATTTTAAGTTATATTATTCTATTTAGATATTTCTGTATTTGCTTCACATTTAATATAGTTATTGCTTATTTATTTATTATATTCTTAATTTAAAAATGTATGGCCAAATGTTATTCTTAATTAAATTAATATACAGTCAACTTCCTCTAATATGCAAAACTTTTGTCCAGAGGTTGTGCAGATTATAAGTCATTGTAATATAAGCAAACCACACCTTCATGAACGGGCCTGCAAGTATCAGCTGTTGGAAGGCCCATCATTTATATTTTGATTTATATGTATATAAATGATGGGCCCTCAAATAGCTGATGCCGCTGGCACATGAATATTCAACAATGGACCATGCATTTGAACCAGTAAAGCATTCAGCTTTAGCCATAACACATTTTAGCAACTGGTGGCCCTTTTAAAAACATTTTAGTACCAAGCGGCCTTTTCAAACATTTTAAATGTTCAGAGGCTTTTAGAGATACTTTTCTTCCTGACATGTAACCTTCTAGCAACAGTTTTTCCAGGAACACCAAATGCATATTTATAGCCCACGTGCATACACGTAAAATTAGTAATTTACTTTTGTCACATACTAAAATCACAACATAGAAGACTGCAAATTATGCAAAAAATGCCCTTAGGGTAGCTAATAGGTTGTCCTTTTTATTGAATTCCTCCCCTCCCCCCTTTTACCCCTACGATCTTTTATTTTAGAGTCAGCACTATTCTGTCCTGTCTTTGTTTACATTTTTCAGGGATGAAGCTTTTTAAGGGCTGCTCCTGAATTCAGGGTTTTTGGAAATTTTGCTGTCTCTGAATTTCATATTAAATTGTATTGCTTTGATAGAAATTTCTCTTTTTGAATGTTTAATTTGTTTTATAATGTATTGAAAATTCTTCTGATATCACTTACTTATTATATAACCATATGATATATGCTTAAAAAATCCCCCCCCCCTTCTTATTCATTCAGCATACAAGTACAGTATAGGATCTGTTATCCGGAAACCCGTTATCCAGAATGTTCCAAAAACCATAATGCAAAATGCCAACTACCAAAATTTTTAATTATCATAAAATTTAAGAATTAAAGTTATACAATAGCAGCGGTCAGAATTATAGTTTTACAACCTACTTTCTTTAATGCTACGGTGTTATTCTGAGGAAATATGGTGAGCACAAAATTGTCCAAATAATTACTGAAAATTTTGCAAATTTAGGTTAGAAAATGAATTTTTATTGTATTTTTTAATAGATAAACATAAATAACACATACTTCTTATCAGGGTTGACAAGTTTCTTCCAAGGCGGAAAAAAACCAGCCGGAAGAAATAGGTTTCTTCCAAGTGGAAGAAATGGAAGAAACTGTTTTTCTTAAAAATTTATCCTATAAATTGCAGATTTGTAAGATACAATGGATGCATTTGTCTTATAAACAACTTCAAGTAACTTTAATTATACCTATAAAAATTTAATTACATATTTAATTAATAATTATGAGATTTTTACCGAAGTGATCTTCGGTTTCTGATAATCACATTCCAAAATACTCAAAATCCAGTAAAAAAATCAATTTCAATTTAAAAAGCGTAAAGTTTTATAATTTATTATTTAGACAATTTTATTTCTTTAACTGGTAATAAATAATAGTTTGTATCACTTGCTTATACTTTCTGATAAAACAGCTCTTAACAAACATTCAGTTAATTAAAAGAGCCAGTATTCAATAATTACTGTATTACAAAATGTCATCAAAAACTTCATTTTCCTAATACAGTACAGTGAAAAAGAAATTTACATCTCATATTTCAAATAAATTCACATTTCTCACATTTTTACTTTTTTTAATCAAATTTTTAGCTTAATCCTTGCTTTGAAACTCAACTTGGGAGGGGGGGGGGGGTAACATTCTTGTATTTATTATATCCATCAGACTAGTGCTTAAAGCAAATCACTATTACATCAATGTTTAACAAAATTAATCAGTGATGAATATTATTTCCAAACTTTCAAAAATATTTAGTTTCATATTTTTTAAATATGCTTGTTTACATTTTATAGGTACCTATTATTTGAATATGCTTAAATTATTTATCATATATGAATGTGATCGATTAGTTTTATTAAGAAATACTTTATTCTAAAATTTATTAGAAATCGTCTTTCCATTCTGATGTCTATTCTCATGAATTAATAATAACTGACTCTGTATCTGCAAAAGAAAACTTTAAACAAAGGCAATGATCTCTAATCTACAAATTCCTATAATCCCCACAACTCTAGACAAAATTTTTGAGAGTTAGGGGGAGTTAAAAACTGTAAAACAAATGAAATGTTTTTTAGAGTAGTTCAATACTGCACTTTATTTTTCAACTTAAAATAGATAAATACAAACTATGCTTTTTTTTTTTTAAATCCTAGAGAACTTGCAGGAGAGTTTAAAAGTAGGTATATTACTTATTGATACAGTTTACCAGCTTCGAGTTTATACAAAAAATTGTATCCTTTTAAAAAAAAAAAAAAGTGCAAATATTATGGTTAATTCCGTAATTATTATCACTTGTACTGTCTGAATATATACTAATATGAGATAGTATATATACAAAAAGTTCTAAAAATATCAGCATTGAAAAGTAAAAACCCATCACCTATATATATTTAGTGTTTATTATAAAACAACTTATTTTTCTAACAATATTTTTAATATTAATTGGATTATAGTTTAGATTTGACATTATATTTATGCTTTGAGTTTATAAAGTTCATAAATTTTAATTTCGAACATCTGTTTTGTCTTCTGGTTAGTTTCTTCCGTTTTTTCCAGTTTCTTCCACTGTCCTGGAAGAAACTAGTTTCTTCCGGAAGAAACCCAACCCTGCTTCTTAAAGTGTCCAATAGCAGATGAATTTTATCCTTGAACTCAAATCGCATGCATGAAGTCCCAATTGTTATAAAATTTTTAAATAGTTTTTATTAATTTCCATTATTTTTAGAATTCATTTCATAAAATATTTAACATTATGTGCTAAAAATATTTGAAACATTTATGAACTATTAGTATCAGAGCAGAGACACATTATAAGCAAAAAAATATAGAAATTTTTGCAAAATCCAAATGAAAGGATTTTACTCTCAGGTCTAAAATTAAATTTTATATATGTTTATTTTTCATTTATTATTACTATTATTATTTATAGTTTAAAATTCTATTTAAGAATTTTTATTTTTATTTTGTGGAAATAATTTATTAAATGAACAAATATATAGGTAAAGTGTTTACATATATATTATTCATGTTTATCACTGCTATTTATGAAATTATTTTGTACTATTTTTATACATATAATAAAGTGTTCCGAATTACGGAAAAACTCCTTTTTCAGAATATCCCGGGTCCCAAGCTTTCTGGATAACGGATCCTATACTGTAGTAGTTTTTGCATCTTAGGCAGTTTTACCCTTGATTTTTCTTTTGGTGATTCAAAGTGAGTATTATTGATGCATAAACAGGCATTAAATAAAAATTATTTCTAATAAATTTCAGAATAAAATATTTCTTAAATACTAATGAAATTAATCAGTTATATGAAGGCAAATAATTTAAGCATACTCAAATAATACATAACATTAAAATATAAACATACTTATTTATTTTAAAAATACAAAAGAAAATATATTTTATGTGCAAAAGTAAGTATTCATCGTAGATTATTTAAAATTTTACATAACATTGATGTAATACTGGTTTGTTTTATTCGAAATGTTCTTTGACCTGACCTGGTGTATTCCAGGATAATAAATATGAGAATCTCGCCTCTTTAAAAAAAAATATTGAGTGTTACTTAAATATTGGATTAGAATGGTCCAACATATCAAAGTTTGATTTCATCTAACAAAAACATGAGTGTTCATATCTATTGCATTATTTCTAAAATTCAAACTTGCAGTTTAATTGGTTAAATGCAATATTTAATCTAAAAATTCAATTGAAAAAAAGAATAAAAATGTAAGAAAAGTTATACGTTTTTTGAAATCTTGGCTGTAAATTCATTATTTACATTAAATCAGTTGCAGATTAGATGAATTTGCAGATTATAGGTTGGCAGATTAATGAGAGTTGAATGTATTTGATTTGAAATACAGTGAAACTTGAATAATTCAAACTTGTTTAATTCGAAATTCTCGATAATTTGAGTTTGTAACTCGGTCCCTTGAATTTTTTATTACAATAATGTTAAAAAATTGTGGATAATTCGAATTTTATTTTGGATAATTCGAATTTTTCATACGATTAACTTTAAAATTTTACAGTAAATTTTTTTCCCAGATTTTTCTCAGCTAAAATGCATTATTTATTTTAATAGTCTTTCAAAATAAGGATAAGGAAATTCAAGAAAAGCCCCCTACCTAGTGCATCAGAAGGTAATACATGAACTTCGAGGGTTTTTTTAATTGAAAGTCATGTCTAACATAGAAGATTCTATTTTTGTATCAACTGGTAGGTTGAAGTCATATGCTATGACACGAAGATTGTACTTGAAGAAGCAATAAAAAAATATCTGACTATTTTTTAAAAAGTGTTGAAAAATAAACTCACAAAAAATATTGATTTAATGGGAGGGGGGGGGGGGGAGATGTAGCAGTTTATTAGGTATAAAGTTTATACTAAATCTTTGATCGTAGAGTTTTAATTTTTTAATTTATCTCTTCTTTTTGACACAATAGATTACTTGCCAACATCCAACATTCTGTAGTGTTGTTAGTCCCGCGCTTTTTTTCACACCAGTAAATTTTTTGAGTAATATTTTGCAAATGCAATTACGATTAAATAAGAAGAAAAATACCCTAAAAAGGATACTGTTGGGAAAAATAAGGTGGGGCTAACAATACTACGGAATATTGATTAGTATGTTGGCAAGTATGAAATAGTACATGTAATTCGAATTTTTGGATATTTCGAATTTTTTTCAAATCCCTTCAACTTCGAATTATCCAAGTTCTACTGTATAGCAATAATATGTTTTTTATGCAAAAATAAATAAAATCACAAATTATGACTATTGAGTTTTATTAAAAACATTTTGTCATTTTATTAAACTAAAAGAATTTATAATGTTTGACTTTTATTTGTTCTCATCTGATTTTTTTATTTAACAGGCCTAAGTTATTAATTCAGCTATAAAACATTAAAAAAGAAAGAACACATCCAACAACAAACTGAAGGTGTAAAGAACGTTGCGAGACATCCAGTCTTCTACAGTTTCGATGATGGCCACAGAAAAATGTAGATATTATAATAACTTTAAATCTATGTAATTTTAATGATATTTTAAAATGTTACTTTTCAGTCTTTTTATTTTTTTCTCATGGTTAATACACTTAGTGCTGCTGTCTATTGGTTCTACAATGAATATACCACACATATTTTATAAACTTCACTTAAAATCATAGTATAAGTTTTATACCTGCTAATACAGAAACTTAAATCCTTGAACTGCAATTTATTTTCAGTCAGCATTGCTCATGCAGACAATTTAATTTTCTTAGTTTTGAGAGAAGGGATTGATATAGAAACTTACGGTTTTGTTGCTCAAATAATTTGTTATTATTAAACATACTATTTGTTTCACACATTTATATGAATGTTTATTGTTATATATACATACAAGAACATAATTAGTGTCGGGAAATTCATGACGAGCTGGACTTAAAGACTGATCTAGTCTTGTCCGAATCAATACATTCAAGGATTATACCTATGTTTTTTTTTTTTTTCTGTATTTGATGCTGTTATAGCATATTTTATTTTATTGAACATAAAATGGTATACTTACTTTCAAAATAATTTTATAAAATTGAAAGAAAATATATTAAGTTATTTAAATTAGTTTAAAAAGTGTCTTTTGACTTGGATAAACATCTTTAGATTTGGCAAAATATACGACAAATTTTGGTGTAGGCAAACATGAATGAAGTATTTTGTGTATAATAAGGCTTTCATTCATGATTTAGATTACTTTCAACTTTCGTCTTTGAATTAGTGTATTAATTATATCTTAAAATATTATTACAACTTTTTATAATGTAACTGATACATTAAGGGTAACCAAATAAAGCTAACAATGGAAAGCAAGACTATTAAGATTTTTCTAAATCCTTACAGAAATGTATAAAATCTGGCTAAAATTATGATTCTAATGAATTCTGAAATATATTAGGGCAACTAAATTTACGTAAATATGGCAATGGAAAAATGGCAGTGATAAAAATGATAATAATCATCATTAATGAGGAGTTGAAAGAATGATTTTAAAATGATTTAACATTTTAATGAATAAAAATGTTTAAATAATAACTTTTATATATATCATATATTTTTGTAGTATGTGCCAATTTTATCCTCCATTATTTTATATGAAAATAACCTACATTACAGATTATTTTATTATTACTATTAATAAATTTAGTTAGTAGTAATTTTTATGCAATTAGTACTAACTAAATATGTTTTTAGTAATTTTTATGTGAAGTGCAAATAAAAATTCCATTTTGACGAAATTCATTTGCAGAAACAGGGATCAGTCCAGGAAAAAATTATAGGTCCCTTTTTGCTGCCCCTTCACAAAATTCCACATCATAAAAAGGGACCTTTCATAAAATTCAAATTTATGAAAGAAGCCCCTTCTGAAGATCTAGCCCGTTTTTGTTTTACAAAAATGATTCTTATAAAATGTTTTTATGTTTTCAGTAATATTTTTAATTGATTGGTTCAGTGAAACTCTTAACTTGATATTAAATTATTTTGCAAAAATCTATATAATATTTCTCTAATGTAATCCAGTTATGATTAATTTTTTTAGAATACGATAGTGACTTAATAAAATACATGACGATAAAAATAATACATAAGCAATATTTAAGCATGCGGACTCAGTTCAAAAAAGACATTTTTCTGTAATGAGATCATTTTATAGAAAAATGTATTTTTTAAAGTTGCATTTTTACAATCTTTGCAAGTGTAATTTTAAATCTAGCAATATTTTAATGATATAAGCCCCATATGAACTTTTGTCATAAATTGACTAAAAAACGCAATAATAAAATGTATGATAAAAATAGTTAAAATTATGCCAAAATAAAGCAGTTAATTGATAAAAATGTATCGCAAACCTGGTGACAAAAAATTAAAAATCGCCATGGGGTCCTGTACTAAATCTGTCCTGCTCGCAAAGTTTGAAAATTAGGTTGTCAAACATGAATTTTATTTTTAAGCCTTACATGAATGATATTGGTTTGATTATCATTAGCATTTCATCCCACAATATTAATTTGTTTCTAAAAATAATTTGGCTTCTGATGAATTAAAATTAAAATTGTGCGGGAAAATTGGCCTAAGTTTTACGAGTTTACAATTTTAAAGGTAAATAAGAAAAGAAATAAAGTGTGGAAGTTTTGCATGGGTTTGCTAGTATTTTATTTAATTTTTACAAAAAAGGGACCCAAAAATTAAAACTTGGATTGATCTCTGAGCATGGGCGTAGCCAGTATCTGATCTAGGAGGGTGCAAATAATTTCAGGTTCTTTGTTGTATGTAAAAATTATTGTTGGTGACAATTGTTTGCTAGTTGCTACTGACGGGTGATCATGGTGCTATGTGTATAAGTTTGTATATAAGGATATTAAGCGAGATGTAGCTAATCCTCGACGATAGTCTCAGGGCCTCTATGCTCGACATTTCCCCAGCTTCAGTTACTTTTTCCTGTGTACTTTCACCTTATTTTCATTCTGGTGTTAGCCTTTTTTTTTTTTTTTTTTTACACTTGCGATTGTGAATTTTTTATTTATTTATTTATTTTTTTCATTCTGAAGTGCGGTGGCTAATATTAGGCGAGATGTAGCTAACCCTCGATGATAGCTTCAGGACCCCTACACCCGAACCTTCCCCAGCTTCAGTTCTTTTTTGGAGGGCACATTTTACATTTAAAATCCACACTCATTTTAGAATTATGAATATGCAACAGGGGCAAGGCGTGGTTCAGAAAGCTATGGAAGCGCCGAAGCGAAGCGCTTCCAAAAGCAGAGGAAGAATCAATTCAGACTTTCGATGAGGCGACATTACTTGATTACTTTTTTAAAATCTTAAATAGTGGAAGCGCTGCTTCCATCACTTCCATGGACGCTTCGTCACTGATATGCAAATAATAAATATTTTTTTAAGTTTAACTTTCTTTGCTTTTTCATTTTACTAATGTGTAAATAAATGTTGAGGGTCATGCATAATAGTTTTACATGCATATAATTTATTTAGGTATACCTATATTCTTATGTTTGTAGGTTATTTTTTCCTAAATTTGTGCTCTAATATAGGAGGCAATAAGGGTGCAATTTTTTACGTTAAGACGCAAGAAGGGTGCTATTTCTTCAACCAAAGGGCAGGCAGGGCACAACACCCTCCTGAAACTGTCTAGGGGAAACTCTGCAAAAGAATTTAAATATTTAATTAAAATAAAAAACGAAGTATATTAATATAACATATTAAATATAAAAAGACCTAGCTTTACTTCGTGGTCGTTTAAGATCTTTCGGTACCGGGCACCCGGTCCTCATCAGAAACGTTGCTTCTGTGGTGGAAAACTTGAGACTGTTGACTCCTCTGCTGATTTCTCATCAGGTGGCTCCAAGCTCTATTTGGGGCTACTGCGCTGCTATCGTTGCATACGTCGCTATTGGTTAATATTTCAATTGACTCGCGGTACATGGCATAGTTGTAATTATCGTAATCTGCTAATTTTACGGTTTTATCAAAGTTTATTTTAATATTGTTTTTACTATATTATGCATAATATATTATGCTTATTTAAATATTAATTATTTAAATTATTAATTATTTAAATATATTATGCTTATGGGCAGAATTTCTGGTAGGTTCAGTTTTTAACACCTTTACACTACATTAAACAAAATGAAATTTTGAGGGGGGGGGGCTTCACTCACCAAATATATATGTCTGATAAAACTGTTTCTTAAGCTATTTTTAACTGTTTATAAACTGTATACAGTACTTACCCCTTAATCTATAATCTGACATTATGGTATTCAAATGCAGGATAAGAAAAAATTGCGGGACACACCAGATCATTATTTTATTTTTTCAAACAAAAGAATTAATCACACAGTATATATGAAATATTATTAGACAAAATAAAACCTTATATTCTCAATTTTCATTGTCTGCAAAGTAGCTCATCAACAAAATTATAAGACAATTTATTTTATTTTATTTGTGTACATGGTTTTATTTATTTAATTAGATATTTGTGTTCAGATATAAATAATCGAATAGTGTCTTTCATTTTACTGTATAGTGCATGTTCATGCACACCCCATTTTGTGATTTTTAAATTTATAAAATTTTTTGAAAGCATCAATTTTGGAAATAATTTTTTTTAATAAATACCATAAATTTTGTATAAGAGCATTGCAAAAACTGATTGCCTCAAAATGTATCCAAACACTTATATTGGTATGGATAAAAATGATATCTTATCTTGTAAAATCAGAATGTTAGTAGTTAGAATTCTTGAAACTTAGTAATTCATGTAAATGTTAAAAAAAGTTTATTGTTAAAAATTATCATACTAAAAAAAGAAAAAAAAAAAAAAGTATTAGTTTATTTTATTTGCAACTACATACATTATTATTATTATTATGCTTTTTTTAGGAGAAAAAAGAACATTGACATAAATTATGCTCATATTTTAAATTCCATTCAGAAAACAAACACATTGCTCTTTCAGTTATTGATTTACAGATTCTTCATACTGGAATAAGATGTTTAAAAAGGGATTACAGGTGATAATAATCCTCACTAAAGACAATAAAGTGGTGAAATATTTTGTTGTAGTATTAAAACAGTTGTAGGAATTATGGGATAAAGAAGTATGTGTATTGGCGGGGGAAAGGAAAAGAACTTTGTAGTCCAGGCAACAAAGGCCAAAATTTGACGAATAGAGGAAAAAAATCGTGTAGTTTTGAAATTTTACATACTCATAGCCGCAAGGGTCCTGAACAACATACTAAAAGTCCCCGCCCGTGGGTGGTGAGCGGGGGGCAGGGGGGGCATTTAAGGGGGGCAATTTTCTGTTTTTATTAAATATCTTAAAAACCATCGCATTTAGAGAAAAATTGTCAATTACAAAATTAATCTACGTAAAATTTCCTACAAAAATGTATCATACATTTTGTTTGTACGATCATTAGTTTAGAAGATATAGGGAGATGAAATAGCACATTTTCTTGAAAAATTCTTTTTTGCAATAGTAAAATCAACTAAAGTGTGCAATTAAAAGGGTTCTTGTCAAATATTTTCTAATGTAAAAAACAAATATATACGTAGGTAATATGCAAGGATAATACAGTATGTTTTGTAAGTTTTAAATAATTTTAAAGCTAGTAGGCGCAAGTGGCGGTTTGAGTAAAAATCTGGATAAGTCCAGTCAAAATAGGAAAAATAGAAAAAAAAAATCGTGTAGTTTTGAAGTTTTGCACACTCATAGCCGAGAGGGTCCTGAACAACATACTAAAAGTCCCCGCCCGTGGGGGGGTGAGGGGGGCATTTAAGGGGGGCAATTTTCCGTTTTTATTACATATCTTAAAAACTATGGCATTTAGAGAAAAAATGTCAATTATAAAATTAATCTACGCAAAATTTCCTACAAAAATGTACAGTATATTTTGTTTGTACGATCATTAGTTTAGAAGATATAGGGAGATGAAATAACACATCATCTTGAAAATTTCTTTTTTGCAATAGTAAAATCAACTAAAGTGTGCAATTAAAAGGGTTCTTGTCAAATATTTTCTAATGTAAAAAACAAATATATACATAGGTAATATGCAAGGATAATACAGCATGTTTTGTAAGTTTTAAATAATTTTAAGGCTAGCAGGCGCAAGTGGCGGTTTGAGTAAAAATCTAGATAACGAAGACCCAAAACCGATCAACATAAAAAAAAAAATCGTGTAGCTTAGAAATTGAGCACAGTTATAAAGTTAAGTGCCCTGAATAACATACTAAAAGTCCCTAACCATGGGGGGGGGGCATTTGAAGGGGGCACATTTCAGTTTTTATTAAGTATCTTGAAAACTATCGCATTTAGAGAAAAAAATCTCAAAGCTATAAGATTTTTTTAAATGTTGATCGGTTTTGGGTCTTCGTTATCTGGATTTTTACCTAAACACCACTTGCGCCTACTAACCTTAAAATTATTTAAAACGTACAAAACATATGCTGTATTATCCTTACATATTCCCTATGCATATATTTATATTGTACATTAGAAAATATTTTATCAGAACCCTTTTAATTCCACAATTTAGTTGATTTTATTATTGCAAAAAAAAAAAAAAAAAAAAAAAAAGAATTTTTCAAGAAAATGTGTTATTTCGTTCCCCTATATCTTCTAAACTATTGATCATACAAACAAAATAGAATATACAATTTTTTTAGGAAATTTCACGTAGATTAATTTTGCAATTGAGATTTTTTTTTTCTCTAAATGCGATAGTTTTCAAGATACTTAATAAAAACTGATGTGCCCCCTTTAAATGACCCCCCCCCCATGGTTAGGGACTTTTAGTATGTTATTCAGGGCACTTAACTTTATAACTGTGCTCAATTTCTAAGCTACACGATTTTTTTTTTTTTAATGTTGATCGGTTTTGGGTCTTCGTTATCTAGATTTTTACTCAAACCGCCACTTGCGCTTGCTAGCCTTAAAATTATTTAAAACTTACAGAACATGCTGTATTATCCTTGCATATTCCCTATGTATATATTTGTTTTTTACATTAGAAAATATTTTACAAGAAGCCTTTTAATTGCACATTCTAGTTGATTTTACTATTGCAAAAAAGAATTTTTCAAGAAAATGTGCTATTTCATCTTCCTATATCTTCTAAACTAATGATCGTACAAACAAAATGTAATATACATTTTTGTAGGAAATTTTGCGTGGATTAATTTTGTAATTGACATTTTTTCTCTAAATGCGATAGTTTTTAAGATATGTAATAAAAACTGAAAATTGCCCCCCTTAAATGCCCCCCTGCCCCCCGCTCATCCCCCACGGGCGGGGACTTTTAGTATGTTGTTCAGGACCCTCTCGGCTATGAGTGTGCAAAATTTCAAAACTACACGATTTTTTTTTCTATTTTTCCTATTTTGACTGGACTTATCCAGATTTTTACTCAAACCGCCACTTGCGCCTACTAGCCTTAAAATTATTTAAAACTTACAAAACATGCTGTATTATCCTTGCATATTCCCTATGTATATATTTGTTTTTTACATTAGAAAATATTTGACAAGAACCTTTTTAATTGCACACTTTAGTTGATTTTACTATTGCAAAAAAGAATTTTCAAGAAAATGTGTTATTTCATCTCCCTACATCTTCTAAACTAATGATCGTACAAACAAAATGTAATATACATTTTTGTAGGAAATTGTACGTAGATTAATTTTGTAATTGACATTTTTTCTCTAAATGCGATAGTTTTAAAGATATTTAATAAAAACTGAAAATTGCCCTCCTTAAATGCCCCCCCTGCCTCCCGCTCACCCCCCACGGGCGGGGACTTTTAGTATGTTGTTCAGGACCCTCTCGGCTATGAGTATGTAAAATTTCAAAACTACACGATTTTTTTCCTCTATTTTTCCTATTTTGACTGGACTATTGATAGTGAATGGGTTTTAACAATTTAACAATGAGAGCTAAAAATAACTGCAATAATAATAATAATAATAGTAATATTTCTTTCTCTTATAAGAAGAAAAAAAAAAAGATTTCTTTAAAAAACATGTCATTGATTCATTCAGCAAGTTTGTCAGATTAAATCTGTGGAGAAATTGTCTTAACACTGTCTGAATATTTTACTGGGATTACAATCATTTAATATGCTGACAATATGGAAGTAATTAAAAGTGATAAAGATGGGAGTGAAATTGTACTGTTTAAGTTATATGTATACAAAACATATAATGAAAAATGAGTATATAAGATGGAGATATTCTCAGAGAACTGAAAGTTGTAAAAAGCATTTTAAGGACAACAAGTCAAAAGGATTCCCCTCATTTGCTAGTGGAACATAATCATTCTCTGAATGAAGCGTTAATAGAAGTTTCAAAATACAGAGCTGTAACAAAACCCGCAGCAACTATGAGACATAAGCCTGGCCAATTTTTTTCAAGATTCATAACAACATTAAGTGATACTGCTCAGAGTTTTATTCTACCAGAAGAAAAGAATTATCTGAAAAAAAAAAAAAAAAAACTTTTCTCCTGAACCACAAACTTTTTCTGTATTAGACGTGCTCAAAACTTCGAAAATAACAGACAGTGATAATCTGGATAGATTTTTTTGTCTGATAAGGTCATGATATGAATTCTGGTATAATTGTATATGCTACAGATGATAGATTAAATATGTTATGTGGTACTTCCATTTGGATGTTAGATGGGAATTTCCAAATGTCTCCTAAACATTTTACATCATTATGTGTTGTCAGAGTACCACTCGGAGAAGTAAGTTTCTGTGGTTTATTGTTTCCTTGAAAGGAAAAATCATGAAACTTATCAAGAGATGCTGATTGTCGAGAAAAATAACTTATCATCAGATCCAACTAAAATTATTATTGATTTTGAAACTGCCATCTTCAATGCAATAAAAATTACATTGGAAAATGAAAATTCAATCCAATGTTGCTTCTTTCACTTAAAGTGTGTTTTTGATGAACATTATCATCAAAGTGTCGACAGATTTGTGTTTTGTGAAAATACTAATGACTTTTCTCTGGCATTCAAACTAATTCTCTAAATATATTTTGCCTATTGACAGACTTATAGGCTAATTTAGACTTTTTCTATTACACCATATAATATCAATATTAATTTGGTAATTTAAAATATTCTATGTTTATTGATAAAATGGAAATTCACAATATAGATCTATTTCTTTAATTATACGTCTCAACTAAGTTAGATTGTTTCTCTGTAAAATTATTAGTCTTGTATCAGATTCCTTGGCATAAGGATGCACTAAAAAGATGCATCTAAAAGTTAGAATAAAAATATTAATTTCTTCCAACTGGTATATACCTTTATAAATACCTAACAACAGTATACAATTAATACATTTTTTCTTTTAATACACAATTAGCTAGATTCAAGACATGAATTATAAATCCTATGTTAAAAATGGTATTTTGAGCTCCTGTGTGTTTGGATTAAATGATGAGTTGTCTGAAGAGTGTGATTACCTGCTAGTGAAGATTTCAATTGTATTATTTTAAAAGTTTTACCTTCATGACTTTTGAATCTATTTATATCATTTTAAGAATTAAATTCAATTTTCTATCAGTTTTGAAAAGTACAATAGCTTGGTTTAAATGCACTTTACAAAACTAATGAAGAATTTAGATTGTTGTACAACATGCTCTATGTCTTAGCTTTTCTGCCTATTGTAGATGTCAGAGAGGGCATGAAAATGTTGTGAGAAATTGGGTCAAATGGAGGCAGAAGATCTTGTGAAATATTTTGATGCAACGCACGTTTCAGGTGGCTACCGCCAAAAGCATGGGAGTCAATAACACCTTTTTAGTATTATGTTGTACAAGGCATCTGTTTCCATCATGTTTGTGGAATATTCACGAAGCCAAAATAAACAACAATCCAAGAACAAATATTTGATATGAAGGATGGAATAACATATTTTGACATTTAATGATCCATCTATATGAAGATTTTAAGGAATATGTAGCTACAGTGAAAGTAATAACAGCTGAACACATACAATTGGAAATCTTCCCAAAAAGAGAACAAAGCAAATATATATAATATTAATTTGTAGCAACATTTGAAAGCCTTTGCCAAGAATATTTAAGTAGCAGACTTTTTGTACAATAATTCTTGCGTTCTGTTACATTTAATATACAGCATGTTGCACACTAATATCTTTATTCATGTATATATTTGTGCATTATGTATGTTTTGTTTAGGAATTAAATATTTTAGTAGAGTTTAATTTTGCTTGTAAACTTAATTTCATCTTACTCACATTAAGTGTTAATACTAATCTGATTAATACTGACTCAGTTTTTTATTATAAATTTAATTTGCTGCAACTACAAGAACGCTATATTGTGAAATTAGAATTGCTTTTTTTTTTTTTTTTCTTAATTTTCACTTTCTGAATAGCATTTTAGTTGTTTTTAAATACTTGCTTTTCTTTTACAATTTCTGTAGTTTGTAATTAATAACATAAAATAATTAATTTTTTTTTTTTTTTTTTTTTAATTTGTGCAGTTATTTTTATTATGTTCCTTTGTTTTGCTTATTAATGTACATATTAAATGCTTTATAACATAATTTTATTTTGTTTGCACGTGTCAATTTATCTAATTTACATTATACCACTAATTTGAATAATACCACATGTATATATAAAAAAAGTTTGGGCTAGGGGGGGACCGCTAGGGAGGGCAACTTTAAAATTTCAAACAGGAAGGTATGTCTTGTGATACATCTCTGGAAACGTCTCTTCAAGACAATGAATTTGATATAAATAGTTTCACCCTATGATGATTATTAAAGGAGATACTTGAGTTTGTAGACTTTTGAAATATAGATTTTATACTTATGACTCCCCTTTAATAATCACTGCAGGGCAAAATTATTTATACTAAATTCATTGTCTTGAAGAGACATTTCCAGAGATGTATCACTAGACATACTTTGCCCAAAAATGTGTGGGCCCGGGCAAGGGGATTGTAGGAGTGCCGCTAGGGAGTGCAACTTTAAAATTTCTAATGGGAAAGTATGTCTTGTGATTTTATATCAAATTCATTGTCTTGTAGAAACATTTCCAGGAATATATCACAAGACATACTTTCCTATTTGAAACTTTAAAGTTGCCCTCCTTAGCGGCTCCCCTAGCCCCCCCTCCCCCTCCACCCGGCCCAAATTTTTTTCACCAAAAGAGGTCCCTCTTGACATCATTAAATATGTGTTTTGCCATTTTTCAAAATTCCGGCTCATTTTCGAGTTAGGAGGGGGCTCTGGGACTTTTGGAACACCCTGTATATACACTGTACAGTTTTACAATGTGCAATAGTGCAATTGAAGACTTAAATTAGTATTATATATTTTTTAAATTAATTAATAGTATGTTATTTAAAAATCAGAAAATCAACTTAAAAGATATTGTCTTAGTTAGAAACACTAATTATTATTATGTTAAGTCTACTAATTTAAATCATGTCGAATTGTACTTAAGAAAAGGGATTAAGATGGGTTTAAATAAATGTATTTACGTAGAGGATAAATTCTTTTAAAATTTCAAAAAGCATTTTTCAGATTTTAGGAAATTCTTATGATTGTTTGCTTTTGTGTGCATAAATATCATGTAGTAAAAGATATTTTTTTTTTAAATTCCAAAAAGGATTTGTTAATTACTTTTGACATGCTTAACTTCCATATCTTCATTCGCTACAAGACAAGCTGTGCAAGGAGGGAGGGAGGGCATTATTGTTTTGCAGAATGGAGGGAAAATTGAAAATGACATATAATTTATACATTACTTCAGAAATACATAAAAAACATTATTTTTTAAATATATTTTTTTTATTGAATGATTTTAAATTTGTTATTTTTTTATTACATGGTTTTAGTTGACTTGGTATGTTGTTTATTTATTTATGTATGTGGATCAAGTCTAAAAATTTATTTTTCACCTACTTGCTATTGATCTGATTGATCTGAAATTTTGCATGCATGTATAATTCTGATTAATATACATGCTCAAGTAGTAAACGATTTAAAGGTGAGGATCTGGGGGTTTCGGAGACCCAAATCCAGATCAGAATTTATTTTGATTTTTAACTCACTTCCTATTGAGTATTCCTATCCAATTGAGCTGACATTGTACATACATGTGTAGTTTCATGTATAGTTATGTATACATGTTATAATTTTATTTATTTATTCTGTAGACAATACATGCTTAAACAGTAACAAACTTAAGAGGAGACCTGGGTCCGCAACTACAGTTTAAAACTCGTTTTCAAATTTTAAACCACTTCTTGTCAGCCAAATGAACTTAAGTTTTGCATACATGTATATTATTTACATCTGCTGAATTGGAGTTTTTAGTACATTTAGAAATAAAACCATGTCTTTAATTTTTTTTCTTTTTTTTTTAAATTTATGTACTATCTTAAATAATTTTAAATCTACTCACTTATAAGTTATTGGTACCAATTTTACCAATGTCATTTTTTTCCAATTGCCATTTTTACTGTGCACCAGGGCAACTATATAATATACATTGAATATAATAATAATGAAAAATTGGCTGTTTATGTATTTCTACTTTTTAAAATAAGAAAAAGTGCAAATTCTGTCAAGATCCTTGTATAAATATTATGCTATGTAATTTTTATATTCTAAGTTTTATTTAAGGACATAAATACTTATCTTCACTGACAGCCAAAATCTTTGTTATTCTTTGTTAAGTTCTTTTTTTCAAGGGAAAAAAAAAAAAAAAAACACTGAAATGTTCATGTTTTTTAAAAATCGATTTTTAAAATTCTGGATATTTCATTTTGAAGCTAAAAAATCTGCTCAGTTCATTTTTCTTATATTACAGCTTCAAAATAAAATATTAAGAATAAAAATAAATAAATAAACATAAATTTTTGAAGAACAAGAACAAATTTACTGATTGTTGAATTTTCTAATTGGTAAACAGAATTAAAAAATAGATATATATATATATACGTTAGGTAATGAGTAATTCTATAAACAAATTTCCCCACAGAATAACATGAGCTTTAACTGTTAATAAAAATAGGTAAAAAAATATTTTTGAACTTGTAATAAGTAAATATTTTAAACAGTGATTGCATTTTCGACTGTTATGAATTTGAAATGAAATATTGCAATTCCTGAAAAAAAAAAAAAACTACTAGAGCAATTTGCCACAGAAATACAAAGAATGAATTATATTATGAGTGAACTATAATAATCTTTTCTAATTTTTAATTTAATGAAAAAAAAAAAAAAAAAACACTATTTAATAAACTATTATCGAAATGAATTTGATGTTAGTGGGATGGGTGCATTATAGTTAGTAATGGTGTGACTGAATTTCACGCCTTGCCACTGGTAAATCATGAAGATATAGTATTGTATCTGGGAAATCTTTTAGAACTAAGTGCAGTTTTCTTTTTCAGACATTGTATTGTTTTTAGCGATATCAAAACGGTATGGCATACTGATATTCAATCTCTTTATCTTTTGAAGTTTTTAATCTTTTTTATGGGATTTGTTTATTTATTTATATTTTATTTTTTTACAATGTTTAACTACTTTTATTTTGAATTAACTATGAAAGAAAATTATATTTCAATTGTTTGTGTGAATGAAGGTTAGAATAAAACAGCAAATATAACAATTTTAATATTACCACTGAAAAAAAAAAAAAAATCACAATAATTTAATTGCTAATTGGACAACCAATATTTTTAACTTTAAAACCAACATTTTCTAAATGGCATTATTTTAAGGCTGAGAAAATATTTTACTTTTTTACTCTGATAGAGGCTTTGCTCCCTGAATCCCCTGGTTCATGTAAAATATTTTGAAACATAAATTTTTCTTTAAAATCTACAAAGGGCATTTATTCATATTATTCAACTTGCCTAAACTAAAAAATCTGGTGTGAAACAACCGCACAACTTCCATTACCCACTATTACACATATTATATGCATTTTTGAGAGATAATGTGATCAGAAAACATAAAAGTTACCTAAAGAAGTAGAAACCTAAAAATTTTCCAGTAAGAGAAACTTATAAAGACATATAAAACGAAGCTTACATATAGCGAGGTAAAAAATAAGAGAAAATGGTAGAGTTATTTTTTGAAACACAAATTTTCGAGATTTGAAGATGACCTACCGAAGCAGGAAGACTGTTAATTTTTCTCTAATAACCACATAATACACGAGAAAGAAATGAATTTATATAACAATTTTCAAGAAAATCGTTAGAGCCGTTTTTGAGGTACCAACTTTTACAAAAAATCAATTATTGACTGGAAAACAATAATTACATACAAAAGGATATTTAAAAATGAGGTAATATGGCAAGTTTGAAAAAAATCCATACAGCCGCTTTTAAAGGAACGCACTTGCAAGACCTGAAATTGAGCTCTTTATACAGGACGCCTGTCAATTTTCCTGAACTAACCAACTATATCATTCGAAAGGACATCTAATAGAGTGTTTATATAGCAAATTTGAAGAAAATCGTTAGAGCCGTTTTTGAGATACGAACTCATTTCCGGTCTCTGATGTCCCACTTCTGTTTTTTCAATTTTCACCAAAATTTGGAAAATTCATCTGTACACCAGACTTGTCTTAATTCTGAAGTTTTGTAGTTCTATCTTTATTAGTTTTAGGGATATGATAACCAGAAGATTCCACACACACACACACACTGACCAATTGCCAAAAACCACTTTTTTGGACTCAGGGCACCTTAAAACGTGTAAATCAGGTGAAATTTCGATATCGAATTTTTGGACCAAATACAATACTTCCATTACCTATGGTTGTAGGGTAATCGAAGTAAAAACAATGAGACGTATCGACATTTACTATCCTTTAAAATCACATTGTTCTACTCTTGCCTATCAAACTTTTGTTTAATACACCATTCAACTACAATTTTCTTTTTCTTGATATCAAACAATTAGAAAAATCAAAATTATAATTAACACACATCATCAAAACATAAAACCTGCAGAAAATAATAAAAACTTTCAAAAAATGGAGAGATTGAAAAGTAATACTCCATCTAATAGTAATGTACATATGACGTATTGACAGACCACATTTTCAAAAATATCTATTTAGAAAAGAATGTTACCATACCTAAATGATCATTTGGTGACAATTTGGTATAGTGCACCCTGCTTGACAATAAAAAAATGATAGTACCCTGTTATAAAGTCAGCCCTATATCTGCCTGAAATATTTGTAGACATGTAATGTATATTTTTATGATATACTAACTTTATTATTATTCTTAAAAAAAAAAAAAAAAATCATTATAAAAGAATTTTTATTTAAATTATAATTAATAAATATTGTTGTTTTGATGTATTACTTATTTAGAACTGAAAAGTGTAATCAAAATTATAGTGTGAGAAAATTTAATGAAAGTAGCTTGGTTTTATTGTTTTTTATGTCAAGCGGAAAAGTAAAAATAAATAATATTGATAGTTAGGTATTTAGACAATTAATCTTAGTTTCATTTTTCTGTCTGTATCTTTCTATATTTATTTTCTATCTAATATAGTTATTGTTTATTTATTTATTAATATGTAAATATATTGGTTTAACAATATATTTGCATAACAATATACATGGCCAGTTGTTTTGTTGCCAGCAACCGTATGAAAATATGATGTATGAAGAAAATATGTAGTATTATTATAAAGTGTCTGCCTCACGTATTTATAGATATATAGTATAGTTTTATGATATGCTAATATAATTTATTTTTATTAATAAAACTTCTGTTATGCAAGAGTTAAATTATTATTTTTATTTTGTTTTGATGTGATAATTGCTAATGCCTGAAAAGACTCAGAATTATATTGCAAAAAATATTTCAATGGAAACTTAAAATTCTTTCTTTCTTTCTTTCTGTGTTTGTGTGTGTGTAAAAATAAATTTTTGGGTACTCAGAAAATTGATCCTAAATTTTATTCTTCTATCTAGCTTTGTCTTTTTATTATAATTTATTATTTTTAAACAAAAATAAATTTATTTGAGATTAACATTTTCTACAATTAATCAAGCCTTCAGTTTTTTACTTATTTATTTATTTATTCATTTTTTTAGTTAAAAGTAAATGCCCATTTATTATTTTTAAATTAATATATTTTAAGTCAAATGTAGCAACTTAAGAAGATTGGCTACTGTTTGCCGCAGCCAAAGTCTATGTTATTCTATGGAATTTATTTTTTTAATGAGAATTACTCATTACTTATTGTATTACTTTAAATTCCATTTCCACATTCAGAAAAGTCACAACCATTAAATTTGGTGCTGTTTACCAAAAATTGATTTTTCAATTTATTATTATTATTTTAATTAAAATATATATATATATATATATATATATATATATATATATATATATTTACATTTTATAGCTTTATAATGAAATATATATAAAATATACAAATGAACAAATAATTTTTTTGGAAATTAAATACAAATTTAATGCTTGTGTATATTTTGAAGCTGATAATAGAATTTAAATAAATACATTAGAATAGGTGCCAAGTCTCCTGTTTTTTAACAGCGACTTCATAACCCCCCCCCCCCCCCCAAAAAAAAAAAAAAAAAAAAAAAAAAAAAAAATAATCAGTTTATATAACCGTCGAAAAAATATATATGACAAATTCTTTTTTAAAAATAATTAGAAAGTTAGAAATATTGGCAGTTGTGCATTAGGTATTGAGTAATTCTCATAGTAAATTTTCCCATAGAATAATATGGGATTTTTCTGCTAGAAACGAGGAAATTGTAAGAGGTAGAGAAATTTTTTTTTTTGTGTGTGAAAGACCCAATTTTCAGATTGAAAGTAAAAAAAAAAAAAATTATGACTTTACGAATTTAAAACAATACTTTGTCTTTTCATTAAACTAAAAGAATTCAAAATATGGTGTTTTTCTTTTGTTTGTTCTTATCTAAGTTTTTATTAATAGGCCTAAGATATGATTCAGATTTAAAAGTGAACTACTTAAAAATAAATAAATAAATAAAAGTACTGCCAACAATAAACTGAAGGTATTAGACAGAATAAAGAAGTTGTATAGTATTATATCTATGTGTAGATGATGATATACAAACACCATTTATTCTTATTAATAAAAATAATAGAATTTATAATTAAATTACTATTGATTGTATTTCGAATGACATATTAATTAATTAGAATTGAAAAAAAAAAAAAAAAAGCAAGATTACAATGTGAAAAATATTTCAATAAAAATCTAATTTAAAATTATATCCTTTTTTCTTTTTTTTTTTTTTTTTTCTTTTTAATATTTCAAGACAAATTAACAAATACTCAGAGAGTTAGTCTCAAATTTCATTCTTGCAGTTATATTATTCTATAAATACTTTATGTTTGGATATAGTTCTTATTTTATTTATTATTACAGTCGACATTCAGTATAGCGGCTCTCTGTGTCCTGCAGCAAACGGTCTTTATAACTAGTAGTTGCTGTAGTGGATATGATTAAAAAATTTACGCATGCACACTCAGCAGTTCTGTAAATATAGACAATTTTTAAAGCGATTCCAACTAAATACTCCTGTTACTTTTTATCATTGGTAATGAAATTGAAATTTTTATCAATTAAAAACAAAATTTCTGAAACAGAATTTAAATTAGAAAATATAGGAAAAAAAGTGATATATGCTTACGAAACATTTATTCTCTCAAAAATACATAAAAAATGGTTGTTTGTCTTGTCTGCATATGTGATTTTTGCAATACATAATTTTCCATCACATTATAGACTACATCTACAAAGCTTGGCAATACAATTATCGAGGTCATTCCAAGTTAAATGTTTAGAAACATGTACTATTTGGTAAAATACTGAAAAGATTATCTGTTTAATGTGGACGCTATATTGGAACTAGATGATACTGAGCGGTTGTTATACCAGAAGTAAAATAACAGAGTGCATAGGAAAACAATTGGGGATTTTATCACTGGTCGTTATAATGGAATGGTCTTTATAATGTATGGTTGTTATAGCAAGCATCGACTGTATTATTAATTACTGTTTAA
Source organism: Salticus scenicus (assembly GCA_963930645.1). Lineage (NCBI taxonomy): Eukaryota > Metazoa > Arthropoda > Arachnida > Araneae > Salticidae > Salticus > Salticus scenicus. The sequence continues at coordinate 187,664,478 of OZ005655.1, read as the reverse complement.
AATTAAAAATTTGCTTTAGATTAACACTTTCTAAACTTTATCAAAGCTTAAATTTTATTTTAATCAAAAATTTATGGCCAAAAACTTCTTTTTAAAAATAAATAGATTTTTCAAATACAGCAATCAAATTCTTTTAATGATTTACTTTTTATTATTTTTTCCCCCCACTATAAATTCAAATCATATATATATGGTATATATATATATATATTCTTTTGTTTATCTACACCTTATTTTTTGATTAATAGGTCTAAGATATTGTTCAAATGTGAAACTGGATATTTATAAAGAAAGATTGCAACCATTCACGATAAAATGAAGATCATGTAACAAATGAAGCTGTATAGTATTATATTTGCCTTATGTATTTGTAGATGTGTAATATACTGTATGATACACAATTTTATTTTTATTAATTAAAAAAAAAAAAAAAAATGTATTATTAGCGAATTTTAAATCAAATTATTAGTCCTATTTTTTTTTTTTTTTTTTTTTTTTTTTTTTTTTATGAACATGTTACTGTTACTGAAAGAAAGTGCTGAAAAATATATAACTTGGAATTTAAGGATGTACATCAGTCAGACACCTCCCTTTCACCCTTCCCATGTTATCTTGTGGGATTTTTATCGCTTTGTTTTATAAGGATATCTCATTCAAAAATGAAGTTTTTCAAATTCTACACATTAAATAAATTTGTTTTTTGTTAATTTAGTCTCTAAAATATAAAACACACAAAATTTTGACTAACAATGAATTAAATGCAATGGAGTGCATTGAAAAAAAATGGCGTTGAATGGTGGAGAATGCATTAGTACTATGCGTAAACACTTGTATATATGCTTTTGAATTCAGAGATTGTACCGGATAGCTAAAATAATACTTAATGAATTCCCTTAGAACTTCAGGGTATAAATTATATTTTATACCACCTATATATCAATGAAGGTCTGATCTGGTAGCCAGAAAAGGGATCAATAACTAATTAAAGAAAGAAGAAGGAAAAAAAAAAATGTTTGAGTTCACCATGTAAAAAATGTTAGTATGTATATTCAGGGAGATATAAAGGCTTCTTACCCCTCCCCCCTCTTTTTTTTTAAATAATATGCAGGGTTTTCAAAACAGTGCAATATCATTTTAGATAATTTGAAGTGGAAGGCTGAATTTTTTATACCAACTATGTGAAAACTACCAGAGCCGGGAATCGAACTGCTTATTAAGCGGTTCCGCTTTTATCTTCCGCTTATTAAGCGAAAGGCCTGGGTTCGATTCCCAGCTCTGGTAGTTTTCACATAGTTGGTATAAAAAAATCAGCCTTCCACTCCAAATTATCTAAAATGAATTAAGGTTGATGAATAAAGAATTTCTAAAGTGCAATATCATTTTCAGAAAACTTGATATACTACTGTAGAAACAACATACTGCATTCAGAATATCAAAATACCACTATTTTATTAAAGTTTTCTCTGGCTGATTTAATCTCAGAATATTCACTAAACTATAAAGTGTATATTTCTATAAAAATATACTAGTATTCAAAAATCTGGAAAGTTAGAAAGTCATGAAACCAAAAAAAACATAATTTAAAGGAGCATAGTAATAAGCTACAGTTACAACACATTGCAACCATTATTTTTTACAAGGTGAGGCCAAACTGTGTTATTTTTCGCTTAATTTGTTACTGGTTTTCTTTTTATATTTGGGGCAAAACCTTTGCTGATATATTTGAAAAAGTATGTTTTTTATACTTGTAAGTTCCAAGAGAATCTATCAAGTATTTCTGTAAATATTCGACAAAAACCTTTTAAATTCAGAAAAAGCAAAATAATTTTGTATCTGCTGTAAATTCAGATTTTTCAACTTTCTGAATACCAGTAAATTTTTATAGAAATATGCACTTTATATTTTAGTGAATATTCTGTGATTAAATAAGCCAAAGAAAACTTTAATAGAATATTTATTGAAATTTTATTTTTTCCGACTGAGTGAAAATAATGCCTGGACCGGGAGTCAGCATTATTTTCACTCAGTCAGAAAAAATAAAATTTCAATAAATATGATTTTCTTCCACAGTTGATTGTGTGATTTTAATAAAAATTATATTTAATAGAATAGTGGTATGAATTTGCTACAGTGGTTAGCAGCTGTGTAAATGTGTATTCAGTTGTTTGAGAAATAGAAGTTTGTAAACAAACATCATAAATGGTTTTAAATCAAAATAATTAATAACAATCTTTCATCAGGTAAAAATAATAGACACAAATGCTATTTAAAAAAAAAAAAAAAAAAAAAAAAAAAAAACAGCTGTGTGTTTTTGTGATTTATATTGTTTGCTTACAAAATTAATATTCTTCAAACAACTGAATGTACATATCTTTTAACCATAGATAACATGAAATATTGAAAAATGGCTAATAAGGGTGAATCCATCAATTGCTATAAAAAAAAAAAAAAGAAGAAGAAGAAAGGTGTTTATTTAGTTATTTTGAGTATTTCTGAATTATTTTTACCATCCCTTCTAATTGTGCTATTTTTTTTTTTTTTGCTTTGTAATAATTTTATTATATATATGCATCACATTTAAAATATTTATATTCTGATTTATTTATTTCAATATTAATCTCTTTTTTTTTTTTTATCAATTAATTTAATTTTGTTTTATTTTTATTATCTACAAACTAACGTAAATGTAAATTTTTATTTCTTTTTTGTCATCTGCAAACTAGTAAAATGTGTAGAAAATAGTGAAATTTTATTGTTCTATTTATTTTCATATATATATATCTATACACATATATACTGTCAAACCTCATTAACATGAATCTCAAGAGGGATGAAAAATTTGTTTATGTTATCAATACATGCTATCAGTAACTAATCTTCATATAACTAAACCAATCTTCATTTTGACGGGGATTGTGGAAGCAGTTCATGTTAAAAGTAATTCATGTTAACTAGGTTCAACTGTATATATATATAAATGAAAATAATTAGAACAATAATATTTCACTTACATATTTTCTACACATATTTATTTATTTATTTATGTACTTGAAGAGGATAAAATATCAAAAGGTTAAAAAACCAAAATTAATAAAATAAGCAAAATTAAATCAGAATTTACATATTAAATGCACAATAAAATGCAGCAATTATAAGATGTCATATGTAAACATAAATAAAAATTAACTAATTATAAACAGAAAAATAACAATAAATCAATAAAACCAGAAAGATTATTAACCCAAAAAGCATTGAGGCTTTTTGGGCTTTCTTTCTTATATTTTCATTGCTATTCGTAGCTGTTAAATATTACATAAATGTTTTTCATTTTAGATATATTGGTGTATATTTTTCATTTTTGGTAAGTTTTTACATTTATGTACTAAGTTTTTATATATTTACCTGTTATTTATGTACTTAATATGTTGTTGTATAATTTTGTTTATTTTTCCTTTGTATTTCATAAATTCTTCATTCGTAATTTCATGGTACAGTAGTTAAGGACTTTTTTCTTGTTGCGGGACATAGGGAACCAAGATACTTTTAGCTTTTGCTGGTATCTCTTGAAATGTCTTCCTGTTCTTTCTCCACCCTGCATTTGAGGGGTCTTCCTGATGACAGCCTCAATGCTTTTTTGGGTTAATTATTTTTTTCGGTTTTATTGTTATATTTCTGTTTATATTTATATTTATTTAATTTATACACACACACACACATATACATATATATATATATATTATGGTACTTAATAAATTACCTGCTTTTATGTCTGTTCTTAATTTTTTATTTTTAAATAATTAGAACGATAAAATTTGATCAATTTTAACTTACATGCAGACCAGATGTGATATTAAAGTTACATGAAACAAATTAAATGCAATAATTTAAGATAATAATTAAAATACTATAATTTAATTATATAATCGAAGTACAAGAAGCATATTATAAATAAAAAAATAAATTAACCTTACATTACTCAGGGTTCCCATGGGTCAGGGAAAACCTGGAATAGTCAGGAAATTTGAAATTAATTAAAAAAGTCAATGAAATGTCAGGGAAAATTGCAAATATTGCTCCAAAACCTGGAAAAATGATTATATAAACCTGGAAATGCTTTTCGAGCATTCAATTTATGTCGCGAGTCTCGTTACTATGTTGTCTTTTATGTCGCGAGCTATGTTATGTTTTATGCCGTGAGCTATTTTTTATGTCACAAATCAAATTTTGTGACTTGAATTTTCTAAAAGTAGACATGGAAAACCTGAAAAAGTCAGGGAATTTTATTTTTGAAATTGAGTGGGAACCCTGATACTTCTTGAAAATTGCCTTAGTACTTGCGGGAAGGGGCCCCTCCCATCGTCAGAGGCCATGGGCGTAGCCAGCATCTGATCTAGGGGGGTGCAAAAATTTTCAGGCCCAAATTTGTATGTAAAAAATATTTTTGGCGACAACAGGGAAATAGTTGTTATTAGTAACGGTGATCATTATGGTGTGTGTATAAGTTTGGGCATGATAGAAGGTCTTCCTAAAAATACCCATTTTTTAACATCCCTGGTCCCTCCTCCGCCCCTAAAAGAGCAGATGTTTTAAGTTTGCAGTCTGTGTTTGTCTGTCTGTGCCACAGTAGCTTCCAAACAAATAAACCGATTTCAATGATTTTTTTTTTTTTTTTTTTTTTTTTTTTTTAAGAACGCTGATTTAATAAGAGTGTTTTTTAGATAAGTGATAAAAATATGTTTGATATGCACTTTTAATTAATTGAAATGAGATTTTTTTTTTTTTTCCTCTCAGGCAAAATTTGCTTTAACATTTGAAAACATTATAGTTTACAAGTATTCAACTCCACTTTCAAGATTTCAAATAAATTGCGTGCTTTATTAAACTAGAGTATAAAAACTTTTTTTTTTTTTTTCTTAATGAATTTTAAATTTTAATCCAATTGTAACAAAAATTAAAAAGTAGTTATAAATAGGGATAAGTTAAGAGTTAAAAAATCTGTAAATTCAATTCAAAATTGGGGGATTTTCCAGGGAATTTTCAAAATGAATTAAAATTTTACTGTCATATTTATTTTCTAGGCCATTTGCACATATATTTTAAAATTTGCAAGCTGTCGATTTTTCTTCTGACTGTAGGCGAAGAGTTTTCCAAATTATTGGAGGGACTCAGGTCGAACTTGTGAAAATTTTGGACTTTATGAATGTTCATTGCAAATTATTGTCTTAGAATTTCATCAAAATTTGCACACATATGAAAAATAAAATTTCCTGAAAATCATTTGAATTAAATTAAAACAATTTTTTTTTTCATACTCCCTGATAATTAATTTATTTTTTCTCTGGATTTTACCATGTTATATTTTAACAATATATTCTAAGCATATTTGGGTATTATTTTGTGTTAATTTTTTACTTTCTCTTACTTATATATAATAGAGAAAGTATTGTTTTGTGCCTAATTTTCGACATTGAATTTTTGGTAAACATTTCGAGGTTCTCTTAAACCGGAAAACATATTTTTAGCAATTGATGTGTCTAAAATATGTCTGAATCATGTAAGCATAACACAAGAACAAATATTAGCAGAAATTTTAAATACAGTATTTTAAATCTGAATCATGTAGGTATGTAACTTGAAACTTTTTATTGAAACCAACCAAGGGGTTGGTGTCCTGAATCTATCATTTTCCCACAGAATTATCTGGGATAAATATTTCGTGATTTATTGGCACATGTTATATAGCATCCAAGATGACAACTAATGGACCCGGACAGAATAAGGTATATTTTGAAAATATAAGGATTGCTTTCATCATAAACAAGTCGGTTTAGTTTTAAAATTTCACTGGCGATACTGGCATGAATATTATTGAATATCAACATTCTATTTAAAAAATTGGCGATGAAAAGAACAGGGTAATATTCCGCATAAACTTGCTTTATCTAGATGAAAACCGCGTCAATAAAATTATGCAGAAAATTGAGATAAAGGAAATCTATTGAAAGGAAGGGAAAGGTAGCCTAGTGGGTGAGGCATTTCAATTTCCAGTGAAGCCTGACCATTGACTGAGTTCATTGCTGTTATCATAAGTATACCATAATCTATCGTAGAAATTTATGGCAACAAATATGGGATAGGTGTCTGACTAAAGTCCACCAATACCAAGTACAGTTATTTATTTAAGATTTATTTGATGGTCAGACTTTCTCTTTAATATAACAGTTCCACATACAATAAACATTTGTGGAAAATACTTGTTTAAGGCAATTTTAAACTTAATAAAATACCAAGAATGCAATCAAAACAATTGTAATATTTCAAAGTACACGCAGAGTTTAAATCCGCATTTTTTTTTTTTTTTTTTTTCTTTTTCTACCCATAGGCTATTTTTCTTGAATTCATTTAATTTTATGAAAAAAAAAAAAAAAAAAAAAAAAACTCAGCTTATAACGAAATTAGAACATTATAATATAATATTACACTCAATTCAATAAAAAGTAAATAATTTTAAGGACTATATTACTAGTATGAGAAATAATAACATATAAGCAAGAGCAATGACATATTGATTAAAAAAAAAAAAACTAACAATATAGCTCATACATACTGCTCGTTGTTCTTTTGGAATTAATTCATTGTTAAAACTGAATTAATGTATGATCAATTTAAACTTCTTGCCAACAAAGTTAATAAGAGTGCTTGGAGCTCCGGTCAGTCTTTCTGTCCATTCGTTCATATAGTACTGTAAGTGATGCTTTCTAATTTCACTAAATATATTTTGAATGTATTTATAAACTGATAGATAAGAATCATGTTTACTATAGCATATTCTCTATTGGAATTGGAATAAATAGAACTACCGTGCCGGTTTTTCTTCAAGAACTGATAAAAGTAAACTATTGCATTATAACCTATGGGAGGTATCTCTTTAAAGACTAATTTAATTTTTTAAAGTGCACAAAATATAGTTATACGATACATTATACAAATGTACATAATCTATAAAGTTTTTTTTCTTTTACTATCTTAAATTAACTACACTATGTATCATAAAAAAAAAAAAAAAAATTAAATTTATAGAATTTTGATTTCTATTCTTTCTTTCTCCATACATTTCTAATTTTTCTCATTAAACTTTCTTTATTAATATAAGCTAATGAATTTTTTTTTTTTTTTTTTTTTTTGATTAAATACCCACCATTTCATTAACAAATTTACACAAATTCAAATTTATTTCTCATAAACTAAAATAATTTTATGCAGTAATCTTAAAAAAAAAAAAAAAAAAAAAAAAAACAATTTCTGTGTTATATAAATAAAAACGGTCAAATATGCACTGTATGATGCTACACTTTGAAAAATTGTCGCAATTTGATGTTGATGGCTTGACATATTGACAAATTTTAATTAAATATTTTCATATGTTTATTTTAAAAAATGCACTTTAAACTTAACAACTGTCTTTCTGAAGCTAATTCATTCTGGTATCTGATGTAATCTGGTCACTATTCAGTGGTCATTATCATTTCGGTAACAAAGTACAACATTTTGAAGATCTTTTTCATTCACACTGACAAGCTCAAATTTGTAGAAAAAGATTACATCTTTTGCTCATCGGCAATCAATAGAGGAAGGATCCTTGCTAGGAGGTTTGTCTAATTTTCCTTTAAAATGCTGTAATCTGATACTTGACAATTTCAGGATATACTGTACACTCTCCATGCCCTAGGGTTCACATCACTCCCTTCGACGTAATTTATTGCTCTTTTGTTGTGAAAGAAAGAATAGCTTTTTTTTTTTCTTTTTGCATGTGTGTGTCTTTATCGCTTATTTTTCATGAAAAATAGCAGAGGAAGCAACTTTTCTTAGTTTGTTTGCAAAAAAGAATCTTAAGGCCAGTATCCACTTGGGCTCAAGATCGACGTTCAAAACGTCATTAATCACGCTTCCGACACAAAGAGCCAAATGTCTTGTCATCAGTTGTAGCCCTTTTTTATCAGATTGCGCAGTTACCTCAAAGGAAAGCATGCAAAATTGACAAAGATATCTACCCCCAGCCCCGCAATTATCTCAGCAGGGGACCCCGTTGCAGGGTTTTGAGCTGGGGTGAGCTGGGGTGACCACATCAAAGGATTCTGAATAGAAGCCGCCCAATGAGCCCAAGTGGAAACCGGACTTTAAAAAGTCAAATTTACAGAAAAAAAAAAGCTAACCGAAGGGAAAAAATGTTGCATTAAAAATGCTACTTTTTTATTATTAACAATTTGAAGTTTTAAATTTTGCTTCATTTACAGGAAAGGAGGGAGCACCATCTTAGAAATTATTGGAGGGGGGAGGGGGTGGGGACTCGAGCTCCACGGGCCCATATAACTCCACGCCTATGGTTCTGACGTTCAGTGGCACACCCAGAAATAAATTTTGGAGGTTGCCCGAGTTCAAGAATAAAAAAATACGACATGTACATGTACACGCTCAAAGCAATTCTAATCCTATGCTAGTATTTTTAAATATAAATTTTTGTTTTAGTTAAAGCAGAAATTATAAGAAAGTTTCTGCTAATATTTAAGAAATGCCGTACAGTAGACATTTTACATTTTGCTTAATATATATATATATATATATATATATATATATATAACATCTCTGTCGTATGCAAAGAAGAATCTATTTTTAACTCTGTTTTTAAAGAAACATACATAATTCTACTTTTATTTCTAAAGCGGGCTATGCTTTTATTGACTTGGTTTTTAACTATGATAAAGAAATTAGTGTAATTTACTTTTTAATAATGACCAACAAATAAAAGAAGAGAAGAAAAAAGATAATAAATAAAAGAAAGAATATATTAAATTTAAAATAAAAAAAGAATCAAAAACCTCATCGTTTTTGACTTATATAAATAATGTAAAATTTTATTAAAAATAAAAAATAAATAAATAAAAAGTATATAGGTAGAAATAATTTTGCATTTTGCTTCTTGTAATAAATAAGTTTCATTTTATATATATTTTAAAGCTGTGTATAGACTCTAAAGAAAAATGTGTTTTCGATATCTATTTATATAGATAAACATGCAATCTTCTATTCTTAAAGCAGGCTGTTGGTCTTATCGAATTTCAAGATATTTAATTATGAAAAAGAAATTTGTACTATAATTATGAATATGATAAACACTCATATATATGTTTTTTTTTTTTTTTTAATTATTAATAATTATCATCTCATCAAGGTTTTGCTTCCTGGTTTCTATGCATTACAATGAATGGCGATATAATATAGTAATTTTACATATTTTTACTATGTTGATTAAAATAATAAATAATCTTTTATTTTCTTTTTTATTATTATTTCTTTAAATAATAAATACTTATATTTTAATCGCACACAAAAGTAAATGTTCCTTAAAAATTATATTAAAAGTGACTTTTACGTTCTAATTAATAACATAATTTTAATTTTAGTTCATAGAGAAACATAGAAATTAATATTTTTTGTTGGCTGTTATATGCTTTCATAGAATTTTGAGGTATTTAAATGTAAGAAAAATTTTGATTTAAAATTTAATAATAATACATAATAAATAATAATTCTTAAAAAACATGTAAATAAAATTAATTGAAATTTATAAAGAGTATTGTGTCTCATTTAAAGAGTATAATAAAAAATATCGCTAAATATTCCAAATATTTTCTATAAAAATAAAATAAAATATGAAAATTATAAATTAAAATTTTTGGAATTCTTCAAGAAATTTATCAAATCTTATATGGATTTTGCTTTTCTAGAATTCATTTTCTGTTGATAAAAAAAAAAAAAAAAAATCCTAAAATTCTGGCATAAATGAAATTGTATATTACCATTTTTCATTTTAATATTTTTTATAATTAAAATTGAAATGAAATATCAAAATAGTAATAGTTTAATGCTTACCTTTTCTTTATCTGTTAGAATTTCTACTTTTCATTAAGGTTTTTCTTTAGCTTGAAGAAGAATTTTATATATTGATATTTTTCTCCTGGTCTTACTTTCTCAGAGAAATTTTGGATAATTTTGCAAAAGACTATGACAGAATGTAAAAAGCGTTAAAAGTGAATGACTGAGAAATGAGAATACTCTTCTAAACTAAAATTATCCCTGTTTTTTTCTCTCCCCCGCCCCCTTCTCTTTCTTTTCCCATGAAGATAAATCGAACAGAGAAACATACACTCACTATTCTATCAAAAGTGCGAGATGCTGTGGCTGTCTGAGCTGTGACCAATGGCCAGTTATAAATTTTAGCGGTTATAATACACACACGAGAAAATAAAAGAAAGATTCCCTTTCCCTAGTATCCCACTCTCTTTATTTTATTTTATTTTGAATGATAACGGTATTTAAAAGGCGAAAGCGGTCACCAACACTATGCCCGGTGGCTCCCAACATCTGGATATCTGATTCTGGTCATCAGATAACAATTATTCAAGTTTCAACCAACAAAGATCGGTAAAGCGTTCTGTTTCCTGCTTTTACGACGTTACTCAGTGGGGGTCTTAGTCGCTTTAGGGAAGAGTTTTGTTTACATTCATCTAATAAGTTCAAAGAATGCCGTTTTAGATCAGAAAGAAAGCAAGTAAAAAACTGAATTGTGTTATACTGTTATAATGGATTTGATTTCCCAGGGAGTTGTCAACTGGGATCTCCCCCCTCAGGATTAACAACTTTTGTTGTATGAATATGAGAGAGAGTAAAGTTTTAAAATGTTGAAATTCGACAAGCCCTACTGCATTCAAAGAGTATCATAAAAAAGGGATTCTTATTCATATTAAGAGTTATTCTTCACTTTTTATTTATTTATTTTTATTTTTTAAAACTTAAAGTATGCGAAATTGGTGCTTTTATTATTTATAATATTTTATTTATTTATTTTTATTTAGAACACTTACTAAATTAATTTAAATTGTCGTATAAATAAACTAGTTGGAATAGGTGAACTCTGCTCAGTTCCTCATCATATATTTGCTCTCATACATTTCTACTTTAGCTCATACTATATATACATGTTAAAAGATATGAAGTTTGCCTATCATTTGGCTGGATTGCAGAATGTAGTCCTCAACCACTAGGCTACCCTTCCGCCTTCCACTTCAATACATTTATCTTTTCCCAATTTGTAATTTAATTTTGTTAAAGTCAGTTTTATATTCCAGTTTTCATGCAATTCCATATTATTTTCCAATCCAATAATCTTCAAATAGCAAGTGTTGGGAAATATTGCCTTATTCTACCATGTTGAGAAATTCGTAAATTTTGAATAATTTACAAAGATTTCAAAGTGTCTATAGTCAATACTATTCATGATAATGTCATAAATGGTGTTTTAAAGCTGGTCAGATATCTTTACGATGAAAATAATCCTCATAATACGTTTAATCAGTCGTAGTCGCAATGTGCTCCATGTTCTGTACAAATCAATACTTCAGCGGATTAACGAAGCGGCAGAGCTATCTCTAAACATTGAAGATTAAAATTGCAAATAGCATATGTCCAGATCCCCTCCCCCCCTCTACCCCTAGCGGTGAGTTTCAGACTGTCGCCAATTGCCCAATGCGTAGAGATAGTGCGACAGCAAAACCCTCTCGCTCTGGAAGTCTGCACGGGCTTGGTTCTGGTTGAAATTCTTAATTTTGTCTCGGGACAAAATTGATAATCTTGGTTTCTCAATTTTGCGAGACTTTCAATGGGAGAAAAAAAAACAGGCCGAGCTGGGTAAGCATAAGCAAAGCTTCCTTACAGGCTCAGCCGGATCCGCGCCTCAAAATTTCGGCCCGTGCAGACCTCTCCACTTCACTCCTCCATAATTCAGAATGACATGACATTCATACTCATATCATAAGTGATATTTTAAAACTGGTCTAGTTTCTTTATGATGAAAATAATTCTCATAATACATGCTTATACGAAAATTTCCCCTGTTATCAATTATTTAGAAAATCGTATTTTTTGATAATGTACAAACTTTTCAAATTAGAGGTCTGAAATTCTTGCTAGTGTCATAAGCAATATTTTAAAACTGGTCCGACCTTTCTAGGACCATTTGTTTTTGAGACCTTGCGTACAGAGACTAATAAACTAACACATAAAAGAGCTGACACTAGACGGACAACACGCAAATTTTGTTTTTTGGACTCTTAAACCAAACCTCAAAATGGGGAAAAACGTAAAAAAGTCAAGGTCTAAAACGGAAAAAAAAAAAAAAATGCATGACTTCAGAAGGCAAAATCGTTCTATGAAGCAGATGACTGAAAACGAGACGATATTGATTTTCTGATTTTATTTCATTTTTGTTACAAAAAAAAAAAAAAAAAAAAAAAAGAATAGTATATGCTTAAAATAAATAGTTGGCATAATGGGAACTCTGCTCAGTTCCACTTCACATATTAGTTCTCATAAATTTCTATTACAGAGAAGAATACTATATCCATAACAGAAATGAATTTGACCGATTACTCTACACTGTCACAGATTGAAATGCCCCAACTTCAAGACTACACACCGTATAATTTGATAGATTTTCATTATTTTAATCTGGTGATTGATTATATTAAAGTCGGTTTCGTATTTTATTTTCATACAATTATATACTATTTCCAATGCAACGATCTCCATAATGGAAGTTTATGTGCATTATTCTATCATGTTCAAAATTCTTAAATTTGGAATTGCCAGCTTTAGGATGAATGTTTCATGAATGTTTATGCGAAATGTTGCTAAACTAAACATTACACTAAACTAAATGTTCAAAAATCATAAATTTCAAATCATAAGTTTGGAAAAAAAAAATCCAATGCAATGACTTTTGGGGGGAGCCAGGGCCCCCTTGCCCCCCCCCCCCCCCCACACACACACACATACCTGGGTGCGCCACTGCTGACGTTAGACTTTCTTCTTCTTTTTTTCATGTGTAAAATTTAAAAAAAATAGTCTTAATTAGCCAATTTTGACAAAAATTAAAAATTGGCTAAAATTGCGATTATGAGTTTGCATTTTGTTAAGCTTTAAAGAGGGGAAAATTACTAATATACTTCATTAAGAAATTTAGTTAAATAAAATGTTAGGGCAGAAAAACACACCATTTCAAAATTTTTGCCAGCCACTGTATGTAATGTAAATTTTCATTTTTATGTCTGTGATCTAGGGGGGTGCAAGTGCACCCCCCTGCACCCCCCTCGCTACGCCCATGTCAGAGGCAGCTCTGTGGCGGCTTTCGATCCCCTTGAAACCTCTGGTATTTATAGTATTCCATTTTTCAAAGAAAATAAAAACACTGGCTACTACATAGATATGATAAAACGCAAAATTAAAAATTGTATTAAAGAACACTCTGCAGATATTAAATTTAAGAAAATAACCACCACACTCACCAAGGTAAATGCTAACGAACCTATCAATATCAATTTTAACGATATTCGCAAACTTGCTGATTACAATAACGCATCTTATGCCGCAAATCGCGAAACTGTCGAAATCTTATTCAATCCTCATACCTGTAATGGCAACAACCCAGCGCAAGAAAATAACCGTAACTGGTGCAGAATCGTGAAGACTGCAAGAGAACATGTCATCACAGAACAACAAAGCAAGTCGCCACAGAGCTGCCTCTGATGATGGGAGGGGCCCCTTCCCGCAAGTACTAAGGCAATTTTCAAGAAGTAATGTAAGGTTAATTTATTTTTTAATTTACAATAATTTTAGTTTCATGAAAGGACTGTGTATAATTTAAAAGCAGATAGCTCTCCAATAAATAAATGCTATTGTATTTAATTCAACAATAAACTTTCTGAAAATTTCGCTGGAGCCGTATCATAAAATCAACTTTCCATTTCCGCTACTAAACTATATGTTTACTTTTCCACTCAGTATGTTGTTAAATCTGTATAGCTACACAATTAAAAAATCCTTTCATTAAAATAAAAGTTACACACATTTGTTTTATAATTTAAATATTTGTGTTAGCTTTGTAGTGTCAGATCTAAGCAGATAACTTATAAATGTGTGTGAAAGTTGACAAGTTTTTTATTTCTTTTAATTGATACAGTGTACAAGTATTTTACATTTTGATTGCAAAAAAGCATGTGCCCAATAGCAAATATTATGACATTAATTCCATTTACCAGGATTATGAGGGTCAATAGACAACAAATAAAAGAATACAAAAAATTTTCAGGATAAAGAAATGTATTTTTAGCTCATGTCTTCATTAAAAAAAAAAAAAAGACTGCAGTCAGCTGGTATTGTCGTCACTCAAAGTGTAAGTTAATTCTTTTACCTGAAATAGAAAATAATGTGGAACAAAGAGCTATGACTATCATTATCAATTGCTGATTGTGCTATATCATCATTATCTGTTACTGACTGTTTACATCTGCTAATAAAAGTGTTAATTTGTATGATGTTTGTTTTTTATGTTACTAAATTTAATTATGATACATATTAATACCGCAATATTATAAAATACAATATTTTAACCAGCAATATAAATTTATTTAAAAAAAAAAAGAAAGAAAGAAAAAGTCAAACTTTCTTTATGTATATAAATTTACTATGACAATTTTCATTATATGAAATACATACATATAATTAACTATAAAACTAACAATTTCTTAGAAAGAAACTTCCTAAGCTTAGTTATAGCTGCAGTGTAGAGCAGAATTCATTACTGATTCATTTCTGTGTTCTTTATATTTTAAATACATGTTAGAATGCTGTTAATTTTTGTATCATCCGTGGATAATCACATTATTGGATTTTTTTTCTTCTAAAACTACTGAATGAAACATGTTGAAATTCCGATATGCAAAGAGCGTTTATAAACTCATATTTTCCACTATCACTTTAGTCACAAGGGCAAATAGGGGACTAACCAAGTTGAAGAAAAGTACAAATACTTTGGATCGCCCTATATCATAAAAAGTTAAAAACAACATGCAATTTTAACACGTTATTTCACTTACTATGTACAATATTTGTATGCTATTTTTGTGGGAATCGCATGATTATTTAGGCAGATATACTTTATATATATATATTTGCCAAGTTTTTTGCTTATAAAAAGAATAGATTTCAACAAAATTTTACAAAGCTTGCAAAAAAATTGACAAAACTATAGAGAAACGTAAAATACACACATATAATTTTCACTGAAATCTGAGAATTTTTAGTATATATATATATATATATATATATATTTACTGCACCTGTGCAAAGAATAATTTTTTTATTACATAAATTGAAAGCTAGATATATTGGGCAACTTATGTCTAACGTTCATTTGAATACAGTAAAAATTAAGCAAATTATCGGCAAAAGAATAAGCAAAATTCTTGATATTTTCCAAAGTTGAAAATTCATAAAAGGTTTTCACATGCCATGTATTTAATTTGATCCAATTATTTCAATCATGTTGCTAAACAGCTTTTTTTGGAAAAACCCCATATGGGGTTGTAACTCTAACATAATTTTACTTATTTACAAAAAAATTTGTGAGTTCCTTAAGGGATTTTTCACAAAAAAGAACTTTTGCAACATGGGTAAAATAATTGGATCTTCAAATTAAATATGTGGCATGTGAAAAACTCTTTATGAAATTTTAACCTTGGAAAATATCAAAAATCTTGTTTATTCTTTTGCTGATAATTTGCTTAATTTTTACTGTATTCAAATAAACTTTCACACATGTGCAATAAAAAAACATATACCCTAAAAATTCTCATATATCAGGGAAAATTACATGTGTGCATTTTATGTTTCAGAATAATGCTTCTCTAATGTTTTGTCAATTATTCTGCAAGTTTCATAAAATTTTCTTGAAATCTATTCTTGTTATAAGCAAAATATGAGCCAAACAAAAAAATAAAATATTTTTTGAAAAAAAAAAAAAAAAATATATATATATATATATACAGGACACAAAATTTCCGCTCGCCATTGGTGAGTGGAAATTTCACTGTGGCGAATAAAATTTCGGTCTAAATGCAGATAGAATTCTTACAGTATACGGTGCTACAATATATATATATATATATCGATTTAAAAACATAAGATATCCTCCTTTTAAGAGGACAGTCTTATAACAGAACTAAAAGGTCCTCTTTTTTATGTTTTTCGTCTTCTGTCCTCTTTTTCAAATGAAAAGGATTTAGTCTTTAGTGTAAAAAATTTCGCAAAACTGGGAAGCTCAATCGGCTATTGTCTGTATCAAACGGTGAATTCTGTTTTCTGTTTTAGGTTCGCAAAAAGAACGACTTTCTAATAAACTTGCCAAAGCATATTATGGTTTATGTCTATTCAGATTCTTCAAATCACAAAGAAATAAAAGTATTCTCTATATTTGTACGGTTCTTTGATCCAGAACACAGAACTAATACTGAAATTGTCATGAAATCGTTAAGAAGGTGGTGCTCAGATTGATACGTTGTGGGCTGACATGTGTTCTCACTATTGCATGAATAATATTCTTCATAAAAATAGGCCCATCAGTGACCAAGAGGTTCTGTCCTCGAAGCTGATATACATAAGACGCAGGGTTCGATACCCGGTCACGCTTGTTGGCTTACTCATTAGGAGTTTTCCGTAGTTTTCTCCGAAACTAGCGTAAATATGGGCTAGGACATCTTAGAAAGATCCCACGGAGGACTCTTTTACTCAGGTTTAGAACCCTAGTGCAGACAATTGGCCTTGATAACACTACCACCACCTCACAAAAATATGGAAATTTCATTTTATATCCTCCTGGCAAAAACGCTTCCACAAAGTGACTGTTTTCTTCAACAAACAAAACGTAGACATGTGAAAAAAGTCCCCTTTATAAACATACTTTAAAAACTTATTAACTACTAAGACTAATTTAGGTTATACTTGTGAGAACTTTTATAAGATGTTGATAAAGAATAACTGTTCATTAAAACAAATCGCTCTGTCAGTTGAATATTAATTTTATTTTTTCATTTTTTATTTTATGATTATGATTTTAATAATAATAAAAAAAAAAGTCTACCAACATTTTTTATGTAACTACATGAAAGTATCACAAAAAAGAAAAGAAAAAAAAAAGTTTTTGTCCATAGCAAAAATTAATAATTAGGAAAAAAAAATTTATATTGTCCAGTGACGCCTATAAAAATTAGGGATTTTTCCTCTCGTATCCGTATATTATTAATTTAAATTAAGGTGTACTGATTAAAATTCATCATTTAAGATAATGTTTCCACCACTTGTGTAAAGTAACTTTTGAATCGGTTTTATAAATTTTCATTCAGTTTTGTGTCCTCAAAAATGACCTTTTTCACAATTGAATGTCTTCTATTTTCTTATAAAACTAGACATTGCGTAATTTTTCCTCTTTTTTCAATAAAAAATTCTGGTCTCTTTATACGTAAAAAATAGAGTAAGTTAATCATATTTTGTGGCGAGTAACTTTTCTTTTCAGTGAGTGTAATTTAAGTTGAAATTTCGGGCCCTGTATATATATATACATTTGTCTGAATAATTATGTGATTTCCACTAAAAAGCATACAAATATTGTACATAGTAAGTGAAATTGTGTGTTAAGTTACAAGTCATTTGTAGCATTTCATGATATAGGATGATCCAAAGTATATGTGCTTTTCTTTAATTTCTGGTTAGTCCCCTAATTGGAACCGTAAAAAAATTATTACACATGTTAAAATCTAGGTGTTCAGCATTGACCTGGAAAATAGAGTATTCTCAGACAGTTTTGTGTTTCTGAAAATGTTAGGGAATTCGGAAAAAAAAAAAAAAATATATATATATATATATATATTATAAACCAGGGAAATAAAGAAAATAAAAGTTTGGAAATTAATAGATTCCATCAAACTGTGTAAAATGATGCGAAAAAGTGACATGTTTGGCATAATTTTTATTGGGGGGGGGGGGGAAACTATTAGTTAAAGGTAATTAATAGAGAATTTCAAAATGGTTTCTTCATAGACACCCTATGAATTATTTTTTAAGTATACAGATAAACAAGTTTAAGCAAACAAAAAAGTATAAGTATATAGATTATTTTCAGTGTAAGTATTAATTATCTTATCTAAAAGTTAATTTTAAATTGTCATGATTTTTATCACCTTTAAATTAAATAATCTATCATTATATTAGTGATTATTATTATATATATATATATTTTTTTTCCTGAAGTGGTTGGTGATTTTTTTCCAAAGCTCCTGTAAATAGATATGGGCTAGAATCCGAAAAAGCTCTTCCACTGGAAGGCATTCAGTTTCATCCCAGGCCTGGTTGTCCTGTATAGACAATGTATAGACCTTAAATCTTATACCACTTCAAATTGTTACTTACACTGTTAAATAACAAAATTGTGAATTTAATAAAAATAGAAAACTTGTATGAATTTAATGCTACTGAAAGCGAAAATGATCATCAAAAGTGAAAATTAGCTTTAGTTTTCTTTTTACAAATACTGGTTGTAGAAAACTTTAATGCAGTAAATGGTGTGGAATGAAAAATTATTTCCTCTAAATGGAGCTAAGCACATTGAATATATGTAGAAGAGGTTAGAATTGTTGCTTGATTCGATTTTATAAATGAATTTTTATATTTAATTTCATGTTATCATATTTTTATAACTAAGTGATATTTTATTGTTTTTGAATATATTAAATTTGTATGAATTTGCCTGACAGTTCTGACATGATGCTAAAAGATGGGGAAAATAAGAGTTATTTAAATATAACATGAATGAGTAGGGTTAAAATAATCCCATAAATTTGTAGGGAGATTTTTGAGGACCCATCATTATTGATCCCATTATAACCAGGGTCTTTTCAATTAGGGAGTAATTTAATAACTGAAACAATCTTTTAAGCCATAGTCAGTTCTATAGAATTGCTAGCAAGGAAGACGTTGAAAGATTGAAGTATATTATGGACTCTGTTCATGGTGTCTTGATCAAAAACACCAGGATGCGGGCAGAATTGAGTTTCATAGTGGTCAGCAAGGATTTTACCTTTCTCGCCATCTTTACAAGCAAGTTCGACGTATTGTTTTTTGAAAGGGGGAATGGTGACAAAAGGTTTATGGACTTTTTTTAGGCAATTCCATTATCAGTGGGAGCAAGAGGTTGAATGAAGTTATTTCATTTTTTATTTTTAAAGTGAATAATTTCACATTTAATTTCATCAGTAAGATTATTATTATTATTATTATTATTATTATTTTTGGTTCTTACAATTAGTAATCTAGTGGTAAATTGCTGAAGTCTTCTAATATTATTATAAAATGAGAATTTAGTTCTGGTATAGAGTAGTAGAGCATAGTTCTTTTGACTTTTAAGTATTTGGTAAATAAAGATTTTGTAAGCTTAATAAATAAATAATTTTATTTTACTTATGGTGCTGATAAAGGATTGCCTATTTAACACTGAAAGATTTTTAAATTAATATGTGCATGTGTTTATTATCATCATCAGTAATTCGTAATGGAAGGATATCATTTGTTATGTTCCAATTGCAAATCACACTTCGTCCATATTCATCCCCCACACTCTTTCTCTTTTATATCTAATTTGAAAAAAATTAGTCTTCATTTATTATCACAATGTAATTCAAAGCACTAAATACTATTTTAGTAACTTATGTAACTATTTTAGTACTTTATTTACACAAAGTTAAAATTCTTTAAAAAAAGTTACTTTTAATTTACAGCCTTTAATTTTTTGCGCAGTGTTCCAATTTTTTTAGCAGCCCTGCTGTTTCAGAGGCAACAGTCTGTATAGTTTCGTCTAATGATAAAGCAGGCACTGGAGAAAATATACAAATCATTCAACAGGCTGTTATTTGTGCATGATACCACTTATTCGTCGAGAAATTTCTGAAAGAAAGATCATAATCTATTTGAACATCCCCTCAGCCATCCTCAATACAAGAATACCAAAAACTTTTTTTATTCACTTCTTATACACTTTGGCTTGTATAATGCTAATTTGTCATCAAAGTCCTTAAAAAAAATGTTGCAAGTTTTTGCAAATTTTGCTTTGTAACTATGAATTGTGTTTGTGCATTTCATTATTTCCACTACCCACATCTCCTATTTCACATGGGCCCACCAGAGGCCGAGTGGTTCTGTGCTCAAAGCTGGTAGACTTGAGGTGCCAGGTTTGGTCCTGTAGCGCTCGACGGGCTAGCTGTTCGGAATAGTTTTCTCCAAAAATTGGGTAAATTAAGGCTAGGATTCCTTTGAAAGACCCCCACAGAGGGCACTCTCCCTCAGGCCATGACCCTAGTGCAGTCAATCAGCCTTACTCCCAAAACACCAAATACTTATTTCACATGCTAGAGCTACTTATATTTATAGCAGGGCATATAGTGTGATCCCTAAAGTCCCTTAACTTATTTTAGGTCCCTAAAAGTCCCTTATTTTGGCAAAATGGTCCCTAAGTCCCTTTTTTTTCTTTCTTTTCCTATCAAAAATCGCAAGGTTTTCAGATATGTCGAAAAATTTTATTCAAATGCGATGAAATTGCTTAACCACATACCTTACAATAGTTATAGAATATTGAAATAAATAACTTTTGGCAGCTAGTAATCCTATGTATAACAGAGATACAAAAATTCCCAGATAACTCAGTAACGAGGCCGTGGGGAAGAAGGGACTAAAGTTAAAGAAATCATTGTGCCGACTGTCGTCTTACCAATGCGATTGTGTAGCACTACCACAATTGCAGTTGTACTGCAATTGCAGTATACATTTATCAGAAGCCGAATTATTTTCAGCAATGAGCCCAGTTATCAATTCAACTCTGATGACCAGCAAAGATATATCTGTAAACATCCAGGATAGCAGTGGAATGTTCACTTGATTTGAAAATGCCACATTTTTAATTTTTACCGTAACATTGTTAGAACCTGCTCTTCTTCACACCACTTTGATTCATTTTTACTGTATTCATCATCATGTTCCTTTTCCATATTTAAGTAAGAAAAAAATTGCTTCAGTACCATAAGTCACTACTTTGCAATAGCCTGTTGCTTCATGCCTAAAGCAATATACGCTTTTTATCTTCATTAAAGCTAATGATTGCTATACATGCTTTTTGGCTAAGCATTTTTGGAGACTTTACCAAAATAGCTCTTTTAAACACATTGAAAAACTGAAGCTGTCATTGGTATAGGCTATTCCCTTGCTTTCGACCCATATAATAAAGTCTAGTGTTATAACAAGCGACCAGTTTTTATCAGTATATAATTTAAATCTGAATGTAAACTTCATACCTTTAATGCAATTAAGAGAGCACTTATCGAAGTTTGGTACAGTGAAATACTCCTTGAACATATCCAAACATTAATTTTGTCAACAGGGGTCGATCCAGGCAAAATTTCGGTCCCTTTTGTGGCTCTTTCACAAAATTCTGCTTTGTAAAAAAGGGACCATTCACAAAATTCAAATCCTTCAAAAGGGACCCTTTACAAAATTTATAAAATGAGCCCTTTCATAAGATTTTGTTTTATAAAAATGACCCTTTTATAAAATTTTTTCATGCTTTCAGTATTATTTTTAATTAATGCCTTAATTAGGCTCAATGAAACTATATCAACTTGATATATTAAACATTATATGCAATGATTGTAAAAATGGAAGATTTTACACAGTGATTTATTTTTTCACAAAAATAAATAAAAATTTCACAAAAATATTTTGTTTTTCACAAAAAAAGGACCCAAAAATTCAAACCTAGATCGACCCCTGGTCAATGCCTGGTTGTTGTGCAGTCATCATCAAGACCAGTGGTCACCCCACTAAATATTAGTAGCACAGGGTTTCCATTACGGTTGCGTTTTTTGCAAAATACATAGCATTTATACAGAATGTGAAATTTAAGCAAGGTATATTTAAACTTGATAAGTAAACACCTTATTTGTCAGCTCCATTATACTTGCAAAAGCTTTTCATAGGAGGGCCCTCCTCTTTGTCAGTGCATCTTGCTGAAGTGGACAGCGACTTTTGCAGTAAAAAGCTTTTGCAAGTATAATGAAGCTGACAAGTAAAGTGTTTACTTATGAAGTTTAAATTAATTATGCTTCATTTAAAAATTTGAATTTAAGTTAAATAAGATATATTGTTGCTTTTTTGCTAAAGCATTTTATTAAATACTGCTATTCAAAAAGTAAAAAAACTTTTACGAAAATGATACATTAAATTATTTAACACAGAATATTCCTACAGAATGATCATTACTAAAATTGCATGCTTACCATTTGGGGTCAATACAGGCAAAAATTGAGACCCTTTTGCTGCCCCTTCACAAAATTCAAATCGATGAAATGAGCCCTTTCACAAAGTTCAAATCCATAAAATAAGCCTCTTCATAAAATTCAGATTTCTAAAAACAACCCTTTCTAAATAAAGGGATTTCTAAACAAGATTTCTTTTAATAAAAATGATAATTTTGTAAAATTTTTCATGTTTACAGTATTTTTAATAAGTGGTATAGTTTTTCCATAGAAATGATGTAATGAAATTTTTTTACACACTTCTGTAGATCCCTATTGTGCAAAAAATGACCTTAGAGCTATATCGTTTGCTTAGGTTGTTTACAAAAAATATTTTTAAAGCGACAAACCACACCAGTGGCTGATAGGCTTTCTTCCGAAAACTGCTTGACAGAAAATTAGAAAATGTTGGATTCAAACTAAGGTCATGCTCACGAACTTTGCTTAGCTATTCAAAAGTTTCTGTGTGTTTTCCTCCCCCACCCCCACCCCCAAAACTCACATGAATACAGGCTAAAATCCCTTATAAACGACCTCATGGAGGGCAAAGCACTTTAACCCCCCCCCCCCCCCCCCCCACCACCCCTCCCGCACAGAGTAAAGAATCAATTATACCTCCCACCTACCCACATTTAGAACAATAAATTTTGAGTACAATTAATTGATGGAAAAAATACGTATATTCAAAATTTCAAACTTAGTTTTAAATATAAAATCTGAAAATTTATATTTTGCATGATAAAAAGCAGTAAAAGTGAGCCCTTCTTAGAAAGTATTGGGAGAGCCAGAGCCTCATAGACCCATATAACTGTATTCTATGCCTATTATACAAGACAAAACCAAAGGAGTATGAATTCTTTTGAACTGAACTGGCTGTATATATTTCTAAATTATTTGATTTTGGGTATTACACTTGGTTACACATGGTAAAGGATTGCAAAAAAAAAAAAAAAAGTTTGTGTGTGCTTTATGTTTATGCATAAAATAAATAGGTTTATATAAATAGGTCTCTTAAGTCCCCCCCCCCTTTTTTTTTCAATTTTGGTCCCTAAAGTCCCTTTATTTTTCAGTGAGATGTCTATGCTAACTGCTCTGTTATAGTCATTTTGTCTTTAATGATCAGAAAAATGATTTTATTTTTTAAAACTCATTTGAATTGTTTTACAAATATTTCATCAACATTTGTTGAATCTGTTATTATTCCTGTTATTAAATGGAAGTACCAAGCTTTGTAAACTAACTTTACATTAAAAATTTGCAATTTTTTTTTTTTCTAGTTTTTAAATATTTAAAAAATGATAAGTAATAGCAATAGTATAGTAAAATTTCCCTTATCACTAAAATTAAATATTCTCCATTTATTTATTTCAAACATTCAGAGAACGATAGAATGACGGTAAGATATCGCGCTTTCTTTTTTCTTTTCTTTTCTTTTATGCCTGACATTTCGAGTTTTATTTATTTTAAACAGTAAAATTGAACATTGAATTTTATAAATTTAATTTTTAAGAAAGAGGCAATTCCGCTGTCAAATAAACTGTATACTAAAATTTTTTTGTCAGTTCATTGCTTTGATACATAAATCATTGATATAAATGCTTTATATGTATTTCATGAAGAGACAAGAGTTAGTTAACGAAAACAAAAGAAAAATATTTATTTTAATTTTTAGTGTGCTAAAAATTACAATCGCGGAAAAATAAAATAATTAAAATGAATTGTACTTTGTCTTAAATATAAATATACCCAAATTTTTGCTGCGTCAGCAACGCCCGGCTAGCTCAGTCGGTAGAGCATGAGACTCTTAATCTCAGGGTCGTGGGTTCGAGCCCCACGTTGGGCGGTATTGTTTTTTAAATATAGATGCATATATATGTTACCTTGAAGGCAATGAACGTTATGAATGATAGCTTGAACCTCGAAACATTATACAGAAAAACTACGAGAGAGTGTTATTTAAATTATTTCTCCGATAAACTATTGAACCCTTTAAATAGTATTTTAAAACATTTCTTAAAAAAAAAAAAAAAAAAAAAAAGCATAATGATAATATTTACATTTATTAAATAATAATAATACGATTTTTTATGTATTTTCACATTTAGATGAGAATGGAAAAAATTTAGAAGCAATCATAATTGGTCATATTGAAGAAAAAAAAAATATTTTCAAGTTAATTTGTTTTTTTATCAAAAGATGTATAGAACCCTCGTCTAATAATAGAATAAAAAAGAATAAATTAATAATAATAGAATAAATTAAAAATAATAATAATAAAATAAATAAATAATACTTTGCGTAGAATATAGATTGTGGAATGAAATTTTTGAAACTGCAAGATATGAAATTTCTGATATGTATATTTAAAATAAATTTCTTTAAAATGATAAAAAATATTTTTTCAAATTCATCACTTTACATAAATCAGTCGTGCTGCCATCTATTGGTGTTAATTGTATACTTAACTTATTCCAAATAAATAGAATTTGTATTGGGATATAGGATAGTTTTATTTCCTGCAGCGGATTATTATTATTATTTTCATACGTTTTAATAATATGTTTCAAGAGTTTCTTTTTCTTTCATAATCAATGACTATTATTTTAATCAAAAGTACACAATGAAATGTTAATCTATGTCACAGCTATAAATTGAATTACTCTGGTTGGTGCTGCTATCTATTGACGCTAATTTGTTTTTATTACTATTTAATATAGTGATCAACATAAAGTATCTGAAAATAAAACAAAATTAAATTAAAATAACTTTTCATAAAAACAAATTGCAGATTAAAATATCAAGAATTTCATAGCTATTACATGTTAAGCGAATGTCTGATATGATCACAAAAAATATGTTTTTATGTATTTTTTATATATAATTTTTCTGTATTTGTTTCTTTCTCTGTAATAATTGAATATGTGATAGTTTATTTTAAAGCAGCTTGTTTAAAGTGTTAGAGAATAAAATTAACTTAGATTTATTAATAGAATCAGCAAGATGGTGTTAGGGTTATGGGCAATTAACTACGCAGGGTTCTAGGTGATATGCCCTGAGTGATATGCCCTCCGTAGGGGTCTTTCTAAAGTGTCCTATCCGGTATTCATGCAAGTTTCGGAGAATTCCCGAGTCATGGTATCGGCGTAGTTGAAGAGTGGAAAAAGTTCTTGAAAAGTTAGGAGCCAGGCAAGAAAAAAATACATGCAGGATATATAGCAAAACATTTAATAGAAAAATCAAATTGAATTACATATACATTATTTTATGCATTACTTTTATGGCTATTTACATACCTAACACCTTCAGTTTTGAAATACCATTATTTACAGCTCTTTTAGGATTAAAGTATCTGTTTCATTCAAATTCATCCTAGAAATAAATTTGTGTTCCGGCAATTTTAAATCATCTTTTCTATTTACGATTTATTGCTTTCTTATGAGAAAACACGGATCTTAAAATTCATCATTATTATTATTATTATTATTATTATTATTATTATTCAAGAAATGAAGGCTCTTTACCAATATTCATAGAGGAAGAAGAAACTGGCTCTTTGGGAGGGAGGAAAAAATTCAATGAAAAACAAATTTATTTTTATCGTTTCATCGGATCTAGTTTATAAAAGATTGAGATCCTGCTGTCAAACTTTAGTCAAGATGTAAATAAATGAATATATTTTCTTTCCTTTCATGTGAAAGTAATTTTTTTTTTTTTTTTTTTTTTTCATTTGTATTTCAGTCCAAAAGTAATTAATTGTGCATGTTCCGTAAGTCTTTATTCTTTCTTTTTATTACGAGAGGTCGATATTTTTTTCAGACAGCGATTTTGCCGTCGTTACCAATTTTTGTTTATCACCTAGAATGAACGCGCAAACACTTGTTTTTATTTAAAGACGTAAAGCTGAAACTTTGTCATTGTATCTGTCCGGATTATTAGAATTTACCAAAAATTGCTACACTTATTAATCAGAACAAAATCTATACCACCGTTTTTTTTTTTTTTTAAGTTCGATCGGATTATTGGTTCATGAGATAATAAATAAAAACCCCACTGTAATTTAAAAATTATTAAAAAGAAAAACATATTGATGCCAAAAAATAATTAAATGAATAAATATAATTTTTTATATGTCAATAAAAAGGTGCAAACATTTTTTTTGTTTTTTATTTTAATAATTAAAATAAAATTGAGAAAAAAATTGTGCTAATGAAATGGAACAACTTTCGTACACAACACCTTGGCGTAATTTGACACCGAAGTAGTTCGGACGTTTTTCGCTAAGATCTGTACTTACGCAATTGCCATAGCCATTTTTATTCATCGCCAAAATGGCAACAAAAATTTAAAAACCGTCAGATGTCTCCTATGCTAAAGCTATACCAAAGAAATTTTAAGAAATAAATATAGTAACCGATGCTAGGGAATAAACACAGTTACCGCATTTCTTTTTCATAGAAGAATAGATTAAAATAAGTTCTAGCGTACTTGATTAAATTCTATTTTGTGCAGAATTTTATATCTGTTATTTAGGAAACAAAAATAGGCTTAAGTTTTTTATCTATTTATTTATTTATTTTTCTTTTTCGTTCTTTCTTTCCTTTTCGTCTTCTTTTTTTTTTTTAGTTTAAAACGTGGTACTCCATTTATACCGTATAATTGCTTTTGCACATTACTCAAAAATTAAGTATCCATAACGTACATAATGTATATATATATATATATATATACATAAATGAGAATAAAATTTTGTTTTAAAGGTTGATGAACATTTAAGGGGACGGTGGGCATTATAAATAAATATTTTTAATTTTACAGCAAAAGTTTTAATTTTCTGTATATATATGCACTGAAGTATTACAATATTAATAACATAAAAATAAAAATTACTTAATTTTTTTTTTTTTTTTTTTTTTAATTTAAAAAAATTTTAAATGTCTCTCGCGTTTATATTTTTCATACTTTTTCATTATTTCACTTGATTATTATTCATTTATATATTTTAAATAAATTTGGGGATCGGTTTTTACTATTCGTTCAGAAGTTTAGTTTTAAGAACAGTTTTTGTGAAATATACTGATTTTTTATGACAATTTCAATCTCGCGCATAATAAAATGGAGTCTTAAAAATCTAAATATAGGCGAAACTTAAAACGGATACCCAGATTTCACTGAAATGTAACATAAAACATCTTAAATCAATTTTTAACCAAAATTGTGACACAAGAGACATTTGAAAGAAGGGAAAATCGTTAAAAAACACATTAAGAGAAAACAGCATTTAAATTGAATTTCACCAGTTATCATATTATGTATCAGTCAAACATTTTAGAAGGCTATATATTTTAAACTGTATGTTTTTTACTATTGTTTTAACAAAATTAAAGTATTTTAAAAGTTGAAAATTTATATTAATCAATCTTCGCCGACTATACTGCTTGTTTTTTACTTCCTTATACAAAGTATAAGGAAGTATAGTAATCCCGATTTGCGAAATGGATTTTGTATTTCACATTGCTCGAAAACGAATGATCGCTGAATGTTGCCAATTTATACGTGTGACTGTCATGATGTATAGTTGTACACCTGCAAGTGTCGTCTGAACACGAGCTCTCGTTTTAGAGATATAAGCGATTTTACACGATTTTTCGTGACGTCTGTATGTGTGTGTGTGTGTCTGTGTGTGTGTGTGTGTGTGTATGTCGCATAACTCAAAAACGGTTGGACGTAGAAAGTTGAGAATTGGTACATAGGTTTGTTATAACATCTAGTTGTGCACCTCCCGTTTTGGACTTTGTATGATTTTCCGTTTTGGAGATATTTAGGAAAATTAGGTTCATAATGACAAAAATACATAGGTTTTGGCCATAATGTATCAAAAAACGGTAATAACTCAAAAACGGTTGAACGTAGAAAGTTGCGAATTGGTACATAGGTTTGTTATAACATATAGTTCTGCACCTCCCTTTTTGGACTTTGTATGATTTTCCATTTTGGAGATATTTAGGAAAATTAGGTTCATAATGACCAAAAATACATTGGTTTTGGCCATAATGTATCAAAAAACGGTAATAACTCAAAAACGGTTTGGACAAATTTTGCAATTTAACTGACTTCCCGACTAGCTAGACATTTGAAACTTTCAGAAAAGCTCAGAACACGTTTACAATGCGTTTTTTTAATATTTTTGGCCAACTGTTTCAGATACCTGCTGCCTTCGGCAGCGTTACCAATACAAATCTTGCAATCGATTTTTAACTAACTTCCCGACTAGCTAGACATTTAAAACTTCCAGAAAAGCTCAGAACACGGTGACAATGCATTTTTTAAATATTTTTAGCCAATTGCTTCGTGTCACTGCTGCCTTTAGCAGCGTTTATATGATTCAACAGAAAATATATTTAACTAACTTCCCGACTAGTTAGAGATTTGAAACTTCCGGAATAGTTCAGAAACACGGTGAAAATGCATTTTTTAACACTTTTATCCAATTGTTTCGGATCCGAAGTCCCCCCCCCCCAAGGCACAACTTTGACATGAGTCCCCCCCCAAGGCACATGAGTCCCCCCCAAGGCACATGAGTCCCCCCCAAGGTACAACTTTGACATGAGTCCCCCCCAAGGCATAACTTTGACATGAGTCCCCCCAAGGTGCAACTTTGAAATAAGGCCCCCCAAGGCCCAACTTTGACATGAGTCCCCCCAAGGCACAACTTTGACATGAGTCCCCCCCCCCCCCCCCCCCAAGGATTTTAAAATGAGTCCCCTCAAGGCACAATTTTATTTATTTATTTATTTATTTTTTTTTTTACGTATGCATGCATTTTTTTTAAAAATATTTTTAGCCAACTGTTTCGGGTCCAGTGACAATATTTTTTAACATTATGTATATTTCTAAAAGTGTATAAGGAAGTCATGTGGTGCCCACATCAGATTTTTTTTTTTTTACATTTTAAAGGGCATTTAATCAGATCATTATTTTTTTGAAACCCTTGTAATTTTTGAAAATATCAACTTAGAAGCATGCGGTTTGTTGCACATTGTTCATAATTAGTTATAGAAAATAAATATAACAAAACGAAAAATTGATGTTTTCCGTTGATTTTTACGATTTTCAAAGCCCACCATCCCCTTAAACCTGAAATTTGCCAATTACTAAATAACATTAAAAAATATACATATTTACATAGTAGAATTTTTCTCTAGAAATGACAGAAAGATTTTTTTTTTTTCTCTAGTGCGATTGTTTGCTTGTACTTGCGTTGTCAGTTATGATAAAACTAACATTTAAAAAGAGAAAAGGCTATAAGAGAAATAGTGTGGTCTCAAAGGAGTTATCCCTATACTCGAAATCGAGTAGGGAATGGAAATTTACGTCCCGGCCAAGACTGCGATTCTACGCATCTCACCAATAAAAGATAATTAGTTATTTCAATTGACCCCTCTATTTATCAGACAGTCCTCGTAATACATTTATACATTTAGCTTTGTTGTTATTAGACATTATACAGATCTACCCAAAAGTAATGTACGGATTTCTTGAAAATTGAAGCTATAAATATAATTTTTGAGAATTTTTCCCCTCCATTATAGAAATTCAAGACGTTTATGAAGGTGTCATATCACGGCACATTGAATATTAAACAATATAACGAATAAGTGCAGTTAGAAATTACTTTATAATCTATGCGAGCTGTGTGATTTTTCTTTCTTGCTTAAAATACGATATTGGCTTGACATTTGTAATTTTAGTGCAATGTAATTTTTTATTCATTTAAACATTTCACACTTATTGCTTGAGATTGGAGCTAAATACGTTTTTGGTAGATATGGTAAATATTGATTAACCCTTTCAGTGGCAGTGTTCCCGCTGATGGAACACCTAATTTTAATTCTCAAGTGCAAAAATTCATACCGGAAATTCTTTAGCAAAAATTTATATTTATAACATAGCAGAAAAAGCCCCTTTTTTTTAACCTGGAAATTTAAAATTTCTTTTATTTTAATTTTGTTCGTAAATTCCGGTGGCAGTGTAATTTAAATAATCCGAATTACCCTGCACCGCAAAGGGTTAAAAACATTTGTTATTTATTTAGTAGATTAATCGATTCTTACAGAGATACGATCCATATCAGTTGAACAATTTACATCATCAGAACAATGAAGAACTTATATGCTTGACTATCAGAAAGATTTTTTGTATATTTTTCTATGTAAAAGCAACATCTGCCGAATTAACATATATGCAGAAATTTCATTAACATTCATTGTCACAGTAAAGATTTTACATATACAGTTAGATACATATTTAATCTGTAGATATTGAGACATAATTTTATGGAAAATCACGGAAATCGAGTAATAGCAGCTCAAACCTGTTGGCTGATATGCAATCAAATTAAGTCAGCTGTCAGCAATCTCGACATCTGACATATCAAGTTTGGTGCAATGTGTCTCTAAAAGCTGCAATATCACCTTTTTGTAAGCAGAGAAAAATTATAATACAGTTGCACCATTTATAGAATTTTTCTTTCACCTATGAAGTTCAGTACATTTATATTCTATAGAAGCTAAGAAGCTTTCCCCTAAACTGTAAAAATTACAGCTTAGCAACGCCACTTGTCGGCCGATAAGTAACCAAATTGATTCAACATAAATTTTCATAATGACTCAGTCACAAATTAAATATTGTGAAATCATACATTATAGAAACTGAGGTATTGTCTATCTTCTCGTAACTGTTAGAAATTGCTGCATAACAGCGTTATCAGTTGGGCGATATGCTCTAAAAGTT
This sequence comes from Salticus scenicus, assembly GCA_963930645.1. Lineage (NCBI taxonomy): Eukaryota > Metazoa > Arthropoda > Arachnida > Araneae > Salticidae > Salticus > Salticus scenicus. Next base: position 187,633,402 of record OZ005655.1, on the reverse strand, counting down.
AATGACACCAATTCATGTCAAGAGAATCAGTTCTTCATCTAGAGCTTCCACAATATTTTTGTTAGCACAAACAGATAGGTAGACATTTTTCTAAAAGTGGGGAAAAGCGTTCAAGCCTTCTTAAAACGTATAAAACCCTCAAAAACTTGGTCGAAAAGTTTTGCAAGTCCAGTACTTTTTACTTTCTTCTATATGTAATATAGAGAAAGTATTGGATTAGCGAAAATTTTCGACCTCCGTTTTTTGACGGATCTACACGTTTTAGGATGTCCTGAACACGAATTGATAGTTTTTAAAAAATGTCTGTCTGTCTGTCTCTATGTGTGTGTGTGTCTGTGGTTTCTTGTTTTCACCGTATCTCACGAACCAATGAATGAAATTCAACCAAACTTGGTATATAGTTGGGCCCTGGCGGGGCATTGTGCTGATTAGATTTGGGGATCAATCGCCCAGCAGGTGGCGCTGTGATCGCATTTTATGTAAACTTTTAACATGGCAGTATAGGACAAAATTTCGTATTTCTCACCGTATCTCACGAACCAATGAAGGAAATTGAACCAAACTTGGTATATAGTTGGACCCTGGCGGGGCATTGTGCTTATTAGGTTTGGGGATCAATCGCCCAGCAGGTGGCGCTGTGATCGCATTTTATGTAAACTTTTAACATGGCAGTATAGGACAAAATTTCGTATAAATGTACATAATGAGCGTTATTTTAAACTTGTGATTGTAAAATTAATATGAACTAGCTGGAACCCGTCGAATGCGACGGTCACTTTATTGACCGTAATGTTTCAAAAACCGTCGCATCATTATTTAAATGTATTTCAAGTTAAAACATCTAATATAATTTACGACATTTCACTTAAAAAAAAGAAATTCGGAAAAATGCTTATAAATAGAAATACTATATACGACACCACTTTCTACAAAGTATTGTCATTGGTGACGTCAAACTGACTCCAAATAAATAGTTGCTATCTTTTATTTTCTATTTCGTTTAATACTATGACTACAAATTAGCTGACCCGCCCGGCGTTGTCCGGGCCTATGATAATAACTTTAAATAAACCTTAAATTTGCATGATTTTAAATCCTAAACTCGATTTTGTTTGAATTTCTATTTTTAAATAAAGCATCGCGAAAAAATAATCAGATGTAACAAAAAAATTACCTCGAACCGAATGAAACTCTGCCTTGTGACCCCGGTGCCTGCGGCAGCGCATACGCTGGCCGCTAATAACATAAAAAAATTCCCAAAAATTAATCTGGAACCAAACGAACCCGACCGGCGTTGCCCGGGCCCATGATAATAACCTTAAATGAACCTTAAATTTGTATGATTTTATATCTTTAACTCGATTATGTTTGAATTTCTATTTTTTAATAAAAGCATAGCATCGCAAAAAAAAAAAAAAATAAAATAAAATAAAAAATCAGCTGTAACAAAAAAAATTACCTCGAACCGAATGAAACTCTGCCTTGTGACCCCGGTGCCTGCGGCAGCGCATACACGGATCGCTAACAACATGAAAAAATTCCCAAAAATTAACCTGGAACCAAACGAACCAGACCGGAGTTGCCCGGGTCCATGATAATAACCTTAAATGAACTTTAAATTTGTATGATTTAATATCTTTAACTCTATTTTGTTTGAATTTCTATTTTTAAATGAAAGCATCGCGAAACAAATAATAATCATATATAACAAAAATAATTGCCTCAAACAGAACGGAACTCGGGCACGTGACCCCGGTGCCTGTGGTAGCGTATATGCGGGTCGCTAATACCATGAAAAAATTCTTAAAAATTAATCTTGAACCGCACGAACCTCTGAATCGTGTTTCCGCCGCCTGTGGCTGCGGCACCGTATAGCAGGCATGCTACGCATGCGCTGCAAAATTCACTTTCCTCCACCAGGGAGCGCAGTATGTTGCATACGAACATCACCAATCATCTTGAATTTCCAAGACCTTTCAAATAAGGTGTCACATGGTGGTGTCAACTGCAAAATCCTTTAGTTGTATTTTCTCCCGCCAGGGGGCACAGTGTGTTCTGTACGAACATCACCAACGGTCAGGAAATACCAAGACCTTTAAAATAAGATATAACATGATAGGGTCTACTACAAAATCACCTAGTTCCATTTTTCACCACCAGGGGGCGCACTATATTGTATACAAACATCCATAATCAACATGAAATTTCAAGACCCCTATCACTGATCGCCTTGGATTTCCAAGACCTTTTAAATAAGGTGTCACATGGTGGTGCCAACTGCAAAATCCTTTAGTTGTACTTTCCACCACCAGGGGGCGCAGTGTGTTCTGTACGAACCTCACCAACGATCAGGAAATACCAAGACCTTTAAAATAAGATGTAACATGATAGGGTCTACAGCAAAATCACCTAGTTCCATTTTTCACCACCAGGGGTCGCACTATATTGTATACGAACATCCCCAATTGACATGAAATTTCAAGACCTTTGAAATGAGGTGCTACATGTGTGGGTCTAGAACGGATTTACCTCTCAAACTAATTTCCCCCCTTCCCCCCCTCCAAATCTACTTTCCCCCTTCCCCCCCCCCCCTTTAAAATCGAAAATTCCAAATTCGCAGAAGTGATTTTTTAGTATTCGACTCTAGTCCCCATATGTACACTTTCCACACCGTGAAGTAATTTGGAGCTTTAACCCGTTCCCCCCCCCCGGGGGGGGGGGGAAAACTGTTCGACTTTTTTTTAATTTTCTCTTTTTATTGCATAACTACAGACCAAGACCTTCTTTTAGACACCTCAACCAAATTTTTACACCAAGTAGTTCTCTCAATATAGTGGAGACAGACAAAAACATGTTTCAAATTAATATATAGATTTTTTTTTTTCAAATAATTGATTCACACCAAACGCAAGAAAATCTTGAAAAATTCTTGAAAAAGTTGAATGTAAAGTTGATTGTGCACGCGTAACTTTCCTCAAACTCAACGAATTTAAGCAGTTAATAGCTCAAAAGAAAGAGCTTGATCCACTGAGTGTTTTTAGACTTGTGTCAACAGCCTACGTTAATTAGAACTCTAGTTATAGAGGTTTGAGTGAAGGAAAATCTTGAAAAAATTGAATATAAAGTTGATTCTGCACGCATAACTTTCCTCAAACTCAACGAATTTAAGCAGTTAATAGCTCAAAAGAAAGAGCTTGATCCACTGGGTGTTCTTAGACTTGTGTCAACAGCCTACGTTAATTAGAACTCTAGTTATAGAGGTTTGAGTGAAGGAAAATCTTGAAAAAATTGAATGTAAAGTTGATTCTGCACGCATAACTTTCCTCAAACTCAACGAATTTAAGCAGTTAATAGCTCAAAAGAAAAAGCTTGATCCACTGAGTGTTCTTAGACTTGTGTCAACAGCCTACATTAATTAGAACTCTAGTTATGAAGGTTTGAGTGAAGGAAAATCTTGAAAAAGTTGAATGTAAAGTTGATTGTGCACGCATAACTTTTCTCAGACTCAACGAATTTAAGCAGTTAATAGCTCAAAAGAAAGAACTTGATCCACTGAGTGTTCTGAGAGTGAAACGATCAAGATCCATTCATTAGAAGAGGAGCTATGAGAATTCGAATTGTTTGAGTGAATGTGTCCCATAAGAAATGTACAGGGAAGAATCGCGTTTGAGTATAACTTGAGTAAGGTGGAAGATGAGTAAATTTCAATGATTGATGACATATCTGTGCCTAAATACCTTTCATTAAAAAAAAAAATGAAGGAAATCGGCCGGATAGAACGGCCAGACGGACTGACTTTAGTTTTCATAAATTTTTTTAATATATAAGATTATTGATAATAGTAGTAAACTAGAAAAAAAATTTTGTGCATGGGGGGGGGGCATCGGTTCTTCCCCTGGGGGGGGGGGTAAATTTTCAAGATGGGTATCTTTCGAAAGGTTTCATCAATACCTTTAAAACGAATTGTTGAACTATAAATCTGTGATAATTTAAAACAAAGTTATCGATTAAAAAAAAAAAAAAAAATTACGAAAAAAAAACTGAAAAAAAAAATCGTATTATTTATTTATTTATTTTATTTTTAATATTGTTACTGAGTGAATTTGTATAGGAAAATATAGAAGAAAGTCTTGTGGTGGCCACAACATACTAGTTTTTATTGAATATAGGCGAAAAAGATAACTACTTTTCTGTCATTAAAAATACCTTTTCTATGTAAGGTCGCAATAGCTCAAAGAATTACACGTGAAAGTTATTCCCTAAATAATTAGGGTCAATTAAACAGTTTTTAGTTAATTCCAATATGCTTGTTCTCTGAAAACAAATTTATTATAACTAAATTGTCCTTGAAAAATACGCCATTTATAACCGGCTTTTAATGTTTGCAAAAGTAATTTATACCAGTGCGTGTCAAGATCGTTTAGTTTCATATCATAATACTGTCAAGTTGATTGTTCCGAGAAGGGTGTTTTTCATATCTGTTTCTGGATTTCGGGTTTATGTCTTGAATTCAGGTAAGATTTTTAATTTTAAATTAAGTTTGCTTGTCTAACATATATCCAAATATATACATGTACGCATATATATATATATATGTATATGCACAGTGACAGTGCATTAAAAATCCTTGACCTTGGCAGTTATTCTTATAATTTATCTTAGTCACATATAACAAATTACAAATATGCGTAAAAGAAGGCACAGAATTTTTTAAAATCTAACCAATTTCAGAAATCACAACATTTAAATCTTTGTATGATCGTACAGGGGGAAAAAAATAATAATAAGATCATCTACAAAATTTCTGCATTATATCATGAAAAAGGCTTGGAGATGTGTTTAAACAAATTTATCGAGGAATCAGTCGCAAATTAAAATGTTAATGTTTTTATTTACTTATATGAGCATTGTTTGCACCCGCAATGTGTGCATGACCCCTACAACGAGATTTAAGGATTTTTTATCTTTTCGAAAACTTACAGCATTTGCAATACTCTCGGGAATTTCTATGCATGATACAACGTTAAAATTTTGTATGTTATTTTACTGTTATCGTTCTTGTATTGTTATCACTTAAAAATATGAGAAAGTGTTCCATAATTAATGACTAATGCTTTTCTTTCTTTTTCTTTTCTTTCCTTTTTTGCATCTTCTAAAATCGAATTGATTCAAACAGTACTGGTTCATTCTCTCTTTTACTATAATAATATTTCGAATGTTGGAAAGTTTTTAATTATCTATGCATGATGTATGATTGTAATTTTTTATCATACTGTAACTCTCTTCTTCTTCTTTTTAAAAAATAACATTCCCTCAATCATTCTCTGTTTCACTCTTACTTTTACTGCAATTAAATACAATAATATCCCAACTTTAAGTGACACATAATTTTATTTATTTATTTATTTTACTTTATTTAATCATTTGTTTTACAAATACATGCAATTAACTATAACTATAACTAAAGCACATTTCATTTACTGGATTCTTATTGTTTTTATTTAATTTATTTTTAGCGGGAAAAGTATAAAAATTTAAATTTTATAACTACGAGAACGAAGTCAAGATTTTTAAACACCCTGTATGAATGAGTGTATATTGGAGGTCTGTAGTAACTTAATCCCCCCCCCTTTCCTTTCTTTCTTTTTCATTTTTTCGACCTCGAATTAAAGGTATCTTGAACAGTCTTGTACTGTTAAATAGTTGTAAGTGGTCCAGCTTAAGGACCCTCTTCACTCACCGCCGCCGGAAGACGAAGCTAATGTTATTCTATGGGAAATATTTCTATACAAATAACTTATTAACTAATACATATTTTTAAATTCTGTTTTCACATTCTTAAAATTCTCAGCTGTTAAATTGACGGACCTTTTTTAAAAAAAATATTTTTTTACTTTTTTATATTTTATTTTGAAGCTGAAAATACGAATTTTCAGTATGTGAAATTTTTCCATTTTGGAATTTCAAAATAAAATATTAAAATTAAAAAAAAAAATACATTTTTAAGAAGGGTCCGTCAATTTAACAGTTGAGAATTTTCTGAATGTGAAAACAGAATTTAAAAATATGTATTAGTTAATAAGTTATTTGTAAAGAAAATTTCCCCATCCAATAACATTGGCTCAAGCTTCCGGCGACGGTAACTGAAGATGGCCGTTAAATTTCTATCGTTTATTTTTCCGGATTTTACGTTACGTCCAGTGCTTAAAATAATGAAGTCAGGTCTCACTAATAGAATTTCGCAAGTATTTTCCTGCAATTAAAAATAATATATATATATATATATATATTTTTTTTTTGGAGTCAAATCATGAAATATAGAGTAACAATATTAACGGTTACTTTCACTTCTTTTCCTAAAGGGACCGGATACTTTCGATTTCAGACGTTTTGACAAATATCTCAAAAATTATTGGAGGAATTGTCTTGAAACTTCAGGAGTCTAAAGAACATGTTATATTTAATATATCTGAGTGAAAATTTTGCCACAAAAGTAAAAGGGAGACCAGTAAAGAAAATCCAAAATGTTTGGAATCACCCCGTAAAAAGTAATACTTGTAATGCATTCTGCTTTAGCATGCGATTATGAGGTTTCTTCTAACTCTCTGCATTCATTTATATGAGGCTATCACATATATTCATGGAGAAATAATGGGGAAAAAAAAAGTTTTTTTTTTCTTTTTTTAAATTATAACACGGACGGTATTAAACTCAGAGCGAAGCCATTTTTAGGAAACTTGACGTATTACATTCGACACACTATACTACAATCAGAATACAAAAATATTAAATTTCTAATGAAATATGAGCATTTTTACTAAATAATATTTAACGGCGCATGCGCAAGAATTAAAGAAATTTTACTTGCATAATTTGATAGCAAGAGTATTGAGCTACTAATATGAAAATCCCGAACAAATATCGTGTAAATTCAAACAGTTGTCGGCGACAGAATGAATAATTCATCTACAAAGGAGAACTTAAACTATGAGGGGTTTTACTCACATTTTTATTTTGATTCAATACATATCTATTGATTTTAAATAAATATTTGGGGTTTTCATGTACGTAGCGCAATATTTTTGGCTAATAAATTACGCAAATGATATATTTTTAAAGCCTGCGCATATACGTAGTTAAAAATTATTTATTAAAAGTGCTCACATTGTATTAGATATTTAATATTTTTTACATTTTGATTGCAGTACGCTGTATCTATTGTAGCATGTCAGGTTCCACAAAAATGATTTTGCATTGAGTTTAATACCTTCCACATTATAATTAAAAACGAAAATATATTTTTTCTTTTTTAAAAGAAACTTCTGTATCTCCATTAATATATGCGGCAGCCACATATAAATGAACACAAACAAATAGAAGAAGCCTCAAAGTCACGTGCTACAGCCAGAATGCATTTCAAGCATTACTTTTTACAGGATGATCCCAAACATTTTGAATTTTGTATAACTTTTTGCTGGTCTTCCTTTTGCTTTCGAGACAAAATTTTCACAGTCATTAAATGTTCCTTATATCCCTTAAGTTTCGACATAATTAGTCTAGTACTCTTTGAGAAACGTCTAAAATCAAAAGTGTCCGGTCATTTAGGATGGAAAGATAGTGTAATTAGTGATGTACAAATATTCTTCCTTTTACTATTATAGATTTTAAATCTGTCTGCAAAAAACGTTTGTATGTGCATTAAAATCTTGCACAGTTAAAAAATACAGAATTATGGTGTCGATGTTGGTAAGGTATTAACTATTAAGATCAATTGTTGACGCTAGGAATCTAGGCCTGCGTAGAATACTCTTCATGGAGATCTTTTTAAACAGGAAACCACCCTGTACTGTAATTATTAAAAAAAAAAAAAAAAAGAATCGAAAGAGCATATATAAACATGTTTTTGAAACATAAAACAATTCCTCTCGTCAGTTCATTTTCGAGTTATAAATTCTGAAAGTTCCCTAGTAATCGGTGCAATGATGCTTGAATCGAAAAAACCACGCCTAACTGAAATAATGAATGAAATCCAAAACAAGCAGTAATCGGAAGAGTATGGACAAACGTGCTGTTTGATGCATAAAACAGTTGTCCATTTTAGCATTGTGATACATTCTATCGAGATATAATGTCTAAAAATTCGCTATTGTAGAATCTACAAATTCATAAAAGTCATTGTTCTGACAAGTTTTATCGGGACTTTTTCCATTCGTTTCTTGTAATTACATTTTTACCCAAACTTATATGTAGACTTCTCGTTAACGCCCTCACGAGGGCAAACAGTTTACGCGTCGAAAGTCACATTAGATGGTGCCTTCTCGAATGAACATAATTTAATTGATTTCTATTGTTACACTATTCGGATGGTTTCCTAGTAAGGTTTGCTAATCTGTACGCTTGACAGTTTCGGAGAAAACCACCGAGAATTACGATGGTTAGACCAACGAGCGCAACCTGGTATACGTGACTCGTTAAAAATATGACCATTATAAGAAATAATGTGTGTATTATATTTTTTTACGGCAAAGCCTAAATGAATTAATGTGGCAGTGTAGGACAAAATTTTGTAATTTACACAATTTTTTAATGAATTATCTTGAGACTGAAAATAATAATAATATTTATAATAATAGTAATAGTCAACCGGGGAAAAAGTTTTGTATATAAAGGAGCATCATTCCCTCCCCTTTTCCCCCTGCCCGGGGAGTGTGAATTTTCAGTGGGAATATTTTTCAAATGAAGTCATCAATATCAATACCTTTAAAATGAATGATTGAATCATGTATCTGTGATAATTTAAAGCAAAGACTTTTTCTTTTCTTTTTCTTTTTTTTTTAAATACAAAAATAAATAAATAAATAAATGCATTTTTAAGGTGTCGTTCTTAGAGCAGAAAATTGACTTTTAGAGGACATTTAGTGTTGAAAATCATCTGCATTCATCATGGAAAAAAAAAAAAAATTAATGAATAATTTGCGCTGTGTGAATTTGAATGGAAAAATATTGGAGAAAGCTTTGTGATGGCCACAATATACTAGATTTTTAAAGAAATGAGTTGATAAATTCTGTCTTAAAAAAAAAAAAAAAAAAAAAAAAAATTATAATACTACTTTAAAAAGAGTTCAAATGTCACAATACATCGACCCATGAAATGGTTGATATAAATAATATTGCACCATATTCAATAATAAATAAATGAGGCTGATCGACAAATATTTTCTAGAAAAATTAAAATGAGGGGGAAAATTGCTAGAATTTATCTTTTATGTAAGTGAGAAAAGAAGTAATTGAGAGAATATGAAGAATCAATTAGTTTTAGAGCTTACACAGCCATACATTAACGGATTAGTTAATGCGTAATGTCATTCAGCTAGAACATGAGTCATTTCTTAAACAGAAAAAAGATATTTATATATATATATGTAATCAGACAAATGCTTACTTTCTACCTGCAAACAGCCTTGATATTTTCAAAGTTAAAGTTTCGCTCTGCTTGTTGTTTCCTTGATTCATTCCGTTAAAACATATAATTATTCCCAAGCAAATACTCTAGTAAGATTTCTTTTCTAGCTAGCGAAATTATTACACCTTGAGAATTCCAAATAAAGAAACAGAAACCGGAAAAATCATATTGTTACTAGGATAAGCAAATTAATTGTATAATTTTATTTCTTAATAATATTAAAAGGAGAAATAGACAATAGTGGAAAAAAGCTAACTTCTTACATTATTATTTCTTTTTCTTTTTTTTTTTTTTTTTTTTACTTTCTTCTCTCTATATATAAGAAGAAAGTATTGGATTCATTAAAATTTTCGATCTCCGGTTTTCAACGAATTTACTCGTTTTGAGATGTCCTAAACACGATTTGACCATTTTAAGAAAATGTTTGTTTATGTGTCTGTGGTGTATCATAATGTTTGTGGGCACTGTATCTCACGAACCAATGAACAAAATTTAACCAAACTCGGTATTTACTTGAACTTTGACCTAAACTGGAGCTGATTACTTTTGGGAATTAATGTCTCAACAGGTAGCGCTCTTATCCAATCTTTTAATAATTTTTAATGTGGCAGTATAGGACAAAATTTCATATAAATGTACCTAATGAGAATTATTTTTTACTTTTCGATGTGAAATAATAATAATGATAATAATAATAAATGCGATAGTAATATTCAACTATGATTTTTTTTTTTTTTTTTTTGTATATATAACACCATCCGCTCTTGCCTGGAGTGTGAATTTCGAATATGGGATCTTTCAAAAGAACTTGTCAATACCTTTAAAACAAATAGTTGAATAGATCTGAAATAATTTAAAACAAGTTATATAAGCATTGTTAACGGGCAAAAAGAAAGAAAAAAAATACCCAGAAGTTGGCACAAAGTTGATTTTGATAAATAGTTTGTACTGCGTGAATTTATATAGGAAAATATAGAAGGATGTCTTGTAGTGGCCACAACATATTACTTTTTTTTTTTCTTTTTCTGGAATTTACTATATTCAAACAACTTTCAATGTACTTAGTACTTACATCTAAAGTAAGATAATTTTAAAAAACTGTTGCGTAAAATGTTTTCATACAGGGATTACATTATAATAATCAGTTTAAATCATAAGTAAGAAAAGCCTTAGTTAAGTTTTTTCTTAAAAAAAAAAAAAAAGAGAGATTATTAAAATCTTGGGGGTATAACGCCCAACTGGCGTTACTGCTATTACTTTCTACGATTACCTAAATGGCTATATACGAGCATCTCTTGGTTAAAATTACATGGGATTTCATATATATTTAAGTTGTTAATAGTAGGAAAAGTAATAGTTCCGTCTCCTTTTGGCCGATATATATGCAATTTCAATTTTTCAATCAGCATAATTTTTATAATATTTATATCTTCCCTACTAAATTTGGTGTATTTTTATAACAAAAAATCTGATGTGGGCACCACATGACTTCCTTATACACTTTTAGAAATATACATAATGTTAAAAAATATTGTCACTGGACCCGAAACAGTTGGCTAAAAATATTTAAAAAAAAAAAATGCATGCATACGTAAAAAAAAAAAAAAAATAAATAAATAAATAAAATTGTGCCTTGAGGGGACTCATTTTAAAATCCTTGGGGGGGGGGGGGACTCATGTCAAAGTTGTGCCTTGGGGGGACTCATGTCAAAGTTGGGCCTTGGGGGGCCTTATTTCAAAGTTGCACCTTGGGGGGACTCATGTCAAAGTTATGCCTTGGGGGGGACTCATGTCAAAGTTGTACCTTGGGGGGGACTCATGTGCCTTGGGGGGGGGACTCATGTCAAAGTTGTGCCTTGGGGGGGGGGACTTCGGATCCGAAACAATTGGATAAAAGTGTTAAAAAATGCATTTTCACCGTGTTTCTGAACTATTCCGGAAGTTTCAAATCTCTAACTAGTCGGGAAGTTAGTTAAATAGATTTTCTGTTGAATCATATAAACGCTGCTAAAGGCAGCAGTGACACGAAGCAATTGGCTAAAAATATTTAAAAAATGCATTGTCACCGTGTTCTGAGCTTTTCTGGAAGTTTTAAATGTCTAGCTAGTCGGGAAGTTAGTTAAAAATCGATTGCAAGATTTGTACTGGTAACGCTGCCGAAGGCAGCCGGTATCTGAAACAGTTGGCCAAAAATATTAAAAAAACGCATTGTAAACGTGTTCTGAGCTTTTCTGAAAGTTTCAAATGTCTAGCTAGTCGGGAAGTCAGTTAAATTGCAAAATTTGTCCAAACCGTTTTTGAGTTATTACCGTTTTTTGATACATTATGGCCAAAACCAATGTATTTTTGGTCATTATGAACCTAATTTTCCTAAATATCTCCAAAATGGAAAATCATACAAAGTCCAAAAAGGGAGGTGCAGAACTATATGTTATAACAAACCTATGTACCAATTCGCAACTTTCTACGTTCAACCGTTTTTGAGTTATTACCGTTTTTTGATACATTATGGCCAAAACCTATGTATTTTTGTCATTATGAACCTAATTTTCCTAAATATCTCCAAAACGGAAAATCATACAAAGTCCAAAACGGGAGGTGCACAACTAGATGTTATAACAAACCTATGTACCAATTCGCAACTTTCTACGTCCAACCGTTTTTGAGTTATGCGACATACACACACACACACATACAGACGTCACGAAAAATCGTGTAAAATCGCTTATATCTCTAAAACGAGAGCTCGTGTTCAGACGACACTTGCAGGTGTACAACTATACATCATGACAGTCACACGTATAAATTGGCAACATTCAGCGATCATTCGTTTTCGAGCAATGTGAAATACAAAATCCATTTCGCAAATCGGGATTACTATACTTCCTTATACTTTGTATAAGGAAGTAAAAATCTGGGATATAACATTCCGGTAAATGGGATTAAATTTCAGAATAGTCGGCTGATATGCAACTAAATTGAATTAGCAGAGTTTTACATTATATACATCTCCCATGCCAAGTTTGGGTGCGTTTTTATGCAATAGAAGCTGAGATATAGCCTTCTTTTAAATGAAAAACAAAAATCGCAGTATGACAGCGTCACTTGTAGGGCAATATATCAAGAATTAATCAACGCAAGTGTTAGTTTACAGGTATTATCAAATATTAAAAAAATATCGGGATATGCACCGTTATATAAATAAAGATACTGATAGTGATTACTTATTTTTATTTATTAATTTTATTTTTGTTTATTAATTTTATTTTTATTTGTTTATTTATTTTATTTTTATTTATTTTGAAAGATAGAGTAATTTCTAAGAACATTTTTTACATTTAAATTTTGAATTTTTGTATTTCTTATTTAAATGTTTACTTTAAAAAAGTGATAGAGATTCGACCACCGGGCGATACTAACATTTATGAATTTATTTTAGTATATTTTTACCCTTCAAATCTTAATCATTCTGATAATAACCTTTTTATATATAAAGATTATGTTTTTGTTTTTATTTTACTTTTTGTTCCACGTTTAACCATTAATTTTTCCTTAGTTCCTTTTATTTTTCAAAGTTCTTTCATGAATTAATGACAGTTCATCATTTTATTAAATGACATATTTTAGATTAATGTATTATTATTAAATTTATTTAAAAAGTTGTAATATTTGTTCATGTTTAGAGAAAATAAATGAATAAACATTTTTTTTTCACATTACAATTTAATATTTTAATTTTCAAATTAATTATTTAATTAATTAGTTTATTTCTTTAATTTTTATAAAATTATAAAAGTGGAGAAAAAAATATTTACTATTTCAAATTAGTTAGAAATTCTGCTCCTTTTCTATCTTTCAATAAATAAGCAAAAATAAATCCATTAAAATCTAAATACTATTATTCAAGTCTTGATTATTACACGGTATTGAATAAGGCTTCATGAATATAAAAGCTTATTTTTATTATTATGTAGTCTACAGTAAAGCACCATTTATACGTCTTTCAAGGGACTGACGTAAAAGGACGTATAAATGAAAAGACGTATAATCGAAATTTTAATAACAACACTTTGATTTCTACAAATTACTGACACTTAAGCAAAATTTATGTCAAAATACTAATTAATAAAGTTTCTTAAGTTAGTAAATGTATATTATACTTTTTTAAAGACAATAATTAATAATAATAATAAAAAGATTTATTACAAAAAGTGAGAAAAGTCATACTATTAATGCATGACTGGGTACTAATTACATATATCATATATTGAGTACTATATTACATTTATTAAGAACTATATGAATACAAAACCCGAATAAACTACTACGTCAGAAATGCCAAAGAAAAATATTTGAGATGCATACAGCTGTTTCGGTAGCATTAAGCGTACCGTTTTCAGTGCAATTCTTTTTGCACTGAAGGCGGTACGCTTAAGGCTACCGACACAGCTGTATGTATCTCAAATATTTTTCTTTAGCGTTTCTGACGTAGTAGTTTATTCGGGTTTTAATATTCCAACGCCAAGTCTCCTGTTATTATTTATATGAATACATTTTGAATATTAATTATATATATTGCGTATCTTTATTAATAAGCATACGATTTATGCCCATACAGATAGTTATTTAATGAAATTAAAAATATTTAATATTCGTCTGATTTGCTGCTTGTCTATGAGTATTAAGAATTCTACTGTGAATCCAATGGATTCTTTGATCGGTATTCTTCGACCTATTCTGTGTTCCTCCATTTAAATGCTTTCTAGGAAAATTTCATCTTGTTTAGAATGGAAATTAATGACAGGTCGAAAAATTTTGCGAATTTTAGAAAAGTGGAAAAGACGTATAACCGATATTAGCGGCGTATAAACAAAGAATTTTTGTATTAAAATGAATAGGAATGAATATGGACTTCACTAAAAGGACGTATAAATGAAAAAGACGGATAAACGAGAGACGTATAAATGGTGCTTTACTGTATATTCCTTTTTGGAGATTGCATAGAAATGCTATTTCTCCTCTTTCAGTTTCACACTATGGTTCAAATAATTGCCTAAATACTGTTTCCACCCGGTATCAATTTATCTTGATTCTTGAAAGAGAGAGGGAACATGCTCACATAAAAATGAGGATTGCAGTCTCCCATAAATAGGCTTTATCTCTCTTCTCCCTGACAGTTTTTAACAAAAAGCAGTCACCCCCCATGATCGATTAGGAGAGGGGGACGGGGCTCTCTGGGACGATACCGTTTTTAAGCATTTTAATTGTATATGTTAATTTCATTATGTCGATTACAACGTAAACTGGTTAAAATTCGGTTAAATGAAATCATGCCCATATGCGGGAATGTTACGAAATGCTTTGGTGGGTCCCTGTACACGAACCACAAACAATATAAACGCAAAAATAAATAAATAAATAAAAATAAATAAATAAATAAATAAATAAAATAAAAATAAATAAAAATATATATACAGGTATACATTCTATATAGCTTTTGAACATGCGTGCCAATTTGTAAGTCAATCGGGGATTTTTGCGGATGCTATCTCGGTACACACAGATTCTGTCCTCAGGCAGTAATGATAAGAAACATTTTGGCGTATCCCTGTACACGAACCATAAACAATATAAACACCACAAAATATACAGCTAATTCTGTATGATTCACAAATATATGTACCAATCTGAAAGTCAATCAGGTGATTTTCGCGGCCGCTATAGCGATACATACAAATTCTATCCATAAGCCGTAATATTAAGCGAATCTTTGCTATGTCCCGGTACACGATCTGCAAACTGAATACACACACAAAGCTAATTCTGTATCGCTATTGAACATATATAGAAATTTACATGTCGATTGGGTGATTTTTGCGATCGCCCTCGCTTCACAGAGACATATACACTTTTTGAGCCTCCACTGACGTTTCGACAGTTATTTTTGACTATTTTGTTTTTAATTTTTTAAATAGTTCCTGGTTTAATACAGGCCAAAGCAAATAAGTAAGTGTAAAATAAAAACCCTGTAATTTTCAGCAATGGCTGTAAACATACTTAACAGAAAATTTACTTCAACTTTCTTTCTCGTTAAAATTTTATTTGAAAAATATGCTTTTCCCTGAAAAATGTAATGCGTGTTTGAATAAATTTGGTAGCGACGAATGTTTTATTAAGTAAATCAATTACTTCATTACGATAAAAGACAGTTGCGTAGTAGGTGTTTGTGAGATTACCTGGTAATGACATTTCAGTGAAAATGTTTTAATGCGAATAAAATTACTTAACTTTTCTCGCAATCACTGAGCTGTGTCTTAAAAATTATTTCGCGATCATAATTTTCAACATTTATCTTTTGAAAAGTGTCAGAATCGCACTGCTTGGATAGTGATGGAAAATTCTGTTTTATTTTAGGTGAAGAAACATTGTTAGAATAGAAAAGAAGTGGATTTTTAGACGCTTGGAATATATTTTTCTGGTTTTTTTCCCCTCAGAGTAAAAATCAATAATGAATTATGAAAAGGTAAAAATAATTTTTATGTTCTATTTATATAGTTTTTTATTTTTTTTTAAAATATTTATTTGCTTATGATAGTCTATATAATTTAATTATTGTGAAAAAACTTAAAATATACCTTTATAATTTTAATTTTTTTCCCCCCAATTTTTATTATTAACTATTGCTGTAGTTCATTTTAAAAATAAGCATTTTCTGACATTAATAATTGATTAGTATTTATTTATTATTCATTTATTTATGACTATTATTGCTTTAAATTATTAAAACAATCTTGTATTATGTACACATTTTAAGATTTCTTCTATTAGTTTAACTTAAGGTTATAACAGAATGGCCCCTTAGAACATTGAAAGAACGTTTAAAGAACGAACTCGGGCATTCCGTTATTTAATATTTTTAATTATAATAAAACACAATTACAAAACTATATACAACGCGCGCAGTAAACAGAATATTAAGATACATAAGAACGAATATAACTTCTTTCAGGCCGCTGCCTGCGGCCCATCGCCACAGGGGCGTCTTACACGAAAAACGACTACATCTTTCAGCGAGAGCTGACGAACTTCTGAAAACAAAATGCTTTCACTTCACTTTAATGATCGGCAAAATATCATTAGATATTTTGCCGAGAATGGCGACAGCGCCGTTTATTATTTTAAATGATAGGGAAGATGGCTCAATATTGATAGGCTATTTAGTATATTCGTAAGAGTTTGAATTTAGCGCTACATTCTCCCTCTCTGTTCCCGAGCCTACGCCCCGAGGCGGGAACAGCACTTAAAAGTTTCCGCGTATACCACAGGAGATTGAACTTTTGTAACTATAACATTTTAACATGACGATGAAAGTCGATGCGCAGTAGATACCTAAATTTTAATTTAATCAGGGTTTACTATTTCAAAGGTACTACATTCTCCCCCTAGTCGGAAGTAACAAGACCATCACACTTGTATTTATATGATTATTTCTTATGCATTTAGTTAATTATTCCAGAAATACGGCTATTCATTTGAACAAGTTGAGACATCGATTGGGATTCCGATACGACGGAATGCAATACGATTCCCTGAAAACTACCCTGGACCATTGCGGCTCCATTCCACCTCAGAATAATTGCTATTCTTTCAAAAAAAAAAAAAAAACTATGGACTTTTGCGGCTCCATAAAACATCAGAATCCGTGCGATTCTTCCAAAAAAACTACGGACCATTGCGGCTCCATAATACACCAGAATCATTGCGATTCTTAAAAAAAAAACTGGAGCATTGCGGCTCCATTTCTGAAATATATAATTTATTTTCGTCATTAATTTGAACTCCGTGTTCTAATGCTAAATTATATAAATCAAACTTTTTACCCTAGATAGAAAAGCCGTTTTTCTCTCTGAGTAAAATAAATTTCCCTTTTTTTTTTTTTTTTTTTTTTTTTTTTTAAATTCTAATTTCGATTTATTTCTATTATAAAATTATGAAAATTATTCACGTCGACCGAGAATAAATACAAAATGAACCCATGTATTAAAAAATACTATTCATATTCTTCTTGCATAATTTAAGAACAAATACACAATTACTGTTAATAATACCGTTAAATTGTCCATCTTCCCTTTACAATGAAATATAATTAAAATCAATTTTCAAAATACTAAGAAAATTAAGAATAATAATTAAAATATTATTGATATATCATTATGGCGGGAAATATTTCCTCTGAAAATTCTTTTTCGTAAATACACAAAATATACCAAAATATTATTCAATATATATATATGTAATATAAATTAAAAAATTTCACATTAAAAGTTTCATTGTTATTTTCAGAACAACTCTTTGAAAAAAAAAAAACAAATGTATTAAAATGAATATAAACATATTCCGGAAGTGCGTGGCAACTTCTAAAAAATAAATTACTCGTTCAAACTTGGTCGAATAACTAATAAATAAAACAAAACACTTCGAAACCAAAATAAAATAGCATTCGTTAAAGAACAGAATTAATTATTTAAAGACTAGTTTCGTAACTGAGTACCATTTTGAGAACAACAATTCTGTATTTGCTTTTTCCTTAAGAAAACACCAATAAAATTCAATTCTATATTTGAAAATAAAAATTAGAATGATAACCAAAAACATATTATTGATATTAACACTTTATACATCTGAGCTCAGATATATTTAATAAAACCATTCATAAAAAATAAAATAATAAATAAAAACTGAAACACATTTATTTTCTGCACAAATAATTTTCTAAAAAAACCCCCACAAAATACGTATTTCAAAAAAGAATAAAACATAATTTTCTCTTTAATATATTCAGCAAAGAAAGAAAAAAAAAAGTAATTACCCTTTTGACTGGCCAGTTGAAATATATTCAATTAATCTTTTTATGACGAGACATAAATATATCAAAAATAACTGAAACTAGTAGGGGGAAAAAAGGGAGGGGGAAATGGAACTAAACTTGCATAAATGATGCAATAAAGAAAACTACTATATCTTTTTCTCAGATCGACTGAGAATATTTCTATTTTTGTATTGTAGAATAAATTCGGTATTTGCAGCAATGTGGAACAAGAATTTTTCTTAACGAAGCACAAGCATTTATATAAAAGGTGAAATTTTGTTGTTAAACAAAACGAACACACATTTCACAACACTAATACTACTTTTACGCAAGCAGGTTTCCTCACGATAAATAAGCACTTTTCTTCTTTTTGTGATGCACTTATTATTTGAACTGGAATACAGAATTCCATTCATTTTAATTTGAAAAACACAAAGAATCTGGATGATTCTATATAGCACCAAATCAGGATGATTCGGATTCCACTCATAACTTTTCGTAAAACGAAAATTGCACTTTTATTTGGGCACATGAAAAGAGGCACAGATTCGTATTGATACACAGATTCAATTTTAGGACAGCAGCAAGCATTCTTTCAGAACAGAACACAAGTTTACGAAAATGTTCGATGAGCGCCATCAGAAACGTTCCACTAAGATATAAATTTTAAGTTGGATAAACTAATAAAAACTAATATTTAAATTATAAACTAAGATATAATTTTTAGTTGGGCGCCAATTATAACAGAATGGCCCCTTAGAACATTGAAAGAACGTTTAAAGTACGAACTCGGGCATTCCGTTATTTAATATTTTTAATTATAATAAAACACAATTACAAAACTATATACAACGCGCGCAGTAAACAGAACATTAAGATACATAAGAACGAACATAACTTTTTTCAGGCCGCTGCCTGCGGCCCATCGCTACAGGGGCGTCTTATACGAAAAACGACTACATCTTTCAGCGAGAGCTGACGAACTTCTGACTGACTTCTGAAAACAAAATGCTTTCACTTCACTTTAATGATCGGCAAAATATCATTAGATATTTTGCTGAGAATGGCGACAGCGCCGTCTATTATTTTAAATGATAGGGAAGATGGCTCAATATTGATAGGCTATTTAGTATATTCGTAAGAGTTTGAATTTAGCGCTACAAGGTTGATAATTTATAACATATAATTTCTTTTATTATTATTCTTCAACTACGTTTTTTGCGACCATGAAAGCCTGAGCGCAAGTGCTGATTCAGTGAGTCCAGTGTTAAAATAGGGGTGATAGTCATTGTTTTTGAGAGAAAATAGCGATATGGAAACGCCGAAAGACTGGATGTTTACCAAATCCCAATTTGTCGTTGAATTTGGCATTCCTCCAAGCCTTTGGATTCGTCCTCAATGCTTGGCGTGAGAAATGTGTTTACACTATATTCTAACAATAGTTTCAGGTCGATATAATACTATGACCCTCTATTAGGCGGACAAAGTTGGCACGAATGCAGCAAATGATTTATTATTTCAAATTATATTTGGAATTTTAAATTTGAATATGGGGGAAAATGCTAAAAATTTTAAATATCGGGACATTATTAGGCGTAAGCATGCAAAATTATAGTAGCTATCGTAAACTAAAAAAAAAAAAAAAAAATTAATGCAATTACTTACTTAAATCTGCCTCCTGCAGATTTTAGCAATAATGCTGCGTAATTTTATTATGTGAGTATGAGTTTAGATGAACAACTAACAATCTGGAAAAATGTGCTCATCCTACTTGATTCCTTGTTGAGAGTAAACTTTTTATCATGGAAGCGATTGCACTTGTCTGATAAGTTAAATTGTTCCCTTAAAATAATTCTACGTTTTTTTTTTTTTTTTTTTTTTTTTAATTTCACATTTTAGTAGCTTAAATTCCAATTGAAATTTCATAAAGTAACTATTTTATCTCTGAAAATTACAGTTTACTTGATTGGTGTTCTAATGCAAATATCAGAAGTAACGAATAATTCAGGGTGTGAACAGTCGAAATTTTTCCCCCTGACTCTTCCACCAGTATATTTATATAATAATTTTTTGCTTAATTGATCGTGCAAACTTACTAATAAAATTTTCAAAAGAAAAGTACTGGTGGAAGAATCAGGGAAGAAACTTCGGCTGTCGACACCCTGTAATTAATAAAAAAATTATTACCGAAAACGACCCCAATAAAATTGTTTAAATCAAAATCATTTATTTATTTTCAAATTTCACATTTGTTTAAATATTGTTCCACATATTTTAACGGTTAATATGTAGTTTAAACTGAGCAAAATAATAACAATATATCAAATGCATTTAATTATTATAAGAGTTAGAGTATTTTTAACCCATTCAAATCTAGATACCAAATAACATCTTATAATAAGCATTCTAGATTATATGATCAAACGACGTTGAACAGAAATATAAAATAAATATTTACACAATGTTGAAAACGCCTATGTAAAAGATATTAAGTATAAGCAAACTGCAAAGCTCGGTAGCGTTAAGTGTACCATCATCAGTGCAGAATGACAGCACCGATTATTGATCCTATAATGGGAAGCGAATTCTAGAGCCAGAATAGCAGCCAATAAGAATTTCAGAAACCAAAGGCGTTAGCCAATATAGGAAATTGGGATATAGAAAACTATGTGAATGGTAGGTGAAAATCAAGAATATGTGGATTTTATGTAATATTTCCAATAATCAGAGAGAGGGAATACAGCAAAATCACAACTAATGATATTTTAATGATTTTTATAAATATGGAAATTATGGTTATTCTCGCAACAATATTTAGCAATGGCTGATTTATTTATTTTTTTGTTTCTGAATATAACTCATGTGTTTTTTAAGACAAAGCTTGAGTTTACTTTTCATTTTACCAATATATGATTGTCCTGCAACTTAACACCCTAGCCACACAAAACACATTCTTTCCAAACACCGCTATACAACTCAACAAGAGCAGCTGGTCTCTACACTAGAGGTCTGCATGAGCCGGGCCCGAGCCCGAGCCCGAGCCCGGCCCGGCCCTCGGGCTGGGTTCGGGCCGAATTTTTCAATCTGTTCTCGGGCCGGACCGGGCCCGGGCTTAAAATTTTTTTGCAAGCTCGGGCTCAGTTTTTTTGTGCATACTCGGGCCGGGCCTGAATGAAATTTTTTCCGGGACGTGTCGGCCCGAATCTTTTTTTGGTTTCATCGTTAATCAACGAAAAGGGAAAATGATAAAAATATTTCTTCAGTCATTTATTTCACATAATTTTACTGGCTGGTATATCACATAAAATTTTATTTTCTTAAAAAATGTCTGTAACTTCAATTGAATTGCTTATCAGTCTGTCTGTTCGCAATCTGATTTTCCGTAAATATTTTAGCATGTCTCGAAATTAATATATTTTATTTCAAGTAATATTAAATGGTTTCCTATTCAAAATAGTATGCATGTCACTACTAGTTTGCGCACATGTTTAAACAAAAGAAATTAGATACGTTACTGTGTATAAGGCATTGTGCGTTATGGTCTGTAGAGTTTAGGTGGTACGAAGGCTATAAAAATCCTGCCGCTGTAACTTTATCTCTAAACTCCTTTTTCCATTGCACTGAATGAAAGTAGCATCATTTTTAGCATGTACAAAAGCCTCTTTACAATAGAATATGGTTGGACTACAATTAAAATTTTGTTTACCGGATCACATGAAAGATTTGTATACATACGGTATATAAGAGGAAATGGTTGAACGTGCATTTTTAGTAGTAATGATGAGTGCTAATATTTTCGATTTGACTTTCTGTCTGTCTTTGTGCCTTCTGTACGCCTGTAATAATGAACTTTTGTTTATATATAATTATCTTGTAAAAGTTTAGCAGTTTTGTTAAAGAAGATTCTATTGCTTCGCTATATAAAACCAGTGAAAAACACATACTAAAAATTTTTTTCATAGAAAGGCATGCATTTTTTTTTATTTTTCATATTTTTGAATCGGGCTGGGCTGGGTCGGGCCTGATTTTATCGTTTTTGTCCGGGCCGCACACTGGCAAAAAATAAGCGGGCCGGGCCCGTGCCGAATTTTTCAATTTCATACCGGGCCGGGCCGGGTCGGGTAAGCAAAGCTTTCGTTCGGTCCGAGCCGGACCCGGGCCTCAAAATTCCGGCCCGTGCAGACTTCTAGTCTACACCCCGCAGTGAACACCTTTCATGAATTTATTGATACTAACGTATTCTTGCATAAGACTGACATTGCGAGGTCAAAATTTTTCTTTTAATACGCTTCCTTGTTTAAGAAAAGTCGCGCTCTAGTTTTTAAAGCATATAATCACTGGGATAGTTTCTAAATCACATTACAGTAGTTTTAAATACTGAATAATTAAATCTTTTTTCATGACTTTTGTAAGCAAAACAAAAGTATTGTGAAAATCTTTCGTTTCTTTGCTGATATTTATTTCGCTTACAATACGTAAGCAGTCATAATAGGCGTTTAGAGAATTTTGCAATGTAACTTTAAAAAATTTTATTACGACTATAGCATAGTTATAAATCAAAGCACTACTTGTTACTTTCTTCCATATTCATAGAAGGAAGTACGTATTGGATTCGTAAAATTTTTCAATTTCTGATTTTCAATGAATTTTTAGAGACCGTTTTCAGCGGTCCAGTATGCGATTTGAACATTTTTACAAAATGTCTGTCCATATGTGAGTAACAAAAATTGTGAGACAGCTCTAGATGAAGAACTAATACACAGAATTTTATAAAAAATCATATTTAATTGCACCTTGAAATAAATTAGTATCTATTAACTTTTGGTGCATATTGGACATAAAGTGTCATTTCTATGCTGAGATTTCACTACTTATAGGAAGGCTATGTCTCAGCACTCATTGTGTATAATAGCACAAAATTTGATATGTCAGAGGGCCATTTAAGAAAAATTAAGCTTATTTTATTTGTATGCATATCAGCCGACAGGTGGCTCTGCTATGCTTCAATTTTTCCTGTGTGCGAGAAAATTATATCTGAACTTCTATATGCACCAAACTTGGTAATGAGATTATGGAAAAGAATCTTGACTTAATATAGATTTATATCGGCCGGCAGGTGGCATTTCTAATATTCACTCTCTGAGATTTTCTATGTGGCTACATCTCAGAATCTATTGGTTAAGATAGCACAAAACTACATATCTAAAATCTATATTCTGTAGATTCTTGTGCATATTAACCAGTAGGTGACGTTATAATGTGCAATGATTTAAAATAAACGTTCGTGATGGCCAGAATGTATTTGTATACTGATTATGAGCTAGTTTGTATATGTATTTTAATATTCACACAAAAAAAATCACTTTAAACATTTCCTGTTTTTAAATTGAACCATCTTCAAAAATAACTTTATTAGGTGGAACTTTTTTTTTTTTTTTTTTTTTTTTTTAATAAGCTATTTTTAGAAATCTAATTCTTTTTAGGGCACACTGTACATGCATCCTGTGTGTTAAAATCTGATTTCAAATTTTATCAGTTTGACTTGTACTTTAGTATATAAAATAGTTAACGAGAAGTTTTACATATTTATTTTATGATTGTTTTATTAAATTAAGAATATATGGACGTGTGCATAAAAAATCGAATGATTAAAATAAAAAGGATTACTCTCCATATTTAAATTTAATTTTATATCTTTTATAACTTTTGAATATTTCGGTTTCTATATTTTAAAAATAATATACATATTTATTCAGTTTTTTATTAAAATACTTTAAAAAAACAAAATTTATCTAAAAAAAAAAAAAAAAAAAAAAAAATCCAATTTTCTAATTTTAAAATTTTAAAAATTAAGAAAAAGTTAGTTAGCAAAATTAAAATACACTACTGGCCATTAAAATTGCTACACCAAGAAGGAATAATAATAACGGAATGAAATTTGTTGGACACATACATCATAGTAGGAAGAACAATTGATTAAAATTTCAGGAAATTTGGAGTAATATGTACTGAGAAAACAGTACATAAAGCAGCGACCTCTGTGAGCAATAACAGCACTTATCTGCCTAGGCATTGAATCGAACAGCGATTGGATGACATGTACGGGTAGAGCACTTCATGAAGTTTTAACACGATGCCACAATTCATCGATCGAAGTTACTGGTGAGTGGTAGGGACCAGTTGCTTTTCAACGATTAAACAGTCATTTTCATTGGCGCGAGATCAGGAGAATGCGCTGGCCAGAGCAACATTCGAACACATTCGGCATCAATGAAGGTCCAGACAATATGGACAACTTGCGGGCGTGCATTGTCCTGCTTAAATGTTGCGCTTCGGAGGCCTGGAACATAGGGCAGAGCGATGGGCCTTAACTCGTCAGAAATGTAATGGCTGGTATTCAGAGTGGCGGGAATGATAACAAGAGGTGACCGAGACGTGTATCCAATGGTACCACATACTATAAATCCAGGTGGTGACTCAGTATGCGGCTACCAAAATTCTGATTACCCTCAAAATTGCATCACTGATATGGGCGCCATTAATGTGTGATCAACGATGAACCTGGACGCAGGAATGGCGTGAAGTCACTTTTCAGACAAATCACAATCCTGTTTACAGCATCAAGATTGCCTTATCCGTATTTAACGTCATTATGAATAATGCACATTGCCAGCTGGGATTCGACATCATCATACTGTCCATCTTTCGCAATGATGTTATGGGTTCCCATTGGATACACGTCTCGATTACTTCATGTTCGTATTCCTGGCATTCTGAACAGCGGCCATTAAATTTCTGATGAGTTAAGGCCCGCCCCTCTGCCCTGTATTCGAGGCCTCCGTAGCGCAAAATTTAAGCAAGATAATGCACGACCGCAAGTTGTTGGTATTGTCCGGACCTTCTTTGATACAGAATGTGTTCGACTGTGGCTCTGGCCAGCGCATTCTCCTGATCTTGCGCCAATGAAAATGACTGTTTAATCGTTGAAAAGAGAGTGGACCCCACCACTCACCAGTAACTTCGATCGATGAATTGTGGCATCGTGTTAAAACTTCATGAAGTGATCTACCCGTACATGTCATCCAATCGCTGTTCGATTTAATGTCTAGGCAGATATGTGGTGTTATTGCCCACAGAGGTCGCTGCTTTATGTACTGTTTTCTCAGTACATATTACTCCAAATTTCCTGAAATTTTAATCAATTGTTCTTCCTACTATAATGTATGTGTCCAACAAATTTCATTCCGTTATTATTATTCCTTCTTGGTGTAGCAATTTTAATGGCCAGTAGTATATATTAAGATATATTAAAATATTTAAAATATATTTTTTAAAATTTGAATACTTTGAGTTTGAAAATGAAAAAAAAAAAAAAAAAAAAAAAGCTGTAAAATAAAATACTAAAAAAAAAAAAAAAAAAAAATCAGGAAACGAGTACTAACTTAACGGGTGATAATTTTCTGAATGTGAAAATAGAATTTAAAAATAAATAAATAAATTAGATGATGAATAATTCTTGTTACTAAATTTCCCATAGAATAATATGGCCTTGAAGATGGCTATCATACGCTCTTAACAGGTAGGTAAAACATTTTTAGTAGGCATGAGTTATAACATTGGATTTCTTCAAACATGTTAAAACAATCATTGTAAACTACTTTCACGAAGTCTTACTGGGTAGTTAGTAAGACTCATTCGGTATTTAAAAGGGTGATTAAATTAAATAATAACGTTTCACCTCATGTTATTAAAACTGTTTTTTTAAATGTCAATTCTAAATAAATATTCTACAAAATGGAACGACATTATATGCAAAGAGAATATTTTTTCAAGAATTAATTGTTGGATTGAAACTGTGTAATCGTGTATTAGCAATACCGTTGTCAAGGATTTCAACAAAATTATGTTCCTTGTTTAGTTTTTGCAATAAAGGTTTAGTACAAAAATATGATGCCACCTCACATTATAAAAAAATATATCAATACAACTAAATTCTCCATCGATATTTTGTTTGACAAAACAACAGAATATCGATAATGAATTATTTCATCGACAATGAACTACTTCAAATGATGAATTACTTCAAATATGATCAAGAAATTAACTCCACAACATTATTATTTTGCTTTAAATGTTGAAGACATTTTTTATCCTCCTCTTCCTTTCATCCCCCCCCCCTTCTTCCCAATCGAAAAGAAAAAGAAGAAATTTTTAAAATTCTTTATCTCTCCAAAATATGATACAGATCTATTTTACAGTTATTATTATTTTTTTTTAATTTTAAAATTGTATGAATCAAAATTTTGATTAGTTATGTAATTATTAATTATTTTTTTCAGTTTATTAATTTTGAAATAAAATTATATGCTAATTAAAATAATAACTATAATAATAATAAATGAATAAATACATAATTAAAAGCTCTCTTAAAAACAGTCTCTACTGATAATAAAATTACCTATGTGCATATGAGTCTGTTTGTTCATAGGTTTTCCAAAGGACTGGGGAGGATCTAGGGTGATCTAGATCAACCAAATTTTGTACAAAATTCAACAATTAAAATTTAACCGTGATTTTCTATAGGCACATAAATAACAGAATATTGTAAATGTACTATTGTTTAGTTAATAAACTTGCTATCTAACTTGTTGAAGAAAAGTTTGACTGATATAAAATACAAAAATGTACTATGATTTCTATGATCATTTATAAATATTATTTAATAATTGATCTGATTTTAATAATAATCTCTTTTAGTGTTAACCTATCTTTAATAATTCTAGCTGGTATTACGCATACAAAACAAGTAAAAATTTCTCGAAATTCCATATCTAATTGCCATATTTTATTTTATTTTTTCTTTTGCAGTTGATTCTGCTAATGTTTGCTGTTGTTCTGCTTTCATATGAATTCGAATGTCGCCCTATCCACAACTGTCAAAGAAGCAAACGTCAGCTGCCTGAAACACATAAAAATCAAATTTTAAGTAATAATATTCAATCTCAATCCGCTGTGGGTATAAGTAAAGCACGTTTTCGACGTTCTAATTCCAAAAAGAAATCGACTAGAAAAGAGTGGCAGTGGGCATCCATGATTCCTTCAAGTGTGGTAAAACCAAGGATGGATGTTGCTCCAGAATCATGAAAGATGTTTTAAAATAGCTATCCTTTTTATTAAACAATTAAAAAATGCTGTTAACATTTGTACAACAAGACTGTAAAATTGTTGCCATGAAAATGTAGTTACTAAACAACATAATGTAATTTTTAAAGTAAAATCATATGTGGAGTGCTTTTACTTAAATTTGTGTATCAAAATTCCACGTATTGTTTGATTAACAAATGTTAAAGTAATTTTTATACATAACAAACAATTTTGGTTAAAAAAAATTAATACTTAGTGCGGTATCTGCATCTTTATGAATCAAATACTCATTAAAATATGTATTTACTAATAGTAATTTTAAGTAATGTGTATTTATAACTGGTTAAAAATATTTACGAATTAATGAAATATTTCTGCATTTATGTTGAAAAATTGTTGCAAATTTATAAAACTTATTGTACGTATGGAGTGTATATAAAATCACAATAAAGAGTGTGTCTTTCAATATTAGACGTAATATTACTTTTTTCTTTATGAATCATTTTTGAATTATTATGTAATAATGATAAGTGATATAATTAAGAAAATATACATGTCACAAAAGGCAATGATAACATGCACGTGAAAACACTTCTTACAAATAAACGAATCTTGTAATTTATTGCATGAATTTGCTGTGGGAAAAAGCACCATATAAATTACTAATTTTTTACATTTATATCTGATTGAGAGATTTAATAAGTTGTTTAAAAATTGCTGCTGCAATACATTTGCGGCATTTCTCATTTAAAAGAGAATTATATAAAAAATTATTTTATAGTACTTCTCTATATAAATCTCAAAATAAATCAATAAGAGGCAATGTATAAGCAAAATTAAAAGGTTAAAATACACTGTGACAGCAGCAATAACAGTAAATAAATAATAAAATCATATGCATTGAAATCAAGGAGCTCTAAAAATCATTTCAATTTTCTTCTAGTTTACTTCTTCCATAAGTTTAAGACTGCTTTAACGCATGTGGCCACAATCCAGAACAACTTCATACAGAAGAATTACGCAATACAAGTGTATTTATAATCTTTCCAATAGAAAATAGCTGAAATGGATTAAAGATATTGCACTGGAAAAAAATTCTCTAACTGATATCTAGAATCTAAATTGTGGCTCTAGAAAAAATAGTTCCATGTCATCCTTATAAATTCTAGTTCCCTTTGAAAGCGAGTTCTAGAAACCCCTATTAGAATTCTAGAGCGTTTGCCTATATTCTCGAAGGCAAAGTTATTTAAAAATCTCTGCAAATAAATGCGAATACAAGAGGCGGGTTTCAGCAACTATAATCTTGGTTTGATACCCAATTCTAGAAAATCAAGCGAGAATTTTTCGCAATACAAAAGATTCAGAATATTGTTTCACCATCTAGAAATGTGTAGACTAGAAGTTCTCGATCATTTCTTCTATTCTGTTTATTGGCGTGCCTTATGCGCATAGCTCAAAAATCTAGTTAAGTGATTTAGAAAATGACCACTCATTCATTCTGGATGAAGGCGGTATATTGTTTTTCTCAGTGTGTCAGTTATCATTATCGCTCTGTTAAAGAAAGAAACATACTGTTATATTACAGAAAATTCCTGGCAGCAAAGTTGCCAGAAAAAATCCGTATGCTACGTAAAAAATTACATTGAAAAAAAATTCTGTAACAGAACAATGCAGATAATATTTGTATCCAACATTTTTTTTTTTTTTTTTTTTTTTTTTTTTAAGGGCATACTGTAAGAAATCCCGCATTAAATAAAGTTCTCCAGTTCTATCAGGATCGAACCAGTGTCCACTGTATAGTGCACGACAATGTAACCTCACAGCGACCGAAGCACAATTGATGATATTACTCAGCACTTCCGAATCCTGCTTTGTTACGAAGTTCTCTGCGTGTAAAACAGAACAAAATATCTAAAAATATAAAATTCATATCAATGGTTACAGATTTTATCTGGCTGCAGAAAATAGACTTTTGATAAATCCGATTGATAGACTGAGATGTAATTTTACACTACATTTCTGTACTTTTCAGCAACTATGATGTATATCTTCGAGTCTGCAGTGTAAACGCTGTGTTAAAAGCTGTGTTTCCTTTTACAGATTTCAGTATTCTTAGAGGTAGGCATTATTATCATTGTTGTTATATGATCATTTAAAATGTGTAGATTTTTTAGAGTCTACTGTGTTCCTTAAATTAAGAAGGAGAAGAAGAAGTAATCTGTTTACGATAATTGGATAAAATTTTGGGATTTCTTTTCTTTTGCATAATTTAAACAATTTTTAATATGCGAATACGCCTTATAAAATTGTGAAATATGCTTTTCTTAAACAGCATGTAATATATACCCTGAGGCTGATACATTAAGTAATCGCAAAAGTCTGAGTTTAATTTCATAGGTCACATCATTATCTTTATATTCACTTTATCCATCGTTTAGATCATTCTAATCCATATACCACTGAAAAGATTACTGAGAGACTAAATATTGATAATTCTATTGTGTTTTTGCTATTTAAAGAATCTGACATATTTAACTCCTAGTGATGCACCTGTTTATGATTGGACCAATGTGATTCACGTCAACGATGTTCAACTGTATCGTTAAATTATATAAGAAACTTTTTTAAAATTCTATTACGTAAAATGCAGTTATATTATAGACAAGATCTTTTAGAGAATTAAATATTACAGAATGCATTATCAGCATATAATTATATTAAACTAGTATATAATTATGATTATATTAAAAATTACTAAGTATTAAAAAAAAAAAAAAAAAAAAAAAAAAAAAACTTCAGTATATAATATAACAAATTTTCAAACGTATTAAAATTTATAATAACAGGAGACTTGGCGTTGGAATATTAAAACCCGAATACACTACTACGTCAGAAACGCTAAAGAAAAATATTTGAGATGCCTACAGCTGTTTCGGTAGCCTTAAGCGTACAGTCTTCAGTGCAAAAAGAATGCAAACGTCTTCAGTGCAAAAAGCCTTTTTGCACTGAAGACGGTACGCTTGAGGCTACCGAAACAGCTGTAGGCATCTCAAATATTTTTCTTTAGCGTTTCTGACGTAGTAGTGTATTCGGGTTTTAGTATTAAAATTTACTTTTAAAAAATCCACTGTTCCAAATATTCGGGCAATACATAAAATAAAATAAAAAACAAATGCACATAGGAAGACAAACAATTTTCTATACAAAGTTTTAAACATCAAGTTTTAATACTTACGCAACTGTTATTAAACTCATGTTATGGGTCTAAATTGCTAAGAAGGTGAAGAATGTCATCCAGTCTTCGGATTCAGACGTTTTATAATATATTCATATTAAAAAAAGAAAAAAAAAGAAAGAAAGAAAGAAACAGAATTTAATATATATATATTCGAAGAAAAATAACTTGCGGGTTAAAATTTATTTTAAAATCGATCCATCCCTGAATCTTAAAGCGGGTAACCGCCCCGATGCTAGACTCCAATTCGGTTTTAATTTCCAAAACGTTGATTTTTATTTTATATTGTTTATTCTCTAATGTCCTGAAACTTTTTAGCAATTTTAAATATTGCTCATCCAATAGTTAAAGAATTATCGCATTATTAAAGTGAAAACGTATTCGTTAAATCATTAGCTGAATTCGTTAGATCATTACACTGTTAAAAATTTCAGTTCAAACTTAAGCCGCTATATAGAGCAAAGTTATTAGCGATACCATTATATGATTCAACCTCACTTTTAAGTTTTCTACTTCTTGCGATTGAATTTAAGTTGCACTAAAATTTGGAACTACCATACATCCATTCACAAGGGAAGTATGATTCAGTAAAATTCCTATTGAAAGCAAACCAAGCTTAAATTAAAGAGCGAAGTCGAAAACATAAGGCAAAGTGCAAATTTGTGCAACAACTCACCCGTGGGACAAGATAAGACCCTAGAAAATTTAGGCCTTTTTTATCAAAGTCAATGAAACACACAAAATTAGCGGGCAAGAAAGCGTGGCACAGTGGCAGGAGTTTGATTTGAAACGCGAAGGTCTTCGGTTCGATCCCCGTCTCGGCCGAATTTTGAAATTTTTTTTTTCATTTATTTATTTATTTAAAACATATTACCAATATTTGGTTCAACATTAAATTACCAAATCATGGTAAAAGGTTAAACCATCGAATGATTGCAGCAGCTACTTCAGTACCAAATTATGGTTTAAACTAACACAAAAATTTTAACAGTGTAATAGAAAAGCAAAGTTCCTATTGGAAGAGAGGTTTATTGTTCGATTCTCAGGAAAAGCATAAAAATTGTAATGGATAGTACAATCCATACACTGGTGAAAAGTAAGGCAAAAGAGTATATTGCCAATGGAGAGGCAGCAAAAATAATAAAAGAAAAATATGTTAACGGTTGTCTAAATCTTGTGAAAAAATTTAAAAATAGGAAATTTATTCCAAAGTGGATTAAAGAAAAAAAAAAAAAAAAACTAATCCATTATTACTATTTTTTTTAAATTAGTAATATATATATTTTTAATTCCAATAAGATTTTTTTTTTTTTTTTTTTTTTTTTTTTTTTATGCGATAGGGGGAACTGAGAAAATGTAAAATGCAAAATAAATGAAAGTAAATATGTATGTAGGTAATTAGCTGTACTATGCATTAATGGGTTTAAAAACTGCAGTGTATCAGGGAAATCTTATTGAAGATAAAGAACGTCACCTTGCCAAAGAGGTATCACTTTGCTAAGGATCTAATGTAAAGGAAAAGGAGGTGGTAGGGAAGAAGAAAGTATATAAAACAAAAGGAGTATGCAGATGATTTGCTGCACTATTCATATATTCTAGCTTTAGTAAGACATTTAATCTAAAGTCGCTTTTGCAAAAAGATTGGAAAATATTAGCCTGTAAAATAAAAATTTACACGCACACACACACACACATATATACATATAAGTAAAATAAAATCTTTAAAATTCAAAGTTTTTCAAGGAAAAATTATAAAGGAATTAAAAATTGGAAATGCATAGCAAAGATTTGGCGGGGATTTTACTCAAGTCATATGATATGACATTTAAAATATTTAACTTCTTTAAACATAGCACGACTTTCACATTAAAATATTAATGAGTAAAAGAAAAATTAGATATTACAACATAAATACAAATTAGAAAAGAGCATGGAAAGAATTTTAACGAATTAAGATAGAAAATAACGCTATCAAATTTTTGTCGTCTCTATTTTGCAACTGTGATTATCAATTAATGCGCACAGAGCAACTTTCTGATGAAAGTAATATAAATAAGGATACTTCAAGTTCATGGTTTTAATACTAATTTCCTTGATAATTTTACTAGATAATGTCAAATTCAAGGTCAAATTTAAATATGTAGTTTAAGTAATAATTGATTTATTTCCTTTTATTGATTATTCAATTATAGATACCACTTTTGTTTTTTTAAATTAGTGAAGAAGGAAGTAATTAGATATATATTTTATAACTAGCAGGCTACGCCCGCTTCACTGGTCACTGTATTTAAATGAATTTTTAAAAGAACTGAATCATCATTTATTTTTTATATCACATTATAAATAAAAACAAAACAAAAAAAAAAAAAATCAAAGCAGTCTTTGGGGACTGCCGATAGAAGTGAAAACTAAGTAACTTGTGAATTGTATCGTCGAGCTATTAGATTATTATTTTCGAATTATTTTTGGTTTTTAAAGAAGTGTTTATGATCTGTATTATATGATTCGGCACAATATTTGTAGCTACCCAAATTAAATGAACTAAGCCTTATATTAGGTAAAAATATTGATTACTTATGAAATTATTTTAATTAGTAGCTGAGATACAAAAGAAAACTCATTCAGGGCACCTCAAAACGTGTAAATCAGCTGAAATCTCGAATT
Source organism: Salticus scenicus (assembly GCA_963930645.1). Classification (NCBI taxonomy): domain Eukaryota; kingdom Metazoa; phylum Arthropoda; class Arachnida; order Araneae; family Salticidae; genus Salticus; species Salticus scenicus. The sequence continues at coordinate 187,600,027 of OZ005655.1, read as the reverse complement.
CCACTTTCGATAATATAAAAGTGCTTTAAAATATCTTTCGAATGATGTATTAAAAATAATTTAATAATACTTAGAATTTGAAATACTCGCATTAGAATAAAATTTAATTTCCAATTAAAATGTAAATTTTATCCAAAATCGATGAAATTTGAACTGCAACTATCCCCTGTGCTGTTAATGGCGCACAGAAAGTTTCAAAGAATTTAGAAGAAAATTGAAGCATTTTGAAATTTGCAATTTTTATACCTAGTAGAAAAACCACGTGATGTCAATTGGTAAAAAATATGTTTCTTCCCGACCAGATGGGGTGAATGGGTTGTCATGGTAACGAACGCCTGCAGAATTTCAAAGCGTTCCCTGACGATGACGCGAGTTCCATGATTTTTGTTCACCCAGAAGTGCTCAACGCGCCTAAAGAAGTTTTCACTTAAAAAAAAAAAAAAAAAAAAACCTGCATTGAAGTTGCTCTAAACCTCACTTCGGGTACCCGTTGCCTATGCCCCCCACTCTTTATACATGTACTATATTAAATAAAATATTTCTTCTGTTTTGTCCTCGTTTTGCTTCCGCAGAGGATCAAAATTGTCATGGCAGGTCTCCATACCACCTCTAGGGGTGAATGCCAGACCGTCGCCAATTGCCTGTTGCGCAGCACTGGTGCGACGTAAAACCCAACCAACCAACAATGCACTCATTTTGCAACAATGCTCTATGGTCTTATGTGAATGATTCTCAAGAATGAATCAACAATTGTTTACAAATTTAATAGATTATGTATGGGAAATAAGTACGCTATAATTTAAAAATTGCATCTCTTAGAGTTTCAAAACTGATAATTTTTAAAAATTTATTCATTATTCTTTAATTTTAGACTGTTTTTTGTTTAATAATACACTTTCATTTTAAGATGAAAGCAATCAAATGATATCGCGGTGTGAAACTTTGCAACGTAATATCTTTAAATCTAATAGCATGATGTATATAGTGTCCTCACAAAAAATGAACAGTTTTTAGAGCTCTTTTAAAAAAGTATAACATCTATGCAGTATCTTAAAAAAAAATTCATCAGTTTTTACTAAAAAAAAGGCCGATTTTTATTACCAAAGTAGTTAAATCTAGGCCAATAAAAAATAGGAGGGGTTCACCCGGATGTGTTCCACCGACAAATTCTTTGCTTTATTTATATAGATTTTTGCTTGTGGGTCTAAAAAATATAAAAGTAAGAAACCAGAATTTTTGAACCACGGTTGGTTGGTTGGTTGGGTTTTACGTCGCACTAGTGCTGCGCAGATGGGCAATTGGCGACGGTCTGGGACTCACCCCTAGAGGTTAAGGATCCTAAAAAAGGGGAGCTGACTCACAACTCATTTTGTTGCCCACTGCTCTTGTATTTTTTCGATTTTTACCGAACAAATTTTTGAAATTATGGGTGTTTTTTCAACTATTAATTATTCAAATCATTCAAAGATAGGATTTTGACCTGCACAATTTTGAAAAAATAGAAAAAGAAGAAATAGCGCAGTTTCGGTGTTGGCAACATTTTCGATGTGAGTCGGCCTGTATCTATAGGACTCTACTACAGGTGGTCCGGAGACATGCCATCGCAATTTTGATCCTCCACGGAAGGGATGGCTCTCCTGCTTTGGTGACCCCCAGAGGTATAACTTTTGATGAGAACATGGAGGACATTGCGGCCACGACAGATTTTACGTGCACCTGCCACATTAGTGTACACGACCGACGGTCTTTGGCCGGCTCGAGTACTGAAGCCGCAATCTTCCAATTGCGAGGCGGCGCTCTACCGACTGGGCTACCGCGGCCCATTTGAACCACGGTCCGTAAACTTTACATATTGTAAGTTCCTCATCATACGATAATGTGTAAGGGAAACTTAAGTATTCGTGAAAGTTTTCGACCTTGATTTTTTGACGTTTTAACATGTTTTGATGTGTGAGGAATTCAAATCCACCTGTATGTGAGTCAGATTGTTAGTCCGCTTATTTCTACTTTGTTCGTTAATTTTTTAGTCTGTGTAGGCATTAGCTTAAAAATTAATGATAATAAAGTGGTCGGATTAGTTTTAAAAGATGATCACGTATGAAACCCACCAGAACTTTATTTATTTAAGAAAAATTAATTTAAAAACTTCTTAAAATGTGCAGAATTTACGATTTTCTTAGCAGGGGAGAATACGGTAAAATTTTGCACGAATATGCATTATGAAGAATTTTTTCATCGTAACGATATCAGACCAGTTTTAAAATAACATTAATGATTCTGGCATATACATTATTCCTTATGAATATTCTAACTTGAAAATTGAGTAAATTATTCAAAATTTAAGGTTTTTCTGAACATGGAAGAATACACTGAGAAAAAAAAATATACCTGCGTTCATCTAGAGGGAATAAATAGTCCTTTTCTGAATCCCTGAACTAGAAATATAGATTTCCAAGCTATCGGCATAAGGTAAACAAACTGTGATAAAGAATACAAAAATTTTTAAAACTTTAAAAATACATTTTCATTAAAAACATTAAAATATACGACAGACGTTTCGGCTAGAATACTAGCCCTCCTCAGTGTCAAACATACAAAGCACATCATTTCCAAAAAAATTCATAGCACATCAGAACAAGATTATATATTCAGGAGGAATAGCTTTAGCCTCATTCAAGGCAGAAAGTTGCAATTTAGTAAAAGCGAATTATGAGACGTAATTAAAATTATTGAGACGTATAAATTATGTTTAATTTTATTAAACAAACTGTATTGATGAAATGATCGAGAATTTCTAGTCTACATTTTTCTAGATGGTGAAACAATATTATGACTATTGTAAATAATGTGAATCCTTTGTATTGCGAGAAATTCCTGCTTGATTTCCTAGAACTGGGTTATAAACTCGAATTATAGTTACTGAAACTCGCCTTTTGTGTTCACATTTATTTGCAGAGATTTTTAAATAAGTTTGACCACGGTAATATAAAAAACGCTCTATAATTCTAATAGGGATTTCCAGAACTCGCTAGCAATTTGAAGTAGAATTTATAAGGAAGACATGCAACTATTTTTACTAGAGCCATAATTTATTTTCTAAATGTCAGACACAGAATTTTTTTTTCAGTGTAAGACAAAATTTCGCCTAAACGTCCATTATGAGGATTTTTGCATTAGAAATAGTATGGAATTGAATAAAAACTAAAATGTAAAATTAACCCCAATAAAAATAAATAGCAGATTATGATAAGGTAAATGTATCGAATCGGGGTAACCTAGCAGGTGGGGACATTTCTGCCTAGCCATAGTGATTGAATGTCTCAGTTCATTTCTCTTAATATGAATATAATGCGCTGTAGAACAGAAATTTATGATATTAAAAATGTGATGGGGAGCTAAGCGGAGCCTATTTAGACCAACTAGTTTTTTTTATTAGTGTATCTGCTAATTGTTGTGATTATAGTAACAACACAAAGTATATGAATCGATTGATTAATTGTAACTTTCACAGATTAAAATGTTAACTTAAAAGTATATTCAAAAATCCATTTATTTATTTATTTACTTTTGTTAATTAAATTTGAATTTCAAGAAGAAAAACTGCTAAATAAATATCTAAGCAAAATGTTAAATAATTATCTGAGCTAGATAAATTATCTAAACAGAATGAAGTTCTTCACAAATATAAATATCGAAATAACTTTTTAAAAGAAAAAAAAGAAATCACAAATTAAAATTTTTAAACCTCTAAAAATTAAGTCTTGTATTTACAGCTTAGAAATATATTATTTCGTAAAATATCATTTTTATATTTATGCCCTTAATAAAAGAAAATGTTATTTGACTTAAAATGGCTAAAAGGAGAGGAAAAAGCCAACCAACCCCCCTTTCTCATTTTGCCACATCAGTGGCTGTGAAGTTCTGCTCTCTAAGCTGGTAGATAAGAGATGGCAGGTTCGAATAAAGGTCATGCTCGTTGGCCTAGCTGCTTGTAGTTTTTTTTATTGATGTCTCTGAAACTCGCGTGAATGCGGGAGAGTTCCTCTTAGAAAGTCCCCAATGGATGTCATTCTACTCTGACCCAGGTCCCTAGAATCGACCTTAAAACCTTACATCAAAACCTCAATTATCACACTTTTGATAAAAAAGAACTTTTTGTTTTGATAGCGCTGCCTTTAAAGAAATATTTAGAAAAGCAACCTCCTTAAAGAAATGAAAATAAATAAATAAATAAATAAAATAAAATAAAATAAAATGAAATAAAATAAAATGAAGTAAAACTATGTTTTTAAAATTTCAGTTTTTTATTTTAGAGTTTATAAAGGCGTAAAATGTACTTAGTTCGTTTTTGTATTTTATAACTTCAAAATGGAATATAAAAAATTAAAAAATAATTTAGGAAAACAAATATTAGATTAACGGTTGTAAACTTTTTGAATGTGAAAACGGGATTTAAAAAAAGTACATTAGGTAAGGAGTTAATTCTGATAACAAATTTCCTTTTAGAGTATGTTAATAAGTGATACATCCACAGGGGATCTGCCCCCTAAATTTTGTTTTACTGAGACTGAACTGAAAATATAACGATATGCTTAGCTAGGGTTTAAGTACAGAATATATATATAAATGATGGAAGAAATTATTACATATTTGATATAAGAACTGAAAACTACATGAAACTAGAGCAGAATCTGAACGAATAAAAAGAAATAACAATAAGAAGCAGGCGGGTAGAACTGGATTCGTTCCCGAAATAATTTGCAAAACTATATGATAATAAAGAATAAAATTAAAATAAAGAATTTTATATTTTTAGGTGAAAAATAAATTATGTTATAATTATTGATATATATAAACCAAATTTAAATAAATTAAATCAATCATATATATTATATTTCAAAATAATTACTGGTATTTATAAAACAATTTTATAAAAACTAAATCAATCATACATTATATTAAAAAAGGATAAAATAGATTAAATTAATGAGCGGATTGAAAAAAATCAAAATTAGACGAAATCAAATGCATACTGTAAGCGTACTGAATTATTAACGTCCTAAGAGACATTATAAGAATTCTGCATGCAAATTGTGCGTTTTTTTTTTTTTTTTTTTTTTTTTTTTTGTGAAGTTAAGTACATATTGCTAAAATTTCTTAACTTTAATGCCCAAACTTCAAAGACAAAAGTAAACTAGTATATTGTGGCCACCACATGACTTTCTTCTATATTTTTCTATACAAATTCACTCAATAAAAATAATTTATTAAAATTATTATTTAAAAAAATTATCTTCCATGATAATGCAGACGATTTCCATATTAGAGAAGTAGTATAACACTAAATATCCAGAAACAGTCAATTTTATTCTCAATATTACATTTTTTTTTTTTTTTTTTTTTTTTTTTTTTTTTTTTTTAATGAAGAAAATTGATAACTTTATTTTAAATTATTGCAGATCAATGGTTCAACCATTCGTTTTAAAGGTATTGGCGAGCTCTTTTGAAAGATACCCATCATGAAAATTTACTCCCCTCGAGGGTGGACGTCCCTCCTAAGGGGGCGAGCGAGGCTCCTACATACAATTTTTTTTTTTTCCCCAGTTGACTATCTCTATTACAAATAATTCTTTTAAATTTCATAATGATTATTAAAAAAAATTCTCTTTAGGCTCATCTATACAAAATTTTGTCCTATACCACCATGTTAAAAATTTAGAAAAAGCGGGATGGCAACGCAAGCTGTAGGAAAATTTTACCAAAAGTTGATAGGCACTAATTTATGTTAATGTGTAACTACATACCAATTTGTATAAAGTTCTGTGCAGTAGTAGCTGAGATATATTCACCACAAAATTTTGTCACACACAGACAGACAGACATTTTCTAAAAATGGTCAAATCATATTCTACAGCTCTCAAAACATGTAAATCCATCAAAAATCCGAGGTCTAAAATTTTTACGAATCCAATACTTTCTTCTATTGAATACAGAAGAAAGTAAAAATATGAAGTAGGAAGTAGAAACACTTTCTTTAATATGCAATAAAAAAGTATCTAATGCAATAAAGAACAAAAAATAGAGTTTTAATCTATTGAAATGTTGTCATAAACAGCCTTATTATTCATGTTTAGTGTTTATTTATTTAGTGTTTGTTTTGTTTTATTTATTAATTATTATTAATTAATTATTTAATTTTATTTTTCCAGACCTATAAAAATTCGTACTTCGTGTCAATTTTGCATGCAAAACCGAATTATAAATATACACAGAGAAAGTTATTTTATGTGGTATCTCAACAAAAAAAAATTATGATCTTCAACATAATTTATTTAACTTCATTAGGCAAAATATAATTTAGCGAATTATATTAATTGACACAGTATAAAATTAATTAAACAACCAAACAAATTAACCACAAACCCTTTTCTTAAATCCTTTTCACAAGTCCTTTTACAATAAAAGCATTTTTTAAATGAAAGAATAGATTGGAATTAAATATTATTTTTCCACACATTAATTAAGATTTTTCTTTGATATATGCTGCATTGATAACTATTGCGCACAGAATACTTTAAAATTGGCATAATTATTAGGCAAGGTTAAAGATTAAACCATGTTCTTTATTCTGTTGCTAAGACTTAGAAAATGTAGGTTGTTGTAATAATAAAGGAGATCATTGTGACTTAAATATACTGGAATTCTATTCAATATTATTAAGTGCTACCTGCGACTGTTTTATCATGAAACAATGTAGCGCCACTTCTTAAATATGTAGGGTGTGTTCCAGGAAATAATGAAGGTGTATTTCAAAAGCCTAAGACAGAAGTCCGGAAGTGTAGATGCTTGTAAAGATTTTTCAAAAAAGAAAAGTGTCATAAAAATTTGCTTGTATTTTTTTCTCTGAAATAAAATAATTCTTGCATTTTTATGCGGTACTCTTGTCATGTTTTGTGATTTCAATTGTTGGAAACAAAAACGCATATTCTCTATATAATAATAATAATTTAAATGAATTACCAAGGTTTAAAGTATAACAAATTTCATTTCGATTTTTAAGTGATTAAAAATTTCACGTTTCGAAAAAAAAAAAAAAAAAAAAATAGTCTCGATGTTTTTAATTTTTCAGTAGGTATATTAAAACGTACAGTCGGTAACACGTAAAGTGTCCGAACACTAACAAAAATTCTTATGTAAAAAAAGTAAGCTTAATACAGTTTTGCTAAATAAATTCTTGTCGAATCCTGTTCTTAGTCCCTCTAAGAACGCGCTTCGACAAAGATTTATTTAACAAAACAGTATTAAGTGTACTTTTTTCACATAGGAATTTTTGCTAGTGTTCGGATACTTTTGTTACCGACTGTACTTTTGTTAATAGGCTAACCAGTATTAACTGATAAATAAGTAAATAATAATAATAATAATAATAATATCACTCTGTCTTAAATTTTTCAGTAAGTGTATTTATAACGTATTTCTGTTAATGGGCTAACTAATATTATTAACTAAAAAATAATAATAAATAAATAAAAAATAATATACCTTTTAATAGTTTTTCTGCCTTTAATTTTTCAGTAAGAATATTTATAATTTATTTCTATTATTGGGCCAACCAGTGTTAGTTGAAAAAGAAAAATGCACGAAGAAGTTACAATGTTTTTATAGATAAAAATATCTTTCCATTAACAAAATAAAATAAGCAAAATTGCCTTATTAGGAAACTTTATTTATGTGATAGAGTAACAAAGAAATATAATATAAACTAAAATTAATAATAATAAATTTTAAATTTTAAAATAAACTAATAACTTAATTAGCTGTTAAATTAACCAATTTATCAGTTAATCTCTTCGAAAATTTTTATAAAGTAATCAATCTGACCCTTTTATAAATAATCCAATCTGTATCTAATCCAATCTATAAATAAATCTATGCATTATCAGTCATCGAGTAAATTAATATATGTACAAATAAGTAATCCACTAATATAAATACGCACTTACTCGATATACAGGGTGGAGTAAAGCCTTGACGTTGGCTTTAATTTCTTTAAAAAATATCTTAGATATAATGAAAAATTACAAAGTTGTGTTAAAAATAAAGTAAAGAATTTTATAAACTCTATTAAAATTTTCAAAGGATTCATTTGCAAGGTTAACAGATATAAAATTTTCATACGGTTTTTATAAGAGGTAATTTTCAATAAGTAAAATGTAGTCCTTACCTTAATTAAGTAAGTGATTAAAATTTGTAGTATTTTACTATAAATGTTCTAGAGATATATTAAAAAAAGAAAGAAAGAAAGAAAGTTAATGTATTAGTCACAAATTAGATTCTAAATGTGTTTATCACTAATTTCACTCATAATTTCTGTGTGACCTTTAGAATACGACGCGATCTGTGGACTTTCTTTTTAGATCTGAGAACTTATATCAGCAGATCGACGATTTGTTTAACTCAGCTCGCTTTTATGTCTTGTTATATCTCTGATACATTTTATAATACAAAGTTGAAATTTTTTGCATTGCCTTATTCGAGTATGTGGAGTAATTTTCACCCTGGGGCTTTATTTATTTGTATGGGGGACAGATAAAAGTTTTAAATTTGTAATTCTTGAAATTAATTTTCCTGAAATTTTAATTAATATAATAAATTTCTAATCCCTTTTATTTATTTATTTTAAACTAGCAGGCTTTGCCCGCTTCGCTGGTCACTAAATTTAAAGGAAACTCTTTTCTATATAGCTTTATAAAAATAAAATACTAAAATTGCTCAAAAGCTCGCTTCGGATCCCTGCTGCCTTCGGTAGCGATTTGGTCATCCGCTAAAACTCGGGCGCTTGTCCCTATTACCTGAGACAATGGTTTACCAATAGGCTTCCATTAAGTCCATATTAGATAACAGTTTCGAAATAGATAGTATCGAAAAAAAAATGAAGTATCCCCTTTATATTTGAATCCTAGTTACATATGAACAACACTATACGTGGTGCACATAATATTTGCTTTTACGTTATTTCCTATGTTTATTTTGTTTATCCCCGATCAACCATAAAAATGATAACAATTTAACGCTAATGATAACTATGACCAGCTACGTCTGTTGCATGAGACAATTAATTTTTTGTGTTTATATATAATTCATGGTTTGTAAGCATGATCATAGTACCGCCTTAATATAGCTCTCTTTGGCGACTTTTGAATTTTTGTCACCATTTTAGATTTAATCCCTTGTAAAAATAAGACTTAATACCTTGTAACAATATGCTATGAGTGCTATTTCTGCCATATTTTAGACAACTAAACTTTTAATGGTTATATATATTTCCCATTAAACATATTTTTATTTTCATTTATTTATTTAAATATTGATGAAATTTGAACTTCAATTTGGTCTAGTGTTGTACAGGCTGTATACTATATGTTTGTGTTTGTGAAAGAAAATTTAAAAAAAATTCAAAACTGCAATTTTTAATCCCACTTTAAAAAAAAACATGTGACTTAATCAGTAGCACATTTAAAAAAAATTTCCAAACGGTTTCCATACAGTCTCTTTCTCTTGCCACCTAAAATACATACATTAGTTAATTTTAAAAAATCTAATTGTCCGATCGATAAGCTGTTTAATCCGTTGGATTCACAAAAATTGCATCTTTCATTTGGTATCTTATTTGTAACGATCCGCGATTGTAATGAAATGCTCGCCCTCTAGTGGACTAAGGTGAAATTACAATAAACTTGCTTTAATTCGAATTCCATCAAGCCGCCATTGCTAGCCGATGTTTAGTCTCACATATATTTATTGATTAAAAATGAATAAATCCGGTAAAAAAAATAACACATACTGTTGTGTGCTACAGTGTAACTCCAAAGGATCAAGAAATCCAGAATTAAGCTTCCATTTATTTCCAAATGGCAAATTTAAAATTTCAGTTGCTTCGTCTAATGGAAGTAAAGAATTAATCAGATGATTTGAAACTAATATTTGTTCAGCTTCAGTTAAAAATCTACTTCCGATCGAACTTTGAATAAACTGAAATATTTTTTTCCAAAAGCAATCAATTTTCCTTGATGTAATGACGGAGAAATTATAGTACGAATATTAAGTAGAATAACATAAAGAATACACGTGGAATACACGTGGCTATTATATTTACTAACAACTGCAGTTCAGAAAGCGCCGTCTGTCGATCATTACAAACGCGGATACGACTGATATTTCTAATTTTTTTTAATTTACTTTCCTCATTTTAAATAAATGTAATTTTTATTGTTCACGTTTTTTTTTTTTTTTTTTTTCTGTCGAAAAAATAATGATAATTTTTTTGGCAACAATTAAATTAAGGAATAAAATTAAATATTTTAAATAAATGTAATTTTTATTGTTCACGTTTTTTTTTTTTTTTTTTTTTTTTTTTTTTCTGTCCAAAAAAATAATGATAATTTTTTTTGGCAACAATTAAATTAAGGATTAAAATTAAATGGCCAATTTATCAGTAATTAGAAGGTTTTTATTTTAACATTTTAATTAATTAAAAGAAAACTAAAACAAAATTCGAAAATCGGGCTTCGAGGTGCATCAAGAGAGGTCATTACGAACCACCATGCAAATTTTTGTAGCTCAGCCATCAGCCGTTTTCTTAAAAAGCTCTGGAATCCATACACAATGACACACACACAAACATCTTATTAACACGCTTATATTAGCTTCACCTGTATGTATGTATGTTTGTAACTTCTCTGGGAGCAAAACGTGATTGCATAAAATCCTTCATATCTCAAACAAAAAACCATTGTGTATGGTTTCCAGAGCTTTTTAAGAAAACGGCTGATGGCTGAGCTACAAAAATTTGCATGGTGGTTCGTAATGACCTCTCCTGATGCACCTCGAAGCCCGATTTTCGAATTTTGTTTTAGTTTTCTTTTAATTAATTAAAATGTTAAAATAAAAACCTTCTAATTACTGATAAATTGGCCATTTAATTTTAATCCTTAATTTAATTGTTGCCAAAAAAAATTATCATTATTTTTTGGACAGAAAAAAAAAAAAAAAAAAAAAAAAAATGTGAACAATAAAAATTACATTTATTTAAAATATTTAATATTATTCCTTAATTTAATTGTTGCCAAAAAAATTATCATTATTTTTTCGACGGAAAAAAAAAAAAAAAAAAAAAACGTGAACAATAAAAATTACATTTATTTAAAATAAGGAAAGTAAATTAAAGCGTGTTCTTTAATTTTTTAAAACTATAATATTATTTTATTATATGTATAGATACAATTTTGTAATTTATACTATATGTTTAACAAGGAACACTCACGAAATGTGACAAACTAGTTGTAAACAAAATTTAGAGATAGTTAAAGATATACACCCCTACCAGTTTGTATGAGCAGTTATTATTTACGAATAGAGATATAGAAGCTCAAAAATTACGCCACGGTTTAAAACAGCAGGTGGAAGGGTGGAGGGATAAGATTTTGCTGCTAATTTTGTAAATTATTTTATGTAAAAACTATTCTTTTGCTTGTTGATTTCGTATGATTATATTTTCTATTCATTAATTAATAAATTTTCTGTTTATGTAAGTCAACCTCCATTTTTTGTTCGCTTTCTTGAGGCCACCTATTCATATTTACATTAATAAAATATGAATTTCCTCGTAGCTACACAATTATGGCAAATAAACAAGCTACGATATAATTCGTAGTTGGCATCGTAGGCAAATAAACAAACTACTAGTTATCTTATAATTGGCAGTCAACGTGTTAATTGTATAGAGTTTAATTGGGCACGATCATTTAGCTTTCCAGATACTGTAACATTCAAATTATTAAACGAGCAATATTTATGTTTTCGGGATATCGATTTCCACACATAGAGATTCGTTAAAAATAGGACAGAAGCAACAATTTTGCGTATACGTCATGAAAAAACATTAAAATGCAAACATTTAATAATTCTTTATGCTATTTGTAATAAGCTCTTGGATTGAAAGAAACAAATCTCTTTAGATTATACATGGCTCTGAAATTTAAGACTTTACCCGCATCGTAACAATTTTGACCTGGTCCAAATTAAAAAGAAAATTTAAGACCACACCCGGTTTCTTCTTCTTCTTCTTCTTTTTATTTTGGATTATGGTCCGATATGGCCAACTAAGGCTTAAGGGATTTCATACCTGGTCTGCATAGTAATTCGCCAATCACAGACATATTCATTTTCGAGATGATTTATTATTATGTAGTTTCTTAATGGGCTGATTTAATACAAACTGCTTTCTATAAGTAATGAAATTTCTTCAGGAAAAATGTAGCAATTTTTGAAGTACCAGTATAACAAAATTTTGAGCACTTTCAAAATTAATTCCTTTCAATGAAAATTTGCAATATTGGAATAAGTAAATAGCAAAAGCTCACTTGTTTTTATATCCACGGCAAGAAGTTTACCATTACTTCAATATGACTTTCCAATTAAGAAACTTTCATTTTTAATAGATTGGGGCAAAGTTATGAAATCAATATAAAGTAAAATGATGTACACTAATTGTGAGGAATATTAAAAGAAAAAAAAATGTCCAACATTATTTTCTAAGTTGTCAGTGCTGCAAATTTATATTTATTTTTGCCTGTTCTGGATTCATTAATATTTTTATCGACCTGGCCGTGACCGTTATAGAAAAGCTCGTCTTTACTTTGTCAGTCTGGTTTGGGTCGTTTAGTTTGCCGGCTCTCGGTTTACCTCAGACCAGGTTGGGCTTGTGCATATTCCTAATTTCTGTCGTCAATAAATACATTTTTAAACTGAGAAATCTTCAATAAAGGAAAAAAAAAAAAATAAATAAAAATAAATAAATAAACTGTTCGTATCGACATGTTTTCTGAAAGCGGAAGCATATCAACTCCTCTCAGTGCTGCCAGATGGTCGACAGTTTCCCCAAACAGACCTTCAAATTTCCCTAAATCAGGGATTTAAACAAAAAAATCCCTAACTCAATTTTTACTCAAAAAGTAATTTTTTTACAATCTTTTAAAAAAAATATTAACAAATTTAAGCCCTTAACATTCCCCCAAATGACGCTCATTTTTGAAAAAAATCCCCATACATAAAAATAACTTCTATATCCACACTAGTTATTGGAAAATTTAAAATCTGTGCAAAGTACTTTAGTGCTGAGGATGTACGCAAGATTTACTTTCATCTTCAGGTTGTCCTGGGGAGAAGAAGTATTTTTAAAATTTTCTACATTCTAAATAAAGCTGTTAAAAGCTCCTACGCGTAAGGACAAATCCCTACAATTGGCAATGCTGTAAACTTAACAAGTAGACAAAAATAAAGTAAAAAAGAAGTTGAAAAATTCCCCATATTTCTCCCCAAAAATTTTCAAACTCCCCTCGAAATTCCCCACAAACATTTGATCCCCAAAATTGCCCAAAGAAGCCCCAAAAATCCCCAAAATGGGGACAAAATCTCCAATCTGGCAACACTGATTCCTCTCTCAAAAACAACTACAATAATAAAAATTAGCAGACATAAAACAAAGTAATTGAGAGTAAAAAAGGTTCTGTTTCGAAAGCGTTTTTTTTTTTTTTTTTCTAATTTGATTATAGCCTAACAAACTATCTTCAAATAGAATTTAGTTCGAAACCTAGGCTAGCGCAAAACACATATTTTGTTATGCTATAAAAATTTTCAATGAATGTAAAATGCAAGTATAATAAATCTTGCCATTAGAATGCCACGATCAATCTTATTTATAACAAATAAATAATTTACACTCATAACTTTAAGAGAATAAAACACTCACGCACAACAAAATAGTCTAAAAAATAGTAGTAAAGTATCACTGTAAATTACCATTTAATTTAATGCTTGAGAATTTTGCGAAATATATTACTATTAAACTATTAATATTTGTATAAATATAAACTTCAAATACTTTCTTCAAAATATCCATTCATAATGGAAATTAAATAACTTTGATATAGCCCCACATATCAATTGTTCACAGGTCAAGTTGGTTCTGATTGACCACATTCGATTAATCTAAACCGATAGGAACGTTGTGCTCTAATTCCACATCACGAGAACACCGACGAAATTTTGCAATTTCCGTAACAAATTTTCTGTGATAGTTGATATTTGTAACAATAACGGCTGTGATATTTTAAAAAATCATTTCCGTTATCGGCGTTAATTTCTGGGGAATATCAGCGGAATCTGACTGCTGAATCAGGGATTTTACAAGAGTTTGTACATTGAGCATCAACATTGTTAAAAAATGTAACTCTGCTGTCAGAAATTTTTTGTAATTTCAGAAAAAAGTCGTAAATTACGGAAAAATTACGTTGACAAAACGTATTTTTCTGTAATTACGGAGAATTTCTGGCAGCAAATTTGCATTTTTTTAACAGTGTACCACACTAAAAAACATATTAAGGATATTTTCTTTAAATTGAATTATGTTTTTGATGCTTAGAAAAATTCATTCAATTGTAAATATTTTTTTAAAATAAAAAACATATATTTGAGAATACATTTCTCTAACCTCCTCTTCTCCCTCTCACTTACACAGAAGAAATGTTATCATATTTATTAGTAAGGATCCAGTGATTGTAATATATACACTCATAATAATGAAAAAAGCTTTTCATATTTATTATAAGGTGATAATCACTATAAATATATAAGTTCTGAAAAATATAAGATTCATTTAACTATATAAAACAAGGAACATGTTAGTCAAAACCTTGAATACTTTATAACAATTTAAAATATATTAACGATACTATGTCCATACACTGAAAAAAAAAAATAAAAAAAAAAAATAAAAAATAAACCCTTAAAAGTAAAAGTACAATAAAAATCTGGCAGATGAGGTGTTAGTATTTCTCCGTCAAATATACAGGACAAAACTGTACTTTTAACGAAAAACCTGTTTGATTTATATTTATAGGATTCCTGTGTAAAATATGCCAGTGATACAATTTTACGGTTTTAAACTGTATGTTTGAAGGAGAAATACTGGCACCCCAGCTGCCAGATTTTTCCTGTACTTTTACGGGTTTATTTTTTGCAGTGTAACATTTCTAGTAATTGACGAATGAAATTTTAATGGGTCGAATTGTTGTACTGATTCTTACTTTTAAATGAAATTGCACTGTTAAAAATTTGGTGTTAGTTTGAACCAAAATTTAGTACTGAAGTAGCTGCAACCAACTGATGGTTTAACCTTTTACCATGATTTAGTAATTTTATGTTGAAACAAATATTTGTATTACGTGAAAAAAAAAAAAATAAAAAAAAATAAAAAAAATAAAAAAATAAAAAATAAAAATCACAATTTGACTGAGACGGAGATCAAACTGAAGACCTTGTCTCAAGTCAAACACTCTGGCACGGAGACACACTTTCTTACCCGTTACTTATGTGTGTGTTTCGTTGATTTTGATAAAAGGGGCTAAATATTTCAAGGGACTTATCTTGGCTCATGTGTGAGTTGTTGAACAAAATTTGCACTTTACACTGTAAAAAAATATATCCTATTTGCTGCCAGAAATTCTCTGTATTTTGAGAAAATACGTTCTGACAACGTAATTTTTCAAATTACAGAGAATTTCTGACAGCAAATAGGACATATTTTTTACAGTGTACCCCATGTTTTAGACAATACTCTTTAATTTAAGCTTGGGTTGGTTTCAATAGGAATTTTACTGATTCATACTTCCAATGTGAGAGGATATATGATAGCTTCAAGTTTTGGTGCAACTTAAATTCAATCACAAGAAACAGAAAATTTAAAAGGGAGGTTGAATCATATTATGGTATTGCTTATAACTTTACTCCAAATAGTGGTTCACTTTTGAATTGAAATATTTAACAGTGTAATTGTCAAATAATAATAATTTGTAATTCTAAAAATACTGTAGAAAATCTGTGATATAATTTTAATGATATAATTTAGTCTGTTTTTAAGGTATTCGTAATCATATAAAATCACAGATATGGCAGATAAAATAAAATCCTATTATATTTTCTGAATGAAGGTCAATATTAAGCAAACAGAATCTGAGAATTATTTGCTGATCACAAAGTTTTATTTCCTTATAAGCACCCTTGTATCATATTAGTATTCTGATCACCAACCAAGAGGAAAGTATTTGTTGCTATCCGCTCCTTTTTTATACTTCATTAAACAAAAACATTTGTTACTTCAATACAAGCTTGTTTCTGTATTTGAAACTTAAATAAATAAATAAATAAAAATTAATTTCATGAGTTGAATTTATAGCAATAGTACATTTATAAGATCCTCTTACGATAAAATATTTTAGATAATTTTAGATAAGAAAGGTTTCAGTAGTAAAATAGTTGTTAAACGATATTGCAAAAGAAATGTATAAATTTCCCAATTGCATCCCAATTTTTTACATCACTGCTTTCATTCATTTTTTTTTTCTAATGAAAGCAGCTTATGTTTAATTATTTCGACCCGAAACAATTGTTATAGATGTTTTAGAAATTTATGGTATTTACTTAGAAAATTTTTACGCTTAATTACTTTATTCCGTATAACTTTTTTTGATTGATTTCAATTAAATAATTATTATTTTTAGTAATGTACTTCTCGTATATTTTAAACAATATTGTAAAAAAATGTATAAATTTCTGAATCATTTTGTACGTTACTGCTTTCACTCTGCACTCCTGTTTACTTTTTTTTCTCCTAAGAAAAGCAGCGCGTGCTTAATTATTTCGTCCCGAAACAATTGCTGGGTATTTTGGCAATTTGTGGTTTTACTTAGAAAACTTTTAATCTTAATCACTTTATTTTACATCACATTTTTGGTTAATTTAAATTAAATAAATATTAATTTTAGCAATAGACTTCTGGTATGTTTTAAGCTAATTTTAAAATTACTCCGATTTTCTGCCTGTAATTCGCGACAGTGTATAATCCGCGGTGGGAATTTCATGTTATTTCTGAAGGAAAATATCATATAGACCGGAAGTGAAAATTCTTTCTAATAAGAAACATATATAATACACAGGAACTTGGGAGTAATACCTCTTGTTCTTGTCGGTTCTGCTAAGAATCATTATCATATAGAAAGGTATAAAATGATCTAGTGTAAAATAATAAATAAATAAATAAATTTTAATAAGTTCTATATGATAATACCTATTATTATGTTTATTTCGAAAAAAAAAAAAAAATATGCATGTAAAATATAAAACATTTGGAAATAAAACATTTAATTATGCAATAATAAGAATAAATTCTGAGCTTAATTAAGTAAAACTAAGAAAACACAAAATTCAATAAATATAACAGAAACAGTATTTTTTATGAATTTACTAAAGCATACATTTAAATACAAGATATTAAATTCAGAATCTTTAAAATTATAATATTTTTTTCTTTGTTTTAATATTGCTTATCTTCATGGTCGCTACCAAGCTTTTATTATTTACAATGATGGCGAAATATTCTAATTTAAGCTAAACTAATGCAGAGTTATTACAGATTATAACAAATACTAGATTATAACGAATACTACTTTTTATATAAAAGCAATGATATTTGCACTAAGAAAATTTATTATTGACATTTTCAAAGTGGTGCAGGGAGGAAAAAATCGCATATAATACGCAGCTCTGTATAATTCACAATACAAGAATATTAACGTTTCTAAAAAGTATAATAAATGGATTATAGACAGGAAATTATGATACAACTATTAGCTGCCAATTTCACAAAATTTGAATTAAAAAATTCTTTATTCCGCTTATGAAATCATGTATTACATAACTATGTTTAAAAAATTTCAGCAAGTTTCCTAATTCATATTCAAAATTTGGTGACACTTTGACACATGCCTTTCAAACTAGCTATAGAATTTCTACTTCAGTGCATAGTTCCCAACATGCTGAAGATATGTAAATTGAATCAGTTATTTATATTTGAAATATTTTTGGGTGATGCTTTGACAGTTTCTACTTAAAATTGAACTAAACGGGGCGATTTTAAGAGACTAGAATATTTTTACAGAAATTATCTTTTTGAACAGAAGCAACTATATCATTGATTCATCTCTTTTTTAAAACCGGGAAGATAAAAATCACCTGCCTTTATCACTAGACCGTAATCATCTCAACTCATATTCATTTTTGGGTATCCATGCGTGAACGTCACTTAAACAATTCCGGACCGTGTGCTGTGTACAAACTACCCACAAAACTCAATTGTCCCTGCTGAAATTATTCCCTCTCCCACCCTTTTTTATTTTATTTTGTACGACATTTCTGTTTTTTTTTTCTTTTTCTTTTCCTGAGCACATTAAAATTACCTCATTCGGGTGAAAGTGAGAAAATTACTGCATTGTTCGCACACGAACAACAACATATCTGATGATTTCTTATTCAGGCCAGAGGACTGGGGGTGACATTTTGTCGAGATTCGTATGTAATGGCTAGATGACAACTGTCCGCTTGATATGGAGATTTAGTCAAGTACAAGAATCATGCTGGAAGCAAAGGTAAGAAACTTTGTTAATTTTTAACAATTTGATGAGTTTTAGTATAAGGATTTGATAGATGACATATGTGATTTATGCAAAATTTCCAATGAAGCATCTTCAATAACTCATCTTTAAAGCGTATATATTAAAACATGCCTTCATTTTAATATTGCCTATAAATAGAGTGTTAAAGAGGAAATATTTGTAAATAGGAGCGTGACTAGGAGATTCAATAAATTGACGTAATTTAAAATATATTTATTTCGATGAATTCAAGATGAATTCAAGGATTGCATTTTCCAGTGACTTATCTTTTAAGTTGTTATATTATATTATACTTTTATTTCATTACAATAAACGATTAATGGTTCATAAATAAAAACAAAACTAAGAAAAGTTTTTAAGAGAATAGTGGATGATATATGTATATAGGGTAGGTGCTCCAGTGATTGGCATGCTCCAGTAATTGACATCTATCCCGAAATAATTAATAAATAAGAAAAATAATAAAGTCATAAATTTTACATATAAGAATTTTAACATTTTATGTCAAACACTGGAGCATAGGGTGCTAATAACTGGTAAAATGAATGACTAGCAGTGTCAAACACTGGAACATAGGGAGCCAATTACTGATAAAATGAAAAACTGGCAGTGTCAATTACTGGAACATTAAATGGGTGTCAAAAAAAAATAATAATAATAATTGTTAGCAAATGTATATATTTTAACATATATGTGGTTCTGAATACCTTTCATGCCATATGTACTAACTTAAGATTTCTAAAAATATTTTCTGATGACTAGAACATTAAAAACATCAGAGATTGCTCTGAAAGTGTGAATCACTGGTGCACTTACTCTCTCTCTCTATTTTTTTTTTTTTTTTTGACTGTGTCAGAAATATAAAAATTTACATTCGTATGCTTTGAAATATAACAGTATTAAGTAGATTAAAACTTCTGGAAAATTATTTAAATAAAAATATTAATATTAAAATGTTAAACTAAAAAATTTAAATGCTGTCTGCTAAATAGTTGATTTCCCTCGATTTTACATTGATATAATTTAACAATATATTCTAAAAATATTTAGGTATTACTTTGTGCATTCATTGATGAATTAATTTAAAAAAAATAGTTTTCTGTTTGAATGTTAAAAGTTGCATTAATTTCAAGCATTTAAACATAAAAATGTTTTTTTTTTTTTTTTTTTTTTTTTTTTTTTTTAAATAATTTATCAATTAACTCACAAAGTAATACCCAAATATGTTTAGAATATATTATTAAACTATAATAATCTAAAACCGAGGGGGAAAAAATAATAATTTGCAAGAAGCATTTTAAAATCTTTGAAAAGTTTTCAAACTTTAAATTTTATTTTATTAAATTTAAATATTTTTCTAAAAATTTTAATGTACTTAATATTATTATACACTATCTATCAATAAGTATTCGGACACTTTTGAATTTTGACGTTTTGTCAAATATACAAAGAAATTCTTTAGGAATTATTTTGAAACATTGGGAGTATAAAATGTTTTGGATCACCTTGTAAAAAATAATGTTTGAAATGCGTTTTGGCTGTAGTATGAGATGATAAAGATTCTTCTAATTATCTGTATGAAGGTTTATGAGGCTATCACATATATTCATGGAAATATAACGGTTTCTTAAAAAAAAAAAAAAAATGCAAAAAAAAAAAAAAAAAAAAGAACTTTTTCAATTATAACACGTGGGATATTACACCTAGTGCAAAACCAGTTTTAACAGCCCTCTTCACTCACCGTCGCCGGAAGCCCAAGCCAATGTTATTCAATGGGGAAATTTTCTTTACAAATAACTTATTAATTAATACATATTTTTAAATTCTGTTTTCACATTCAGAAAATTCCCAACTGTTAAATTGACGGACCTTTTTTAAAAATGTAATTTTTCAATTTTTAATATTTTATTTCGAAATTGCAAAACGAAAAAAATTCACATATTGAAAATTCGTATTTTGCAGCTTCAAAATAAAATATAAAAAATTAAAAAAATAATATTTTAGAAAAGGTGCGTCAATTTAACAGCTGGGAACTTTCAGAATGTGAAAACAGAATTTAAAAATATGTATTAGTTAATAAGTTATTTGTAAAGAAAAATTTCCCATTGAATAACATTAGTTTCGGCTTCCGGCGGCGGTGAGTGAAGAGGGCCCTTAAGAAACTTGGCATGCAACGTTAGACACAGCATACTGCGATCAGAATGCAAAAATCTTAAATATCTTACGAAATATGAGCAATTTCACTAAATAATTTTTAACAACGCATGCGTAAGCTTTAAAAAATTTCATTTGCATAATTTAATAGCCAAAAGTATTGGGCTACTTATATGAAAACCACAAACAAATATCATGTTTATTCAAAAAGCTATGAGACATAAGAAAACAGAATTTCAGTTCCTCTCAAAATAAAAGCTAAACTGTAAGGGTTTTATTAACTTAGATTCTTGTTTGTTTGTTTGTCCAGTACAAATCTTGCAATCGATTTTTAACTAACTTCCCAACTAGCTAGACATTTTGAACTTTCAGGATAGCTCAGAACACGGTGACAATACATTCTTTTAACACTTTTAGTCAACTGTTTCAGGTCCCTACTGCCTTCGTCAGCGTTTATATGATTCGATAGAAAATTTAACTAACTTCCCGACTAGCTAGACATTTGAAACTTTCAGACTAGTTCAGAACACGGTGAAAATGCATTTTTTAAATACTTTTAGCCAACTGTTTCGGGTTCCTGCTGCCTTCGGCAACGTTACCAGTACAAAGCTTGCAATCGAGTTTTAACTAACTTCCTTACTACCTAGGCATTTGGAACTTTCAGGATAGCTCAGAACACGGTGACAATACTTTTTTTTTTTTTTAATACTTTTAGTCAATTGTTTCAGGCCGCTACTGCTTTCGGCAGCGTTTATATCATTCAACGGAAAATTTATTTAACTATCTTCCCGAATAGCTAGACATTTGAAACTTTCAGAATAGTTCAGAATACGGTGAAAAAGCATTTTTTAAAAATACTTTTAACCAACTGTTTACCAGTACAAAGCTTGCAATCGATTTTTAACTAACTTCCCGGCTAGCTAGCCGTTTGAAACTTTTATAATAGCTCAAAACAGGATAACAATGAATTTTTTTAATACTTTTAGCCAATTGTTCCGGGTTTCCGCTGCCTTCGGTAGCGTTTATATGATTCAACAGAAAATTTAGAAACATGGTACATAAAAAGTTCTTTTTATCTTGTAATTATTTTGATTTAATCAGTGCCCAACGGTAATACAGTGTTCGCTGATTGTAAATAAATACTGATATAACCCCTATATTATTTCTTTATTTTGAGAGGAAACGAATTTCTGTTCATTCTATCTCTTATAACTTTTTGAATTTACACGATATCTGTTTGGGGCTTTAATATAAGTAGCTCAGTACTTTTCGCTATTAAATTATGCAAATGAAATATTTTAAAAGCTTGCGCATGCGTAGTTAAAAATTATTTATTAAAACTGCTCATATTTCGTAAGATATTTAATATTTTTGCATCCAGATTGCAATATGCTGTGGTGTCTAATGTAGTATGCAAGGTTTTCTAAAATTGGCTTTGCATTGGGACTAATACTCTACGTGTTATAATTAAAAACGTGGTAATTTTTCCCCCCCACACTAAAAAAAAAAAATAAATAAATAAATAAATAAGCGTACATTTATTTAAAATGAGGAAAATAAATCAGAAAGATTAGAAAATAAATTAGAAATATCACTCGCATCGTTACAAATAAGACACCAAATGAAAGGGAAAATTTTTGTAAATTCGATGCATTAAACAGCTTATCAATCGGATGATTAGTTTTTTCTTAATTAATTAAAATGTGAAAATAAAAACCTTCTAATTTCTGATAAATAAGACATTTAAATTTTAAAATTTTATCCATAATTTAATTGTTGCCATTTTTTTTCGAAAAAATAATAATACTTAAAAAAAAAAAAAAAAAAAAAAAAAAAAAAAACGTACACTTATTTAAAATGAGGAAAATAAATCAGAAAGATTAGAAAATAAATTAGAAATATCAGTCGCATCGTTACAAATAAGATAGCAAATGAAAGGGAAATTTTTTTTAAATCCGACGCATTAAACAGCTTATCAATCGGACAATTAGATTTTTTAAAATTAACTAAAGTATGAATTTTAGGTGGCAACAGCAGAAGATTGTATGGAAACCGTTAGGAGAAAAAAAATGAAAAATCTGCTTCACATTAAGTCACATGATTTTTAAAAGGGATTAAAAATTGCAGTTTTCAAATTCTTTTAAATTTTCTCTCACGAACACAAAAATATAATATACAGCCTGTACCCCACAAGACCAACTTGCATTTCAAATTTCATCAATTATTTTGGTTAATAAACAAAAGTTATTATTTTTTTTTTTCAAATTAAGTTTTATTCTATTTTCGAAAAGATTTATGTGATCATAGATATAATAATATATATAGATCTATCATCCCCATATTATCGTGCAAAGATTTTTGATGCCGAAAAAAAAGCTTTGGAATCAGCCATTAAGTGGTATTGAAGGAAAAAAAAAAAGAAGAATGAATTTGAAACTATATCTGGGGCTTTTCATTCACCTTTAGTAAATAAATTATTCATGAATTTTATTTGCTAAAACATTCGTGCATATTCCCGTGTGTATTCACTCGGGGAAAGACTGCCATATTTTGGTAAAATCGCCGTCTTTTCCCGAGTGAAAAGGAATCACTTTTTTGTCCCCAATGATCAATCTATATATTATTACTATATCTATGTATGTGATACGATAGATTAATAATTTGGGTTTTAAAATTTTTTTTAAATAGATTATTTAAACTCTATGAACCATATTTTTATTTTATCAGCTTCATTAACAGATCCTGCTGGGCGATTTTTTTAATTTTGGTGTTGAAGTACACCGAATGTTTTTCGACAAGAATTTTAATATATCAACAGCCATTTTAATCTGAGTAGCGCATCGAATATATAAAAACATAAATGATTTATTTTTACACAAAATTTACAGAACAAATGCAGTTTTAAAGATAGGAAATTTATTTCAACAAGCACTATTTTAAACCTAAAAAGCATTAAAAATATAAGCAGAATATAAAGGATTCTTATGTATAAACAAAAAAGAGTCTGATAAAATTATTAGCAAAATAGTCTTCCCCTTTTCATACAAAAAAAAAAAAAAAAATCCATCGCTAATATGGCGACAAAAATTCAGAAGCCGCCAATGGAGCGACATAATAAAGTTGTGTAACACGATAATGTTTACCTATTTATTTATTTTTTATATAATAATCACTATGCTAATTTATCATACAAACAAATGAACCTCTGTGTGTTACTGCAATCTCACGCTGTCGAACAGAAATATTTGAAAAATTCAAATTAATATTTAAACAAGAAAAAACACGAAAAATTACTTTCAATTAGTCATACGACAAATATGTATTAAAAGATAAGACTTTGTATGGATTCAGTGTTAAAATATCAACGCATAAATGTAATTTGTTTAATATTTTTTTTCATAAGATATTGAATAGTTTTATAATGTAAATGTATCATAAATCGACATACAACGATTCTACTTTTGCTAGAAAATATATTTTCCCAATACCTATAAATGATATGAAAAATATTTTCGTTTATTAGATGAAAGCGATTGGCAATATATAGGTATCTCCACATGTCCTTTTTAAAAAGTGAAATGGAATTTTTCTATGTTCTCTCACCTTTCCATGCTTCTGAATAAGAGCGTATACCTTCTTCTATTATTAATTTCATTGATTATTATGAATGATTATTTGTCTTTTTATTTAATAAACTGAATAATACGTTGAAGCATAAAAGTAACTTTTAAAGAATAATTTAATTCCATTTATGGATTTCATTTAAAATTAAACACGTAGAAAAAACCTTTCATCATATCACTTCGGGAATATTTGTCGATACGTATGTTTTTTTTTCCTAAGTCAGATTTATCTTGACTATAATTTTTAAAATCATATGCTTTCTAAAAGGTTCCTGAAATGAAAATTTACAGACCCGAATTCTTAGAAAGCTACAAACTTTCATTCAGCAAAACAGAGATTGCTTATTCAACGATGCATATTATTGGGGAGCCATTCTTTTAAATATTGAATGACAGTATTTTGTTTCTAGGTTAACAGAGTTTAACCGTGATAAACTATTATTTAAACATTCTTGAATAGAAAAAAAAATGCTGTGGCTGGAAATCGAAAATGTTAACTCCATTAAACCACATGTTACATGCAATACAACAGATGTTTTTTTAAAGGAAGACATACACAGAAAAAAAATAAAAAAGTAAAATTACTCAAAAATGAGTAAAATTGCGTCAAATTTGAGTATATCACATTCTCAAAATAGCTCCGAAGCAAATGTACTGAAATTTAAAAATTCCAGCATGTGCTTATTATCCCGTATATTAGCATGCTCAACAATAGGAATCAACTACCGTGAATCCCAATATCCCAAACATAGATTCTTATTGGTTTATTCTTCTCCAAAACAGTATGGAATCCCGACGAAATATGAATCTGGAGATTTGAAGAATTAATTTTGTGTGTGAACTCATTCTGTTTAAATTTTTAGAAAATCTTTTAAAGAACTTTCTTTAGTTTAGTATATTTATAACAAATTATGAAATGAATATGATATTAATTTGAAAACATGGGATATTTCATAAATCATATAAGCATATTTTCTTTTTTATTACTCATTTCAAAAGAAGTGTGTCCATTTGCTCATTTTTGAGCACTTCATTTTTAATAGTGGGCTATCCTGCAGCTATCCAGTTGGAAATTAACAACTTTAGTTCTAGCATAACGCACACCGTATACAGTAAAGGAGGAGACCATTTAAAATGCTTATTTTATTTTGAAAATACCTCGCACAACTGTGACGATTTCGATGATAGATTATCTGTACTTCAAATAAAATTATATAAACTAAGCATTCCAAAGTAGTAATGTTTTATAAAATTTTTCATTAAACAATTGGTAAAATTAAAATTAAATTATTTGTAATGTATTGTACAAGATTGAAGTTTAAAAAGACACCCACTATCACTTAAGAAAGAAAAAAAAATGTAGGGAGACTGGGGCACAGTGGACCCCCCTATTTATGTATCTTAATATTTTACCCCTTTAGTTTATATTGAGACTCATAGGTGACAGCATGGTTACATCCAAAAAACCACATGGTAAATGCTAAGGTAGCCATTTTATACAATTTTTGTGTTTTGAGCTGCTCAAAGTAATTTTTCAAGCTTGAAGTTTTTTAAAATTTTATCAGGACTTAACTATCGACTACAAATATTGGATAGTTGTTAAGAAAAGGTAAGATATTGTTGTTTTTAAATTTATAAAATATATTAGCATATTTATAGTCTATATATAATTTTAATATTATTATTTGTTTTGTCTGGACATGGGGCACAGTGGACCGCCTTCCAGTGTGCCTAGAAGTCCAAATTATATTTAATGCCTCATTTATTTTTGTTAAATTTACATGTACATATATATTGTGACTGAAAATAATTAATAAAATAATGCCCTTTTATTCAAGAGTCAGCACTAAATATTTAAAAATTATTGGATTAATTCTGATGTTTTTTCTTTCAAAAATGTTAAATACTGTTACAAAATCTACAATAAAGAGATATAATACTTTGTCGTATATTTTTTGACATCTTACACGGACGTATATCTAAAGAACAAACTTTCATTAAATTATTTATTTTAATTTATAATTGTTGCCAAGAAAATTAAACTTTAAATTTTACATCTACTTTTTAAGATAGCACGCGATCGTGTTTTATATAAAAATCAAATCATTAAATTCATATTTTTATTTATTTTTATTTCAAGTTATTGCACGCGCACTATTTATTTCCTAATTCAAAATTATTAAAAAAACTTTTTCGATATCGTTTGTAACGATACTGTATAAATTTTCTTTTCTTTTTCTTAAAAAAAAAAAAAAAAAAAAAAAAAAAAAATATTTTGATGAAATTCTGGCAAAAGCAGAATTTAGTTTAGGACGGAGGGCTATTAGTTTTTTTTTCTTCCCAATGAACTCTTCCCACCTGACGTCAGAGGTCACATGATAGAGGAAAAACAAATAGCAGACGATGTCTTGTTTATCTAGAGCGACTGCTGAAATGGCATATTTTCTATTATTATTTTTGATCAATCGTATTTAATCTGTGTTATTTTTTTATACATCGTCATTTTTAATCCATTTTATATCATTATTCATCATCTTTTGTTTGCTATATACATTTACAATCATCATTTAGTTTATACCTGTTATTGATGTTCATGAAGACCATGTTTAAATACTCTGATTTTTGGTACTTAAATCAGAGACAGTGCAATATCGTACTACGTAAATCCATTTAGACCAGTAACTAAGTTAATTAACTTGTTGTAACACCTTTATGCAATTAAATTAAATGAAAACATTTTAAAATTTCAAATTATAATCCATAAACATTCTACAAGAAGCTATTACTTATTGCTAGATCAGTTAATGTTACAGTTACACTACAATATACAAAAATCGATTCTTATAGGTAAAAATAAATAAACACATAAAATGTTTTTTTAAAATTATTAAATTTACAAATACAATTATTCTACTGTTTACAAATGCACAATATTACTTTTATTTTATTTTATATTAAATATTAAAATTTTCGTTCTTAAGAACAATATTTATTTGAATTCGATTCTCAGAATTCGATTATTCGTTTTCCTCTATCACGTGATTGAGCAGACGATGGTGGGAAGAGCCCATTATAACATCGCTTTCAAATTATTCAAATATATTTTCGATAAATTTTAGATTTCGATAAATGTCCAACTATCGAAAATGATTTCGACAAATGTCCAACTATCGAAAACGACAACGCAAAAATCGCTGTCTGACAAGGAAACTCTTTGAAGTGATAATCGCCGATGTTCTTGAAAAAAATTCTGGCATAAGATTCAATCATGAATAGCATCTTCCTAAAATATTAGCTGCTGAGTCGCAATAGATAAGCTATAAAAAATTATTAAAAATGCAAGCATGTCTGCAATATTTCCAAAAAAGCGCCTGTTTGGCGACTTCATTCTTCGGAATTTCATTGCGATGAAGATTTAATAGATGTAGATGTTCTTCTTTCTATTTGATAGCCAAACGAACTCCATACGCTGTCGAGCACTTGAGAATTCAGAATAGTTAACTAGATAATTTACCAGATTGAGACTTACTAAATAATATTTAATATTTCAATTAAATAAGCTGTGTCAATAACAATTTCAAGAGCATTAACGCCAAGTTTTTAATAACGACATTTGAAAAATATATGATCAAGACTTTTATATAAATTTAAATAAAATAAAACATTATATATTAAAACACAAAGCTGTTTTTTTTTTTTTTTTTTTTTTTTTTTAACTTGAAAGTGAAAGAAACTATGAAAGCATTTCGTATCCGAACACATTTTTTTCTTATAAGTCTGATCATTTTATTGGGCAGTACCAACCTTCGACGAACAAGCAACTCAACTGAGTTGTGTAGATCCAGTATCTCATTAGAGCTACGCAATGAGCAATTGGAGACGATTTATGATTCTACCCTAAATTTCGACCTGTTTGTTGATTGGGTTTAACGTCGCACTGGTACTGCACTATGGGCAATTGGCGACGGTTTGCGATGAGCTTCTGAGGATGGTCCGGCGACATCTGCAGGTGATAAATGATTGCATTCTGCGTACTGTCGGTAACAAAAGCGTCCGAACACTAGCAAAAATTCCTATGCAAAAAAAGTTTACTTCATACGGTTTTGTTAAATAAATCCTTATCGAATGATGTTCTTACACTGACTAAGAATAGGATTCGACAAGGATTTATTTAATAAAAGAGTACGAAGTGTACTTTTTTTACATAGGAATTTTTGCTAGTGTTCGGACACTTTTGTTACCTACTGTATGTTATTTATTTTTAATATATACATCCGATTTGTATGTTTGACTCGACATCCCCCGCCCCATACCCCTGTAAATTTCGTCGAGATGAGGACAGATATAATATAACCCGATTAAAATACAAAAAATAAAAAAAAACACCCTGGGTCAGCTGGGGAATCGAACCCATTCTTTTACATCCCTTCCGTGAAGGATCAAAATGTGATGGCATGTCTCCGGACCACCTCTAGAGGTGTGTCCCAGACCGTCGCCAATTGTCCATCTGCGCAGCACTAGTGCGATGTAAAACCCAACCATCCTTTCATCCCATTCTTTTACACTTGAAGGCGATTAGCAAGGGTGACATACTCACTCGGCCACGGAGGGTCTGCATTCAGCATAACAATTATTTTTAAAACAACAAGATTTCGCAGTTAATAATTCTATAAAATTCCCTATGAAATTTATTGCGCAGCACTAGTGTGACGTAAAACCCAACCAACCTTATGAAATTCTAATGCATATTTTTACAAAATTCTTTATATTATTATTCGTAAACGTATATAAAATAAATTGCCAGAAATGTAAGAAGCCATAAAGTAGTAGTTATGCACATATTTTCCAATTTTAAATAAACCCTCCGTAAAAGATCAAAATTGTAATAGCACATCTAAGGACCATCTCCAGGAATATGTCCCAGACTGTCGCCTTTGCATAGCTGTAGTGCGAATTAAAACTTAAAACCTACTCAACCTCAAATATCTTAAATATTTTGATTTTGATTTATTTATTTGAGTATTAATTTCAGTCAACTATTCAAATAATTAAATGTTCATTCAAATATTATAATTCATATTGGTCGCCAATTGCCCATTACACAGCACTAGTGCGACGTAGAACGTAGCCAACCAACCTATAAATCAGATTAGTTTTTAAATCATCTGCAAATTTATATAAATACACATGCCGAGAGCTTCAAACATTAATTTACTCCAGATTATATATAAGCTGGAGTAATGTAAAAGTAACTCTGAAATTGAAATTGCATTATTTTAAATAAATGAAATTTTGAAACATTACATAAAATAATTGAAAATATTGGATCTAACATAAAACATAACGTCACTTTTTCTAAATAGAGATTTCTAGATTTCAGAAAATATCTTGAGTGTTGGTGGGTTTTAACGTCGCACTATAGCTACGCAGTGGGAAATTAAAGACTGCCTTATATTCACACTTTGAGATGTTCCGGAGACATGGACATCTTAATTTTTATCCTCCGCGGAGGGATGGCTTCCTTGCTTCAGTAACCCCTAGAGCGATAGAAAATACTACCCTCCTATACTTAAACTCTTTGGCATCATTTAAGGAAGGTTAATGTGATTTGGCGATGACTTTTTTCGTATTTGGCGTTCAAAACGTAAAGTTTAATAATTTTTTGCGGCTTTCCTGTTGCGATTCAGCAGCTAATGTTTTACCAGTGAATTAAGTGCAACATAAACTATATTCTGTAATTTTTTGAAGGAAATCGGTGATTATCACTTGAAATAGTTTCCTTGTGAGACTAATAGGCCCTCAGTCCTACAAAAAAAAAAAAAAAAAAAAAAAAAAAAACTGTTCTATTTCTATGAATATATGTGGTAGCCTCATGAAAACTTACATAAATAATTAGAAAAAGCTTCGTAATCACATGCTACAGTCAAAATGTATTTCATGCATTACTTTTTACAGTGTGATCCAAAACATTTTGATCTTTGCTTAATTTTTTACTGGTCCCCTTTTCCTTTTCAGGATACCACTTTTTTGTTGAAAAATATGAGATATAATATGTTATTTACGCTACAAAAGTTTCAAGATAATTCCTAAAGCTTTTCTAGATATTTGACGAAACGTCTAAAGGAGAAAGTGTCCAAATTGGAAGATAGTGTATTCTATAAGACAGCAATTTAAAAAAAAAAAGATAACGGCTACTATCTGCTTAATTTTTAAAAGTTTCATGAATATTCAGTTCTATTAATTTAAAGAAGTAATCAGGTAATTAGATGCCGGTGATTTCAAATACAGGAGTTTCTCAAGCTGGCAATTAAAACTAATTTTACTAAGCACTTGCCGAAAAATACATTGTTCGGTTTTTATTTATTTATTAACTTCTATTCTTGTTTGTTTGTTTGTATGTATGTTTGTTTGGTTGTTTGATTGTTTGTCCGGTACAAATCTTGCTATCGAATTTTAACTAACTTCCCTACTAGCTAGACATTTGAGACTTTCACAGTAGCTCAGAACCCGGTGACAACACAATACTTCGAAGTCCGATTTTCAAATTTTCGAATAGTTTTCTTATAATTAATTAAAATATGAAAATAATAACATCCGAATAGCGTTAAAATAGCCATTAAAATATTAGCTACAATTTAATTGTTGCCAAAAAAAAAAAAAAAAAAAAAAAAAAAAAAAAAAAGAAAAAGAAAAAAAATACGAGTTCGTTTTTTTTCGACATAAAAATAAATACATTTAATTAAACGTGAACGTTAAAAAAATTATACAAAGTTAAATTATGCATCTCACAAAAATTGACGTCATTATCACTTTAAAAATTTCATGCACATTGATAAGAGCTCTATGATTCATCAGAAAATTAAAAACATGGTTTATAAAAAGTTTTTTTTTCCCTAAATCTTATATTTATTTATTTATTTACTCTTGTGGATATTACTTTGCATAAATCTTTCAAATTGCATTTATTTAGACACTTTTTTCATTGACAAGGATAAGTTTATTTTGATATATTAATATTTATTTCTGTCCTTATTACGCCAAATAAAATACCCGTCTTAATCTGAGTTATCACCGTTCAGATATGATTTATACTACTAAAATTGAGTATGATTTAGATATAAAGCATCACATATATTTTAAAGTTTTATATAAAAATGTTGCAATGCTTAATTAGGTGAACACGGTGATTTTAATGCTGTGTTTTTTTTTACAATTTTTCATATGTACGCAGTTTGAAATATTTGTAAGTTTCACACCTTATTAAAATTCATTTTCTTAAAAATTAATTATAAGATTAAAAATGCATTTGAATTTTTTTGTGTGGTTCTGTATATTATTTATTAAATTTAAGCATACCGAAAAAGAAAAACGTAGTGAAAGATATCTGGGAAATATTATTACATGTTTTAGTTGAACGAAATTTTAATTTTACCAGGAATGACTAAGAATTTCTTCCCAGTTCACGTTCTACCTTTGTTTCTAAAAATATTTTTTAGCATTATTAAATAATGACCGTTATTTGTAAATAGATTTCTCAAAAAGTCAAGCCAGTGAAAATTTTTGAGACGACTATGATTTGGATTTGAAATATGTCGAGATTTGAAAAATTTTGAAACACCCAAAAAATAATAAGAGGCAAAAAAAAAAAAAAAAACAATAATAATAATATAAACTTCCTTTTGTAAGTAGCCTAATATTTACATACATTTAAAGTGGCTTTTTCTCAGTTTTAAATTTTCTAATATTCGTAAATTACATAAGTTTAACACTCATCAGAGCCAAAATTTTATTATGCATTATAGGAGTTATACGTAAGAAATTATTTAAAAATTCCGGTTATAAAAAGGAAAAAAGAAAAATAATTGAAAATTATCAAAATAGATAAATAAATTATTATTGTGAAAATAGGGAAATAGAAATGCTGATTACCAAAATAAGGAAATATATGGATTTTGATTATGAAAATTTGGTGTGTTGGTGTTTGTTTAGAAACTGAGGGCGATTAGCTACACAAGCTGTACGCCTGTGTGGAATGACCTTTATTGGAGTCTTTCTAAGGAGTACTAGTCCGTATTCACGCGATTTTCGAAGAAAAACACGGAAAACTCTGAACGGCTGGGTCAACGAGCGAAACCTGATGTAGACCTCACATTTCTTCCTTATACGCCCGTTGAAATCTTGTACAAAAACATTAACATTTTTGTGTGAGGCAACTGGTTCGTGAATAAACAGGCAGGTTCTAGCCTATGAATATTGCCGAAAACAAACAAAGAAAACTATTAAATTATTACATCCACTACAAAAGTCACGGTATTAGGATTGTATAATCCGCAGAGAACAAAATTGTTTGTTTAGAAGTGCAGTCGAACCTCGTTAACGTGAACACTGTTAACGTGAATTACTTTTAACATGAACTGTTTCCACAATCCCCGTCAAAATAAAGATTAGTTTAGTTATATGAAGATTAGTTACTGATAGCATGAACTACTAATAACATGAACAAATTGTTTATCCCCCTTGAGATTCACGTTAATGAGGTTCGACTGTAGTGTTTCCACAGCTTATTACAGAATCTCTCATTGCCCTACTTTTGTTCTCTTTCGAAAAATTCGTGGCGAGAAATATAAAAATAAAAATAATAAATATTAAATAATAAATAACAAGTAATCGTACAATGATAAATAAAATAATAATATAAACAGAAAAATCTTAGCCTGTATTCACCCGAGTTTCAGAATAAACACAGAAAACTCTGGATGATTACACCAGCGAGCGAAACGTGGGATAAAACCCATCACCTCACTTCCACCAGCTTCGGGGAAAAAAAAAATCTCGTCCAGTATTGTGACTATGAAAATTTGGATTGTTATATAACTTACTATTAACCCTTTCAGGGGCGGTGGTTGCATAGTGAAACAACAAGATTTAATTCAAAATTGCAAAAACTATCCTCGGAAATTTTTTCTTTTACAACTTAGAACACAGCTGCCAAAATTTTTAATTTATTCCGGAATGTTGTTAGCCCCACCCTTTTTTCACACCATAATATTTGGAGAAAAATTTTCTTCACCACTTAACTAGGATTAAATACGAAGAAAATTACTCAAAAAAGATTACGGTGTGAAAAAAAGGCGGGGCTAACAACATTCCGGAATAAATTTAAAAACTTGGCAGCTATGTCTTAGAAGAATAACTTCATTTATTTCTTGTTTCTGATATTGTTGTTGATCTCTGGTGGCTATTGATTTTAAGTGAAGAAAAATTGCTTGCCCCTGAAAGGGTTAAGTAATGAAAAATAAAAATTATGTTACGAATAAAAATATATCCAGAAAAAAAAAAAGTTGATATATCAATAACCTTCTGCTCTTATATTACAATACTTCTCCCGAACGTTAGTTTGCAAAATAGTTTACGAAATATTCGAATAACATTATGCAAACATATGCCTACACGTAAAGTAAACAAAGTATTTGGCTTCTCAAAAATAAATTATGTAAAATGTTACAATCTGTAACAACATGTAACTAGCATGATTTATTATTTTCGCTTTAAGATTATTTTCATTGTTACATGATTCAGGTTAAATTGTTTCCGTGTCCTTCACCCAAAATGTTAAACACTAATCGAGCATAAATTCTTTTCACTTTAAAGCAGTAAATAGAGGTTCGATATTTCTTTGAACAGTCAATCACATGTTACCTTGTATTGTTTATAAAAAGAGAACAAAGAATGCAAGATCAATCTGGTTTTTATTCATGTAGATTAAAACGATTATATATCATTTGAGTTATGGTACAAACATGTGATCACATGCTTTAAAATGATCTAGTTAGTAAGACGTAAACTGGTCTAAGTAAATGTTTCTTTGGAAAAAAAATAATAATAATGTAAAAATATTTATGTAAAAAAAAACAACTTTTTAATTATAATTTTTTATACTTATATATATATATCTGTACTGATAAGTATAAAGGATTTAAGTCCATATTCCTGATTTTTCAGGAGACGAAAAATAAAGTTAAACTAACTAAAAACTAATCAGCAGATTTGATTAGGAAAAAAAGATTATGTTGGTTTATACGCTTTATACCATTCAGTGATTGTCAATCTTCATTTAACAAAGGGAAAAAATTGAATTAAATATTTTATACTAAAGATTAAGGCTAAATTTCTGATTTAATCTTTTTTTACCAATGGATTTTCTCAAAGACTAAATGACATAGATTTAAATCCTTTATACCAATCGATAGAGAATTTTTTTCTGAGTCTGACTCTGTACTTAACTCAAAATCGACATTTTTGGACTTAAATCCTTTATACTTATCAGTGCAGATATATTAATTTACACTTCTTTGAAAACAATTTTAAGTGAATATTATCACGGGTTTTTAATATCTTAACATGTAGTGTGCGTGTGTGTTTAAACTTAATAGCTTAACTTATGGAAAACAGCCAGCTCACGCACATAGATGTATTTTTATGCTTGTTAAGGTACCTGCCTACTGTCGGAGGTGGTTTTTTTTTTTAATAATTGAAAAATTGCCTAATTATGTGCATTAGATAATAGAATATAGTTTAAAACAGTGAATAAACATAAAAAATATGTAAATTTAAAATATTTTAATATTTAAGCTCAAAAATATACATAAAATTTGAAGAAAAAAACAAAACTGTTTCAAAACATTAGATTTAAAAAAAGATATTTTTACTCTGCGAATTTTATTTCGATTATTGAAAGATCCTTAAGGGAGTGAACTATTCTCAAAACTATGACCATGTTATTTTAAATATTTTAGAGACGATAACATTTTAAATGCTGAAAAATGATGAAAATAC